>CM056822.1:970000-1200000 GCA_029853015.1 Chelidonichthys spinosus | reverse complement strand
AAAGAAGGAACAAAAGAAAGATGGCGACGGTGCCCGGAATAAACCAGAGTCAACATCGGACCCGCGTTTCAAAGGTGGCGTGATCTAAGGGAGGTCAAAGGGCAGGAAGTCGAGGGGGAGGAGCTCGGTGGTCGTGGGGGAGGAGCTCGTAGTCGTGGGGGGAGGAGCTCGTGGTTGTGGGGGAGGGGCTCATGGTTGAGGGAGGAGGAGCTCGGTGTCGTGGGGGAGGGGCTCGGTGATCATGGGGGAGGAGCTTGTGGTCGTGGGGGGGGGGAGCTTGTGGTCGTGGGGGAGGAGAAAGAGAGTTGTAAACATTCAAAATCTGACAGAGTGCCCCCGATCTGCTGGACTTGCCGACTGGGCAGGGGCGGGGTTTGGGGATGGCTACTTGGGCTCAAGCCCCGGATGTTTTTGCCAAAGCCCCGAATGTTTACCCCAAGGGGAAAAAAGCTCAACGCGGTTTATGTCAGTCTCCCTCCCCTGACCGCACAGGAGTCTGAAGCGTAGCCTTCCTGCAGTACCGGAGTCAAACAGAGAGGCAGCAGCAGCGGGAAAGGAACCTGCGTTCATAGCCTGCCCTGCAGAGAAGAAGTGTGTCCTCTCTCTCTTTCCTGTGTTGATTCCGCCCGCGGGTTCAAATCGACATCTGTCAGATGGACGTACATGATGGACAGAAGAACGTTTTTCTCGGCGGTGCAACGACCAACAATTAACGACCAGATGTTTTCAGTCTGTGAATGTTTAGATTAACACTCGGTGTGTGAGAAGTTAGTGACTGACTAAGTAGTAGCTTTCAAGCATGTAGGTGGCTGAGTGGTTAGAGTGCATGCCATGAATACGTGTATACACAGCCGACCCTGGTTTGATGGCAGGCCGGAGGTTTTTTGCTGCATGTCACACCCCCTCCCTCTGCTGTGATCCTATCTGTCCACTGCTCATAAAAGGCATCTGTGCCAGAAAAAATCTTTAAAAAATAGATTTAAAATGATAGTTTTTAGATGGTTTTCATTCCCATCAGCTGTAATAACAGTTAGCATACGCAGAATATATGCCAAAACTTTGCCCATACATCTTTCATCCCTCTGGGCTAAGCCTCGGATCTCCCATAATCCTAGATCCGCCCCTGCCACTGGGACAGGTGAAATCATCTCCTGCTGTTCTACTGCATCCTTTGACTACGCAGCCTTCAGGGTCCTTAATGGACCCAGAAGTCCTCATTCAGGATCAGAATGGTTATCTGTGAGAAAAAGAAAAAAAAAAAAAACACGAGGAGAACGACAAACTGAGCAGAAAACATTTTAATAAGAAACAGGCAGAGTAAAAAAAAAGATGGCCGATATTTACATCAACAGACAGGTTACAGTCAGACAGACAGGTTAGAGTCCCAGCAGAGTTCTGGCCGCCTGACTCTGAGCCTGAAGAGTCTCACTCGCGTAGCGCTGCAGGAGCTCCATCTTCTTCCTCCTGACCAGGGCCTCCTCCACCTGATGGCCAGACGGGACGTCTTGTTAAAAGTCAGTGTTTTAATGTTCAGGCTAACAGAGAGGCGGGTGTGACACACGGGGATATTAGTTACTGTAAACACGTTTAGTCTGCTGTAAAGCCAGGTTTTTTACAGCGAGTTCTATTGTTTGAGGAACTGCAGTTGGTGGCTTCATCTCATCACCAGAGGTAAAGACTAAAACTTGTACACGCACACAAAGACTAGCATCTGTGTGTGTGTGTGTGTGTGTGTGTGTGTCACTCACCTCTTTCTGTGAAGGAACGGGTACATGTGCGAGGAAGGTGACTCCTCCCTCCTCTCCCTCCTGCTCCTCCTGACTCTCTTCATCATCGGGCTGTGCACACACACAAAACAAACACACCTCACTGACAGGAAGTTTTAACCGGTAGCTCCGCCCACCACTCACACCGTCTGTAACCACTCCAAAAAATAAAGCTATTAAAGTCAATCTGTCATGATGATGATGATGATGATGATGATGATGCTTTGTAGAGGACACCAGAGGGGGTTCCTCTAAACCTTCACCAAAACCTGAAGCCTCACCCGGATGGACCACGACGTGGGTTTATGAGCTGAATCTAAACTGGGCTGCGTCCAGACTTCTGCTGCTGGACAGACAGGGGATTTAAAGGGACAGTTCACCTCCTCATTGTGGACGTTGTAGATGCTCTCTTCCTCGTCCTCCTCTGGCGGTTTGTCACCCGACAGACGAGCCTCCTTCTCCGTTCTCCACTTCTGCACCGCCTCCAGCACAGCTGCACACGAGACACCGGGTCAGAACTTAGTCCAGACCGAAGCATCTCAACAACTGTTGCATCGTCATTCAGGATCAACTGTAATAATGCTGGTCATCCTGACTTTTCATCTAGCGCCATCAGGAGGTCAACATGCGCATGTCCAATAATTCTGTTATTCACCTCATATTTAATAATATAATCTGACATCATACGTAATAAAATAATCTGCAAACGTAATAAAATGACTGTAAACATGAAAAAAGTAGTCCGACCTTGTTTCTCGTACTCCACCTCCAGAGGAAGCAGCACTCCATCGTCTTCGTCTCTGTAGCCGTAATACTCTGCGTCCACTTCCTTCATCAGCTCCCCCCTTGTCTTCCTCAGTGCCGGTGCAGCTGGGAGTCACGTGATCAGAGAGGACCAATCATACACCAGTCCAGTGATGGACGGGTTGATATAACACATGCCGTGTAGACGGAGTTTACTTACGCTCCTTCTCAAAGAGATCTCGGACTCCGGGCAGATCTCTGGCTGCTCCAAAGTATTTATATCCTCGGTTTCCTGGAACCTCCTTCCCCTCATGGTCCAACATCCTCGGACCGACCCGCTGAAAACACAGACATGTCAGCAAAAACCCACAGACAGGTCACCAATAGCCCACAGACACTTGTTTATGTACCGCGTAGTCCGGTCCCCCCAGCTCCTTGATCCGGACCTCCCAGTGACCTTTCTCTCTAAGCAGCTTGTTGATCTCATCATTCAGATCTCGAATCTTGAACTCCCCGAGACCCGCTGGAGACAGACACATCAGAGAGAGACAGACAGGCCAGAGACAGAGACAGGTCAGGGAGAGAGAGTGAGAGAGAGACATTGATTTCATGCTCTTTATTTCTTAGAGTTGAAGACTGATGGGCTTAATGATTCAGGTGAGTCAGACTCACCATTCTGGATCTGAGCCACCTTCTTTGAGATCTCACTGATGATCTGGAACACACACACACACACACACACACACACACACATTAAATAATGAAAATATCTGGTTCTTTGATTAAAAGTTAGAAGAGACAGCCTGTGTGGACATGAAGATTGAAGGAGATTAGTAAACTACAACTCCCAGGGTGCATTTCACTGACAACAGCCAATCAGTTTGGACCAATTAAGCAGCTATCCAACTGGTTTCTTCTCTATTGACTGCAGCTGAGGTTCTTGGGTAATGCAGTATTGATTTGTCAGAAAGAACCTGAACCTGGATGATTGGCTAACAGAGCAGCCACAGGTGATTCACCAGGAAGTGGAGCTTGAGTTTGTAGTAGAGGGTGCATACCTGTCGTCTCCATTTTTCAGCTTTAGGAAGTTCATTGCACTCTGACGCCAGAAAAGGTCTCCTCTCCTGCAGACAGACAGGTGAACACAGGTGAACGTCATCGTCACACAGGTTAACGTCATCGTCACGCAGGTTAACGTCATCGTCACGCAGGTTAACGTCATCGTCACGCAGGTTAACGTCATCGTCACGCAGGTTAACGTCATCGTCACGCAGGTTAACGTCATCGTCAGGCAGGTGAACGTCATCGTCACGCAGGTTAACGTCATCGTCAGGCAGGTGAACGTCATCGTCAGGCAGGTGAACGTCATCGTCAGGCAGGTTAACGTCATCGTCAGGCAGGTGAACGTCATCGTCAGGCAGGTGAACGTCATCGTCACGCAGGTTAACGTCATCGTCACGCAGGTTAACGTCATCGTCACGCAGGTTAACGTCATCGTCACGCAGGTTAACGTCATCGTCACGCAGGTTAACGTCATCGTCAGGCAGGTGAACGTCATCGTCAGGCAGGTGAACGTCATCGTCAGGCAGGTGAACGTCATCGTCAGGCAGGTGAACGTCATCGTCACGCAGGTTAACGTCATCGTCAGGCAGGTTAACGTCATCGTCACGCAGGTTAACGTCATCGTCACGCAGGTTAACGTCATCGTCACGCAGGTTAACGTCATCGTCACGCAGGTTAACGTCATCGTCACGCAGGTGAACGTCATCTTCACGCAGGTTAACGTCATCGTCACACAGGTTAACGCCATCGTCACGCAGGTTAACGTCATCGTCACGCAGGTGAACGTCATCGTCACGCAGGTTAACGTCATCGTCAGGCAAGTTATCGCTACGCAGGTGAACGTCATCGTCAGGCAGGTGAACGTCATCGTCACGCAGGTTAACGTCATCGTCACGCAGGTTAACGTCATCGTCACGCAAGTTATCGCTACGCAGGTGAACGTCATCGTCACGCAGGTGAACGTCATCGTCACGCAGGTTAACGTCATCGTCACGCAGGTTAACGTCATCGTCACACAGGTTATCGTCACGCAGGTGAACGTCATCGTCACGCAGGTTAACGTCATCGTCACGCAGGTTAACGTCATCGTCACGCAGGTTAACGCCATCGTCACGCAGGTTAACGCCATCGTCACGCAGGTGAACGTCATCGTCACGCAGGTGAACGTCACCGTCACGCAAGTTATCGCTACGCAGGTGAACGTCATCGTCACACAGGTTATCGTCACGCAGGTGAACGTCATCGTCACGCAGGTGAACGTCATCGTCACACAGGTTATCGTCACGCAGGTGAACGTCATCGTCACGCAGGTGAACGTCATCGTCACACAGGTTATCGTCACGCAGGTGAACGTCATCGTCACGCAGGTTAACGTCATCGTCACGCAGGTTAACGTCATCGTCACGCAGGTTAACGCCATCGTCACGCAGGTGAACGTCATCGTCACGCAGGTGAACGTCATCGTCACACAGGTTATCGTCACGCAGGTGAACGTCATCGTCACGCAGGTTAACGTCATCGTCACGCAGGTTAACGTCATCGTCACGCAGGTTAACGCCATCGTCACGCAGGTGAACGTCATCGTCACGCAGGTTAACGCCATCGTCACGCAGGTTAACGCCATCGTCACGCAGGTTAACGCCATCGTCACGCAGGTGAACGTCATCGTCACGCAGGTGAACGTCATCGTCAGGCAGGTGAACGTCATCGTCAGGCAGGTGAACCACGTCGCCGTCACGCAGGTGAACGTCATCGTCACGCAGGTGAACGTCACCGTCACGCAAGTTATCGCTACGCAGGTGAACGTCATCGTCACGCAGGTGAACGTCATCGTCACGCAGGTGAACGTCATCGTCACACAGGTTATCGTCACGCAGGTGAACGTCATCGTCACGCAGGTGAACGTCATCGTCACACAGGTTATCGTCACGCAGGTGAACGTCATCGTCACGCAGGTTAACGTCATCGTCACGCAGGTTAACGTCATCGTCACGCAGGTGAACGTCATCGTCACACAGGTTATCGTCACGCAGGTGAACGTCATCGTCACGCAAGTTAACGTCATCGTCACGCAGGTTAACGCCATCGTCACGCAGGTTAACGCCATCGTCACGCAGGTTAACGCCATCGTCACGCAGGTGAACGTCATCGTCACGCAGGTGAACGTCATCGTCAGGCAGGTGAACGTCATCGTCAGGCAGGTGAACCACGTCGCCGTCACGCAGGTGAACGTCATCGTCACACAGGTTATCGTCACGCAGGTGAACGTCATCGTCACGCAGGTGAACGTCATCGTCACGCAGGTTAACGTCATCGTCACGCAGGTTAACGTCATCGTCACGCAGGTGAACGTCATCGTCACGCAGGTTAACGTCATCGTCACGCAGGTGAACGACGTCGCCGTCATGCAGGTGAACGTCATCGTCACGCAGGTGAACGTCATCGTCACGCAGGTGAACGTCATCGTCACGCAGGTTAACGTCATCGTCACGCAGGTTAACGTCATCGTCACGCAGGTGAACGTCATCGTCACGCAGGTGAACGTCATCGTCACGCAGGTGAACGTCATCGTCACGCAGGTGAACGTCATCGTCACGCAGGTGAACGTCATCGTCACGCAGGTGAACGTCATCGTCACGCAGGTGAACGTCATCGTCACGCAGGTTAACGTCATCGTCACGCAGGTTAACGTCATCGTCACGCAGGTTAACGTCATCGTCACGCAGGTGAACGTCATCGTCACGCAGGTTAACGTCATCGTCACGCAGGTTAACGTCATTGTCACGCAGGTTAACGTCTTCGTCACGCAGGTGAACGTCATCGTCACGCAGGTTAACGTCATCGTCACGCAGGTGAACGTCATCGTCACGCAGGTGAACGTCATCGTCACGCAGGTTAACGTCATCGTCACGCAGGTTAACGTCATCGTCACGCAGGTGAACGTCATCGTCACGCAGGTTAACGTCATCGTCACGCAGGCTAACGTCTTCGTCACGCAGGTGAACGTCATCGTCACGCAGGTTATCGTCACGCAGGTTAACGTCATCGTCACGCAGGTTAACGTCTTCGTCACGCAGGTGAACGTCATCTTCACTTAGGTTATCGTCACACAGGTGAACGTCATCGTCACGCAGGTTAACGTCATCGTCACGCAGGTGAACGTCATCGTCACGCAGGTGAACGTCATCGTCACGCAGGTTAACGTCATCGTCACGCAGGTGAACGTCATCGTCACGCAGGTTAACGTCATCGTCACGCAGGTGAACGTCATCGTCACGCAGGTTAACGTCATCGTCACGCAGGTTAACGTCATCGTCACGCAGGTGAACGTCATCGTCACGCAGGTTAACGTCATCGTCACGCAGGTTGAACGTCATGTCACGCAGGTTAACGTCTCGTCACGCAGGTGAACGTCATCGTCACGCAGGTGAACGTCATCGTCACGCAGGTGAACGTCATCGTCACGCAGGTTAACGTCATCGTCACGCAGGTGAACGTCATCTCACTTAGTCATCGTCACGCAGGTGAACGTCATCGTCACGCAGGTTAACGTCATCGTCACGCAGGTGAACGTCATCGTCACGCAGGTACGTCAGCAGGTAACGTCATCGTCACGCAGGTGAACGTCATCGTCACGCAGGTTAACGTCATCGTCACGCAGGTGAACGCTCTCATCGTCACGACAGGTTAACGTCATCGTCACGCAGGTTAACGTCATCGTCACGCAGGTTAACGTCATCGTCACGCAGGTGAACGTCATCGTCACGCAGGTTAACGTCATCGTCACGCAGGTTAACGTCATGTCACGCAGGTTAACGTCATCGTCACGCAGGTTAACGTCATCGTCACGCAGGTTAACGTCATCGTCACGCAGGTTAACGTCATCGTCACGCAGGTGAACGTCATCGTCACGCAGGTAACGTAACGTCATCGTCACGCAGGTTAACGTCATCGTCACGCAGGTTAACGTCATCGTCACGCAGGTGAACGTCATCGTCACGCAGGTGTAACGTCATCGTCACGCAGGTGAACGTCATTCGTCACGCAGGTGAACGTCTCGTCACGCAGGTGAACGACTCCTCATCGTCACCAGGTAACGTCATCGTCACGCAGGTGAACGTCATGTCACGCAAGGTGAATCGTATCGTCACGCAGGTGAACGTCATCGTCACGCAGGTAACTCATCGTCACGCAGGTTAACGTCATCGTCACGCAGGTTAACGTCTTCGTCACGCAGGTAACGCATGACACATATCGTCACACAGGTACGAGTCTGTCACGCAGGTTAACGTCATCGTCACGCAGGTGAACGTCATCGTCACGCAGGTTAACGTCATCGTCACGCAGGTGAACGTCATGTCACGCAGGTGAACGTCATCGTCACGCAGGTAACGTCATCGTCACCAGGTTAAGCGGTCACGTCACGCAGGTGAACGTCATCGTCACGCAGGTAACGTCATCGTCACGCAGGTTAACGTCATCGTCACGCAGGTGAACGCAATCCAGGTACGTCACCAGGTGAACGTCATCGTCACGCAGGTTAAGTCATAGTCACGCAGGCTAACGTCTATCGTCACGCAGGTGAACGTCATCGTCACGCAGAGTATAACGTATCGTCACGCAGGTTAACGTCATGTCACGCAGGTTAACGTCTTCGTCACGCAGGTAACGTATACTGTCATCGTCACGCAGGTGAACGTCATCGTCACGCAGGTTAACGTCATCGTCACGCAGGTGAACGTCATCGTCACGCAGGTTAACGTCATCGTCACGCAGGTGAACGTCATCTTCACTCAGGTTATCGTCACACAGGTTAACGTCATCGTCACGCAGGTGAACGTCGTCGTCACGCAGGTTAACGTCATCGTCACGCAGGTGAACGTCATCGTCACGCAGGTGAACGTCATCTTCACTCAGGTTATCGTCACACAGGTTAACGTCATCGTCACGCAGGTTAACGTCATCGTCACGCAGGTTAACGTCATCGTCACGCAGGTGAACGTCATCGTCACGCAGGTGAACGTCATCTTCACTCAGGTTATCGTCACACAGGTTAACGTCATCGTCACGCAGGTTAACGTCATCGTCACACAGGTTAACGTCATCGTCACGCAGGTTAACGTCATCGTCACGCAGGTTAACGTCATCGTCACGCAGGTGAACGTCATCGTCACGCAGGTTATCGTCACGCAGGTGAACGACGTCGCCGTCACGCAGGTGAACGACGTCGCCGTCATGCAGGTGAACGGCGTCGTCATGCAGATGACATGCAGGTGAACGTAAGTCACAGCAAAGCTACAGTGACGCATGCCGTAGAACATGCAGTAGAACACGCAGTAGAACACAGAGGAGAACCTCACCTTGACTTTTCCCTCCTCCAGCTGAGCCTGTCTGAACCGAGCCAGAGCCGTCCTGAGACACAGTAGAGGAACACAATGTAAGACAGTAGAACCTCAGTAGAACCTCAGTAGAACCAGCCGCTGATGGGAGGCTTCAGGTAGAACTAGTTCTTCTGACATCTAACAGGATTTAAACTGTTGAACTTGATTGATCCAGACAAACTGAAGTTTTGATTAAGCTTGTGTCTCTCATAATGATCTCAAGATTAAGCTGAGTCATGGATTAGTAACGCTCATCTACAACCATCCTGATAATCAATCAATCACTCTCCATGAAACATGGTGCTTCCAGCTTCTCAAACACTGAACCGAACGTCTTTCTGACTAAATACCCAAGAGAAATTATATTTACTGCAACCAGCTGCCAGAATCTGTAAGTGGAAGTATTTAGTATTAAGTTTATGTGGAGTCAGTACTTACATGGCCTTCTCAGCGTTTCTCGCCTGTAGAAAAGACAATATAATAATAACACGTGAGTCAATGAATCAGATATGAAACATGAAACATACAGACAATATTATTAAATAAATATTACATCAATGTATTTATTTTCTAAGAAGATGGGCCATAATGTCTGAAAAACATTATAGAAATACAGATGTCTTCATTTTTTTATTTATTTCGTCTGGTGTTGTTGTGGTTACTTTAAAACTGGAGGATCCCCTGAGACCAGGACAGACCACCAGACTCCGTTCAAAAATCTATCATTTTATCTCCGACTGTCTGAACGAACACTTATCGATCCGTGATCGGGAGTGTTTTCACGGAGCTGATGGCTTTGTTAATAACATGCCTCCCTTTAGAGCTGCTGTTTGACTGTACACGTACTGAACTTATCCAATACAACCTAAATAGTATACATCTATGACCGGAAACTGGTGGTTCCCGGCTTTAACACTGGACCGCTAGCCTTCACACCAGACTCCGTTCAAAAAGCTGTTACTTTTAAGTGCCTGAGCTCCGGCTGACAGGAAATTGTCATCAGAGTGTCGTCGTTATATATTTGATCATGTATCCATTCATTAAGTGTTTCGGCGTTTTTAAAAAACGTTTTGTCTGCCGTGACCTCATAATGGAGCCGTTAGCCGCCAGCAGAAGTTAGCAGGCTACACAGTGGCTAACAGGCTAGCATGCTAACTAGCCGTGTGTCAGACTGGAGATCTGCTGCTCACCATTTCCGCTGCTGCTTCTTATGTTTTATGAAGAATGCGTTGATGAAGAAGACGAACTGCATGGAACTCAACGATTCACTCACACCGAGACAAACAGGAAACACTCCAGCGACTTCTTCGCCCACTTCCGTTTACGTGACGCCGCATTACTGCCACCTGCTGGAGGAGTCGTTATCTTTCTATAAAATAGACATACATTATTATAATAGGGAACACATTTAAATATGCGCCTTTCAATATGTATTTAATTGTGCTATTTATATTTATATACAACCTGCATACACTTGACTTGTATATAGACACTGTATGCTATTTATATACAGTCTGTTTATTTTACATATCCAAGAAGGTATGCTTCAGAAAACAAGAGCGTTAATTTAATAAACTTCCAATTATAAAGCGAGTACACCATTCAACATACAATACACTTGAAATAAAGTTTTATTTACAATAAATGAATAGTTAATAAATATTTACTTCATCCCATTATTTTGTCTTCTAAGTATTTGTTTATCATGCATAACTTCTCATCTATCTTTTATTCTTTCAAATATTATACGTCTTTTTTATTGCCTTTTATTTGTTGAACTTTTCTTGTGTTGTGGTGAAATGAACTGAGCCTCTGTCCTCCTCCTCCATGTTCTTATTGTCAGGTTAAATTTACAGTTTGCAAGTACAACCAAACATTTTTACAGTAGCTCTGAGTGATATTGTACAAAAATAACATTTGGATATTTTTTGTGAAAACATTCTCTCTCCAGACTTTAAATGTTTCTCATTTGTTTTTTTATTATTAACTTTTGTCTCCATCGGTGAGTCGCTCCATCGGGTCAAACAGCAACAAAAGCACCTTTACTCTAATCATTACTGTTCCTTTGGTTGGCTGAGACCTGCTCCGATTGGCTCGTTCATTCCCTTTGTGTGGTATTAAGTGGCCAGACCTGCAAGGTGATTGGCTGTTTGCTGGAGACATGGCCAATCACATTTCTGTCAGACAAACTGGGTTTTAGAGGAACTTTCATCAGTTATCCTCCTTCTGCAAAAAAGCCCGGCCCAATCCAGGACAGAGGGGAGGGGCTTAATGTCCCCCCCCAATCACTGTCTCAGCCAATCGGCCGGGCAGAACAGATAAACAAAGCTTTGTACACCATGACACCGCTACCAAGCTAGAAACACAAATCCAGTTTTAAGAAATGCAGACAGAGGCTAGGCGTCAGCTAGGCGGTGTCCTCAATGGTGCACTCCTTGGCCAGGTGACCCGACTTCCCACAGGTATAGCAGTTCAACTCCGAGGCCTTCTCCCCACACCTGCCAAACACATGCACTGCTAACATTGCTGACATGGGTGTCGTTGGGACACCAGCAGGTACAACACACACTGGACTATACCTGTCTGCTTTATTGACCTCCACTGCAGCTAGCTCACCTGCAGCTGTTCGTTTACCTGCAGCATAAGTTTACCTGTAGCATGAGTTTACCTGTAGCTGTTAGTTTACATGTACCACAAATTTACCTGTAGCATTAGTTTACCTGTAACATCAGTTTACCTGTAGCATCAGTTTACCTGTAACATCAGTTTACCTGTAGCATTAGTTTACCTGTAACATCAGTTTACCTGTAACATCAGTTTACCTGTAGCATGAGTTTACCTGTAACATCAGTTTACCTGTAGCATTAGTTTACCTGTAACATCAGTTTACCTGTAGCATTAGTTTACCTGTGACATCAGTTTACCTGTAACATCAGCTTACCTGTAGCATTAGTTTCCTGTAACATCAGTTTACCTGTAACATCAGTTTACCTGTAGCATTAGTTTACCTGTGACATCAGTTTACCTGTAGCATTAGTTTCCTGTAACATCAGTTTACCTGTAACATCAGTTTACCTGTAGCATCAGTTTACCTGTAACATCAGTTTACCTGTAGCATTAGTTTACCTGTAACATCAGTTTACCTGTAACATCAGTTTACCTGTAGCATTAGTTTACCTGTGACATCAGTTTACCTGTAACATCAGTTTACCTGTAGCATTAGTTTCCTGTAACATCAGTTTACCTGTAGCATCAGTTTACCTGTAACATCAGTTTACCTGTAACATCAGTTTACCTGTAGCATTAGTTTACCTGTGACATCAGTTTACCTGTAACATCAGTTTACCTGTAGCATTAGTTTCCTGTAACATCAGTTTACCTGTAGCATTAGTTTACCTGTAGCTGTAAGTTTACCTGTAGCATGAGTTTACCTGTAACATCAGTTTACCTGTAGCATTAGTTTACCTGTAACATCAGTTTACCTGTAGCATTAGTTTACCTGTAACATCAGTTTACCTGTAGCATTAGTTTACCTGTAGCTGTAAGTTTACCTGTAGCATGAGTTTACCTGTAACATCAGTTTACCTGTAGCATTAGTTTGCCTGAAACATCAGTTTATCTGTAGCATTAGTTTACCTGTGACATCAGTTTACCTGTAACATCAGTTTACCTGTAGCATTAGTTTCCTGTAACATCAGTTTACCTGTAGCATTAGTTTCCTGTAACATCAGTTTACCTGTAGCATTAGTTTCCTGTAACATTAGTTTACCTGTTAACATCAGTTTACCTGTAGCATCAGTTTACCTGTAACATCAGTTTACCTGTAGCATTAGTTTCCTGTAACATCAGTTTACCTGTAGCATTAGTTTACCTGTAACATCAGTTTACCTGTAGCATTAGTTTCCTGTAACATCAGTTTACCTGTAACATCAGTTTACCTGTAGCATTAGTTTACCTGTAGCTGTAAGTTTACCTGTAGCATGAGTAGCAGCACTGCTGGAAGCAGCAGCGATGTTCTGTCTAGAAGCTCATGAGGTTCTTGACTTTGTCCACACACAAAAACACATTTGATCATTTTCATGACGTTTGGGATGTTTTATTGGACTTTTCCAAGCAAATGCCCGGACATCAGAAATTAATGTTAATTCATCAGTTAATCCCATTAATTATGTTATTGTAATTTTGTTTTATGTATTTATTAAGTGCTGCTGAATGTCATGCACATTTAATGTATGTACGTATAATGTTGGTTTAACATGCACAAAGAACAATCCACTCACTTTAGCTTTCAGGAATGCTCAGCTTTGTGTCTGTAGTCATAGGGGTTCAAGAACAGTAACCATTTTACTTTGGGTATGTCGTTTTCAGCCTTTTCTTCAAAAACAGGACCGCCATGGAACCTTAAAGGTTGAGTAGGTTGTTTGGAAAAACAGTAACTTTGAATGCATCACTGAACCAACAAAGTCCCGGCCCCTTCCGTCAGACCTCTGTTCAAAGCCCCGCCCCTTCCTTCAGACCTCTGTTCAAAGCCCCGCCCCTTCCTTCAGACCTCTGTTCAAAGCCCGGCCCCTTCCTTCAGACCTCTGTTCAAAGCTCCACCCCCCAGAATGCCAAATGATGGCTCGAGATTGGCAGAGTGCAATCAGGAAGTAAGCATTGACAGACGTGCAGGCTGTCCAATCATTTTCTCCGGCCCGATGTTTCCGATTGGACGGGGTTTTTACAGTCCTACCACGACCACAGATGCCATTTTTAATGTTTATATGTCAGAGCATTTCATGTATTCATTGCTATCGGTACGTTACAAGTAATTTAAGAGAAAGTTTCTGAATCTGAATCACCTACTCAACCTTTAATTCATCACCTTCACCTAAACGCACACTTTCCTCCTCTTCTGTCTGTTAACACTGATGAAAGTAATAATGACACTTGAAAACCCTAAACATAGTTGCAGCGAGGGGGGCGGGGCTTCAGGGGGTTTATGGATTACCGATTACTGAGATATGAAAGCTGTCAAAGGTCACAGACAGAATACACCAACAACCTGCAGCAGGCGGATGATGAGGACTCGAACATGAAGAGTTAACTGGGAATCAAACACGCGGCAAACACGGTGAGTTTCAGCTCCACCCTTCTGTACAGCAAAATTAAAAACAAGCTCATTATTCGGGTAGAAATATACTCAGGTACTTAATGCACACTTTTTACCTGGAAAATTGGACGGAAAAGAAGGAGCATGATACAGAGTCAGGGAGGAGTGGAGGTTAATTCACAAGTAACACACAGGAAACACACAGGTCGATACACAGGTAGACACACATAACACACAGGTAGACACAAGTAACACATTGGTAGACACACAAGTAACACACAGGTAGATACACAGGTAACACACAGGAAACAGGTAGATACACAGGTAACAGGTAGATACACAGGTAACACAGCGGTAACAGGTAGATACACAGGTAACAGGTAGATACACAGGTAACAGGTAGATACACAGGTAACACAGGAAACACAGGTCGATAACACACAGGTAGACAGGTAACACATAGGTAGACACACAAGTAACACACAGGTAGATAGACAGGTAACACACATAACACACAGGTTGATACACAGGAAACACAGGTAGATACACAGGTACACAAGCAACACAGGTAACACAGGTAGATACACAGGTACACAAGCAACACAGGTAACACAGGTAGATACACAGGTAACACAGGTAGATACACAGGTACACAAGCAACACAGGTAACACAGGTAGATACACAGGTAACACACAGGTAGATACACAGGTAACACACAGGTAGATACACAGGTAACACACAGGTAGATACACAGGTAACACACAGGTAGATACACAGGTAACACACAGGTAGATACACGGGTAACAGGTAGATACACAGGTAACACAGGTCGATACACAGGTAACACACAGGTAGACAGGTAACACACAACACACAGGTAGACACAGGTAACACATAATACACAGGTAGATACACAGGAAACACAGGTAGATACACAGGTACACAAGCAACACAGGTAACATACAAGTAGATACGCAGGTAACACACAGGTAGACACAGGTAGACACAGGTAACACACAGGTAGACACAGGTAACACATAGGTAGACGCACAAGTAATACACAGGTAGATACACCGGTAGATAGACAGGTAACACACATAACACACAGATAGATACACAGCTAACACACAGGTAGCCACGTGTGGTCCAGATTTCAAGGCTGTAGACCAGTTGGATCCCATGTAGATCTGTTTCACTGACTCCATTATGCGGCTCCAGCTGTTCTGCCGATTCCAGGTTTTACCGTAAGTTCTCCTGCTGGTTCGCCTGGCGAGTGGCCATGCTGGGAAAAACAGGAACCTTCAGCGGACGTTGCGGGTTTCATCTACAGCAATGCCGTCACTCCTCCTCCCCTCCCCCGCTCCCTGAGCTCCTCAGACTCCATTACCCAGCAGGCAATGGGAGCAGGAAGTTCAGGACGGGGAAGGAGGCGGGGCAGAGAAGCTCAGCTGAGATCAATCACATCCTAAAGGTGAGAAAGATCTGAAAGGTGTCAATCAATCAACCAAGTCAAACGACTGATCTCTCTTCTGTTTCCAGGCCAATGAGTACAGCCACACCCTCCCCAGAGGCCCCTGCCTCCCATGGTGTCCTGGGTTTCCATAGCAACATGTTGCCATCCAACCATCCCAGCGAGGACCGCCGGAGCAGCGCCACCTGCCTGCCGGGCCGCGGAGGCCTGCTGTTCGGCGTGTTCGATGGTCACGCGGGGTCTGCGTGCGCCCACGCCGTCAGCCAGCGGCTCTTCTACTACATCACCGTGGCAACGCTACCTTTGAGGACTCTGGCGGACCTTGAACGGGCGGTGGAGGAAGAGCGGGCCATTCCGCCGCTGCTGGAGTGGCACCAACACCCGCGAGACCACAACTGCCCTGACGGGGGTGCCGTCTCCTTCCACAGCCTACGAAACTACTGGCAGGAGAGGCTGGAGGATGACGGTGAGGAGGACAACGGCGAGGAGGAGGAGGTACATTTAAACCACTATACCGAATTTGACCACAAGGTGTCGAAAAACCAGGAATCCTTCCAACTCATTTCAGATTCTAGATATTGAAATAAAAGTAATTTTCCAAATCTGTCGGAAACTTTTCCATGGTTGTCTTATGGCTCATGCATGTTCCAGTATGTGGTTGTTGTGCAGTATGCATCCATGTACTTCTACTTCCTCATGATGGTGCACCTTGAAGTTTGACCCTCTCGCTCGTATATCTAGAGGGAGTAGAGGATTGTGGGTAAGCAAAGCCAGAAAGATCTTGATGGTTTGCATACTACAACATGTGACAGAATGCAGAAGGACATCCTGGTCTTTTTTGAGATACTCTGTATTCTGGGACGTACCAGTTGTTTTCAAGAGTAAATAGTATAAAAGTACTTGTTGGAACACACAGCTGATCCTTCAGGTCCTCCGACAGGAAGTGAACGCAGCTTAATGAGTTCATCATCTTGTCTCCTCTCTGATTGGCTGCAGGATGGCAGCAGGGTGACATCGGCGCTGGTCAGCGCTTTCCGTCGCCTTGACTACGACCTGTCCGTGGAGGCCCAGGTCCACCGGTCAACATCTCCACCCAGGTCATCATTCTACGGTCAAACCTAAAACTGCAGTTTCATGTGTTTCATGTTACATGTGCGTTTCTGAATAAAACACAAACTTGTCTGTGTGTCAAAATTAGATTTACAGGGGTCGGCCGGTGGCCGGTACAGAGGCTCAATCCCGCAACTGAATCTAGGGGTTTCATTGGTTGCTTTCAGGTTTGGTCACCAGCTGAATCCTCTCTTTGTCCACAGATGGTTGTGTCTGCCTGGGGAGGCTTCGTCTCTGTCCTCCCCCCTCCGGGTGGCGCTGTCCGGCTGCACGGCTTGCGTTGCCCACGTCTCCAAGGGCGTCCTGCACGTGGCCAACTTGGGCGACAGCCGGGCCGTCCTGGGCACTAAGGAGCCCAACGGGCGCTGGTCAGCGGTCAGCCTCACCAACGACCACAACGCACAGAACCCAGATGAGCTGCAAAGGATTCTGGGGGAACACCCGGCGTCAGAGAGGACGACGGTGGTCCGCCACGACCGCCTGCTTGGCGTGTTGCTGCCCTTCAGGGCGTTTGGCGACGTCCGCTTCAAGTGGAGCCCGGAGATGCTGAGTCGGGTCTATGAAACGAGGCCAGACGTCCTGTCGGCGGTTGGCGAGGGAGTACGGGCGTTTCCTCCGCACTACCTGACCCCGCCTTACCTCAGCGCCCAGCCGGAGGTCACGCTGCACCGCATCAGACCGGCCGACAAGTTCCTGGTCCTGGCGACTGACGGACTCTGGGAGCTGATGCACCGACAGGCAGTTGTACAGCTGGTTGGGGAACACTTGACGGGTAAGAGAACCAGGATCCTCTATAACCGCCTTCTTCATTTACACTTCAACTGCTTTCTCATTTACATGAAAATGACAGCAGTAGTGTAAATGATATCAGTAGTTGAAGTGTTAATGATATCAATAGTTGAAGTGTTAATGATAACAGTAGTTGAGTGTAAATGATATCAGTAGTTGAAGTGTAAATCATAACAGTAGTTGAAGTGTAAATGATAACATCCGTTAAAGGGTACATTATATCAGTATTCTAAGTGTTAATGACAACAGTAGTTGAAGTGTTAATTATATCAGTAGTTGACGTGTAAATGATATCAGTAGTTGATGTGTAAATGATATCAGTAGTTAAAGTGTTAATGATAACATTAGTTAAAGTGTTAATGATAACATTAGTTAAAGTGTTAATGATAACATTAGTTAAAGTGTTATGCGGCGTTCACACCGAACGCTATAGACGCGAATTGAGCGGCGACTCTACATTGAAAACCAATGTAAATGGCGCGATGACACGCGATTCAGGCGGAGGCGGCGCGAATGGAGCGTCTGGCGCGATGAGACGCGGCGCGAATGGCGCGTCTGACGCGGCGCGAATGGCGCGTCTGAAGGTGCGTGTCCACAGGGGCGATTTTAACCGCGTGTGGACGCGCCGCTTCCCAGTATTGCACGCTTGGTGGGCTGCCACTAGAGGATGATTGACAGGCGCTCTCCTTTAAACAACAGATTTTTGCGAGCGTTCGCGAGCGTTCCCGAGCGTTCCCGAGGCGGCGAGTCGAGCCCGGCGCCTCTGATTAGCATAAAGTAGATTCGACCTCAACTTTAGGCAAATGAGGTGCGGCCAACTCGCGCGCCGTCTCTCGACATTCGCCGCAACGCTACCAGAATGCATTGCACGGCTTTTCACATAGACAATAGCTGTGTTCGAAATCATTCACTCATTCACTCACTCCCTATCCCCTACATCGTGTATATGATATAGTGCACTACATCATGTACACGATGTAGGGTACGACGGGAGGAGAATTCGGACACTACACGGGTCATTTTCTGAATGTGGTTACGTCAGCAGATGCGCCAGATACTCATGTGACGTGAGTGGGCGCGCCGAGCATCATGTAAACATACCTGACGGTATAAAGATGTGATTCTTCATGGCGGTTGGGTTTCTTGGTCAATAAACTGTTATTATATAAATATCAATGGTGTGTGAGTTTGGTTTTGTCAGCTACTGTTTTGTGTCCTCGTCATGAGCTGTAAATGCTCAGGGTTGCGCACAAGCTGTAAGATACGTAGCGCGTGCGAACTAACGCTAGTGGTCAGTAGCTATTTAGCTCGTAGCTAAGTAGCTAGTGATCAGTAGCTATTTAGCTCGTAACCACGGCAGCATTGCATTGTGGGATACGGGAGCACAATGTAGTGTACATCGCTTGTTCACTCAATTTTGCGGTGCATTGTGGGTATTTTGTCGTCCACTACATAGTGGATGAAATCAGCCACGGAGAATTCGAACAACACTACAAAATGGCGAACACACTATATAGTGCACTACATCCGTGATAGGGGGCGATTTCGAACACAGCTCCTGAATGGGACGCGGGGAAACACCGCTGCCTGTGGACACGCACCTTGACGCGAATGAAGCGAATGGCGCGTCTGACGCGGCGCGAATAAAGTTGAAAATATCGAACTTATATGCTTAAATTCAGCGGGTTGTCTCGTCTGATCTGAGGTCGAATGTGGCCCCGACTCTGGGGAGAGGTGCGAGGGACGTGGCTCCCGGAGGAGGCTCACGGACTCTGGCATCGGGTACCCCGAGGCGGAGGAGGAGGGTCCGCCGACGTGACCCGCCGGCTCCCCTCAAAAATGAGCGTCATGCGCGAATGAAGCGAATGAAGCGAATGACGCGAATAGTCCAAAATGATCAAGCGGCGCGATACACGCGTCTCACGCGATTCTATTCGCGTCTATCGCGTTCGGTGTGAACGCCGCATTAATGTAACAGTAGTTGAAGTGTTAATGATATCAGTAGTTGAAGCGTTAACGATAACATTAGTTAAAGTGTTAATGATAACAGTAGTTGAAGTGTTAATGATAACAGTAGTTGAAGTGTTAATGATATCAGTAGTTGAAGTGTAAATTATATCAGTAGTTGATGCGTAAATGATAACATTAGTTAAAGTGTTAATGATAACAGCAGTTGAAGTGTAAATTATATCAGTAGTTGAAGTGTAAATTATATCAGTAGTTGATGCGTAAATGATAACATTAGTTAAAGTGTTAATGATAACAGTAGTTGAAGTGTTAATGATAACAGCAGTTGAAGTGTAAATTATATCAGTTGATGTGTAAATTATATCAGTAGTTGATGCGTAAATGATAACATTAGTTAAAGTGTTAATGATAACAGTAGTTGAGTGTAAATTATATCAGTAGTTGAAGTGTTAATGATAACAGTAGTTGAAGTGTTAATGATAACAGTAGTTGAGTGTAAATTATATCAGTAGTTGAAGTGTTAATGATAACATTAGTTAAAGTGTTAATGATAACAGTAGTTAAAGTGTTAATGATAACAGTATTTGAGTGTAAATTATATCAGTAGTTGAAGTGTAAATGATAACAGTAGTTAAAGTGTTAATGATAACAGTATTTGAGTGTAAATTATATCAGTAGTTGAAGTGTAAATTATATCAGTAGTTGATGCGTAAATGATAACATTAGTTAAAGTGTTAATGATAACAGTAGTTGAAGTGTTAATGATAACAGCAGTTGAAGTGTAAATTATATCAGTTGATGTGTAAATTATATCAGTAGTTGATGCGTAAATGATAACATTAGTTAAAGTGTTAATGATAACAGTAGTTGAGTGTAAATTATATCAGTAGTTGAAGTGTTAATGATAACAGTAGTTGAAGTGTTAATGATAACAGTAGTTGAGTGTAAATTATATCAGTAGTTGAAGTGTTAATGATAACATTAGTTAAAGTGTTAATGATAACAGTAGTTAAAGTGTTAATGATAACAGTATTTGAGTGTAAATTATATCAGTAGTTGAAGTGTAAATGATAACAGTAGTTAAAGTGTTAATGATAACAGTATTTGAGTGTAAATTATATCAGTAGTTGAAGTGTAAATGATAACAGTAGTTAAAGTGTTAATGATAACAGTATTTGAGTGTAAATTATATCAGTAGTTGAAGTGTAAATGATAACATTAGTTAAAGTGTTAATGATAACAGTATTTGAGTGTAAATTATATCAGTAGTTGAAGTGTAAATGATAACATTAGTTAAAGTGTTAATGATAACAGTATTTGAGTGTAAATTATATCAGTAGTTGAAGTGTAAATGATAACATTAGTTAAAGTGTTAATGATAACAGTATTTGAGTGTAAATTATATCAGTAGTTGAAGTGTAAATGATGACAGTAGTTTATGTGTAAATTAAAAGCAGTTTAAATGTTAATGATGACATCAGCTGACGTGTGAACAGTGGAAGTGGTTTGTTGCCGTACAGGCCTTCAGCAGCAGAGACCCATAGTTCCCAGCATGGGCATGACACTGGGCAGCCTGCAGCGCCTCCTGCTGGAGAGGAAGGGGCAGGTTATGTCAGTGCTGGAGGACCAGAACGCCGCCACCCACCTGCTCCGCCACGCCCTTGGGGATGATGGGTACGGAGCGGTGGCACCAAACCGTTTGGCCAAGATGCTGAGCCTGCCGACGGAGCTGGCCAGGAGGTACCGCGATGACATCACCATCACCGTCATCCACCTGAACGAGCCCGACCTTTAACCGGCTCACTGACAAATCAGTAACCGGTTGTGTTTTTACTCTGAACTTTTTTACGTCTGTCCTCCCTTTCTGTAGCTCTTTGACTTCAAATAAAAAAGTTTTGGTTCAAGTTATTTGTTCTTCATCGTGTACCCAAAAAAAAATAGAAGTTGTTCAATGAAAACGTTAGGCCTCAGCAATACAGATAATTATTTCATTTGGATGATGATGACTTTTTATTTTCAATTTTGCTTGAACTTAATATGCAAGAAGAACTGTCTTAAATAAGTATTTATATATAGTATTGTATATATACAACCGATATGGGTTTTTCAATGGCCGATCTATAATGCCGATATCATGTTTTTGTTATCATGTTTTACGTTGCATCTCATCTTTGCACGTGATAAAGAACCGTGAAGTAAAAATAACAAATGAGGCACAAAATTGCTATTAGGGGCGTGACCCACCGACGCTGCAGAGCTCTTACAGATCAGTGGTGGGAGCTCACTTCAGACTCTGGGTGCTGATTCACTTCAGCAGGGCCGGCGGTGAGTGGAGCGGACTCTCCATTTAATACAATACTACAAGATGGCTGGCGGGGCCAGCAGCTCACGAGCCGGCGGCGAGCAGAGTGTTGTGCACAGATGTGTCTGCAGATATTTTTGTTTATCGGCCTCGTGAGCGCAGGCATTGGCTGATGCCGATCATCTAACAATTAATGACATTAATCGGTGATAATCAGTGGTCGACCACTAGTGGCAACAGTGACAATATGTGACTTAAAGCAGAGACGTGCACTTGGCTCTAATGCACGTGTCAGACACTTAAAGATTTAAGGCTCCGCCCTCAGGGGGAGTCTTTAGGGACTGGGGGAAATTTCCATTAGTCTGAACCTCACTGAGGCTCATGTCCTGGTAGGAGTCAATCAGAACGCAGTATTCTCTCGGAGCGTAACAGAATAAGACACAGCAGCTGTCAGTGACTTCAAAATAAGATTTAATAAAGGATCTTACAAAATTAATTCTTGATTACAAAACACTTAAATACCTGACAGCTTCAAACCAACCAATCAGCTGACAATCTTCACTATCAGCCAGCCAACCTCCTCACAGCTCACAGAGCTCAATCACTGGACGACACTCGAAACGGGCCACGTCCAGAAATGCTAATGAGAATGAACAGGAAGTAAACAGGAAGGAAACAAACAGCATCCTGCGTCTCAGACCTGATGAACAGAAGAGAAACTGGCTCGTCCCTGTGGGCCAACAGGAGAGGAGGAGATAAAAGTCCAATGTCCAATCAGAGGGCAGCGTTGTTGGTGAGTCACCGACGCAGGGGCGGGGCCAGCGGCAGTGTGGCGGTGGCGGACGCTGGGAACAGGTTGTGGTAGGTGGGCAAGGGAACATACGCCGCTGTGATCATCTTACCTGAAACAACAGATGAGACATCACAGCTGCTCTCTGATTGGTCAACAGCACAGAGCACAGGTGTCATGTGACAGGACCTCTTACCAGCAAAGTATCGTCCATGGAGAGCGTTGACGGCGGCCATGGCGGCGGGGATCGATGGACACTTGACGTAAACGTTTCCCTGAAAGCCAGCAGAGGTCAAAGGTCACGCACTCACAGGTTAAGGTATCACAGACACACACACTGTAAAACAGCTTGTCTGAAGCGGTGAGGTCAGAGGTCATGTGTACCTCGGCAGAGTTCTTGTCGATGTAGATGTGAACGACTCCTCCGTGTTTGCTACACTCCTCTATGACATCATGCTGGATATCCATCTCCCAACCAGGAGCATCCTCACTGAACACACAATGACAGCTTTTAAATAAAGTTTACAAAACTGGAATCGACAAATCAACAGCTGAGGAAATACAAGTAGAAACCATGAAGAGTACCCACGGGCAGAGTACTTGTGTGTACTTAACCAATACTGCAGTAGTACTACTGCAGGTGTGGAGACAGACAGGTGTGGAGACAGACAGGTGTGTGTCTACCTGTTGGGGTTGAACATGTTGGACAGCTGGAAGCAGTGGGTGGCGAGCGGCTGAACAGGAAGACTCATACCAGCTGGGTTCATGTTGAGACCTGGATTCATGGCAGCTGAAACACATTCAAAACTTTATTTAAATCTGTATCTGGACGGGGCCGGGTGGAAGGGGCCAATAAAGTTGAAACTCATGTACCAATATGTTCCATCTCTCTGACACAACTAAAACTGGTAATCAGCTGGTTTCCATGGAGATGAAGTGTGTGTGTTTGTGTACCTGACACAGCAGCCATGGCTCCGAAAGCAATTGCTCCACTCATCTGCAGAGCCTGCTGAGCAGCAGGCGGCATCTGTAGACCTGTACCTGCTCACACACACACACACACACACACACACACACACACACACACACACACACACACACACACACACACACACACACACACACACACACACACACACACACACACACACACACACACACACACACACACACACACACACACACACACACACACACACACACACACACACACACACACGGATGTCACAGCTGTGTCGACAGGCGGCTGTCGAATGCAGAAGGCGGTGTCTCACCCTCAGCGAGCCGTGCCATCAGGTGCAGGCGTCCCGTGGTCCCGAGGTCGATGCCGGTGCGTTCAAGCTCGTCGCTGTCGAGGAATGAGGCCGAGGACACGTCGGTCCGCTCCGTCACGTTGCCCACCTTCATGGGCCGGCCCGCCAGCTCGAAGCCGTTTAGCTGCTCCAGAGCTTTCTTTGCACACTCTGCATCTGCAAACTGAGAGAGACAGACAGGTCAGTGTGACGGTGTGAGGTAACAGGACAGGTACACGCAGGTGTGTTGTCTCTGTCCTCTGAAGACATCACAGTGGACTCTGAGATGCTGTGATGGACACTTCTGATATGTTATAGACAGAAAGATGAATATAAGCTGATCCATAATCAGTAATTGGTTATGACGGATGCTAATCAAGACAATGACTCACAGTGATGAAGCCGTAACCTTTAGATTGTCCCGTCTCACTGTCCATCATCAGCTGGATGTTCTCAATCTGTAAGGACAACAAACACAAACCACCGGTCACACACCAACTTCACCGGTGTGTGTGTGTGTGTGTGTGTGTGTGTGTTCGTGTGTGAGAGAGCATGCGTCTCACCCGTCCAAACGGTTCAAAGATTCCTCTCAGCATCTCCTCTGTGATGTTGAAGTGCAGAGAGCCGATGTAGAGCCTCATCGGTCCCGATGTTCCCTTTTGCAGGTTGTTGGCGGCAGCGGCTGCTGCTGCTGCTCGGTTCTTCTCTGCCTGCACACACACACACGCACACACACACACACACGCACACACACACACACACACACCGTGACAGCAGGTCAGTGTGCACTCAGTAGGATGTAATGAAAGCTGATGGATGAGTTGGTGTAGGTATTTCAGTGTGTGTGTGTGTGTTTGTGTGTGTGTGTGTACCTGCGAGGCCTGTACGATGATGGGAACTCCCAGCAGCCTTTGCCCCGTCAGGCCGATGGCCAGGGGAACGGAGCTGGCCTCCACAAACTCGATGTAGGCGATGCCCTTCGACCTGTGGGAGTTCCTGTCAGAGATCATCCTCACATCCCGAACCTGCGGAGGGACAGCAGCTGTTACCACGGCAACCAACATTACCATGGCAACCACCCTCACCACCATCAATCCTTCTGAATCACAGACATTTCACAGCTTTTCTATTGAAATGTCCGATATAAATAACGATCCGTGCACAGAGCTTTGACTGGGCAGTAGGCGCTGCTGTTGTACGAGCTGATCTGCAGGTTAGGTGTTACCATGGTAACACATGGTAAGAAGTGAACCAGTCATTGGACTGAAAAAAAACAAACAAACAAACAAACCTGGGTTTAATCCTGAAGTGACCTCGCTTAATGCAAATGCGGCTTTGTAGTTCTGGACCAGGTTTCAGGTTCATGTTTATTAAATACGTACACAGGCGAGAGGCTTTTATTGTGAAGCAGCAGCAGCGTTTACCTTCCCGACGGCAGAGAAGAAATCCTCCAGGTCTCGAGATCTTATCCTGGCGGCCAGCTGCATACAGAACACTGTCCGGGCATCCCGCTCCTCTGCAGTCAGGTTATCTATGGGCTGCCTGCACACAGACAACCAATCAGAATCCGTCGCACACTTCTGCATGCGCTGCCGTCGCACACAAACCCAGTCACTCACCTGATGGGACTCTTCTCCTTCCTGATGGGACTCTTACTCTTTGATCGCCGGCGGCTAAAAACACAACAAGCACAGTCAGTTTCTGCTGTTCTGGAAATATAGAAACATTAATCTTTTTTAATCTTATAAACAGGCATTTATATCTCATTTCACCAGTTAATACAAACACCGAATGTAATTCTTTAACATTGAACACTTCCAATGTCTGTCGTTGACTTTTAAATCATATTTGAGTGAAAAGGTTTTTGAAAGCGCTCAGAGGGCTTTTATGATGAAATCCCAGCGTGCCACCTCATAACATCCTCCAGAATGTTCCTTTTTCTTAAAGCAGCAGGTTTCCTCTGCTGATCTCCAGAGCTACTCACTGCTGCTGGTGGTGGTCTCTGTAGCGCCCCCCCCTCTCTCTGCTGCTGCGACGCTCTCTGCTGCGACTTCTTCTCTTGTCTCTGCTGCGGCTGCTCTTGCGCTCGCCGCTCCGGCTGGGCTTCCTGTCGCGGCTCCGCCTCCGATCTCGGCTGCGGCTGCGCTTCTTCCTGTCAGACATGCAGCAGCCAATCAGAGCACAGCCTGACAGCGAGGGTTTTACCTCATAATGGACAACACACACACACCTGCAGCTCACACTGAGCGCACACACACAGTACTGAAACACATACAAAGTATTAAAATACACTAGTTTAAACATTTTCAAACTGGTCCGATAGTAAGCCTGGTAATAAGACCAGACCGAACCGGTGATACCGACCTTACCCACTAGGCGTTGCACTCACCATAGCAGCCCCTCCTGAGTGATACCTTGGTTTTTTTACACAGAAGACTGAGCCGTAAAGACGTAAAAGGAGAGTCAAGAATATGCCGTGATCGTAACGTATATAAATAACACCACAACGGTGTCTCTTTATACAAAACATCACAGCTTTGGGGAACGAGCGAGACTGTGCCGGTCGTGTGACGTGTTCAATGAGCGTCAGAATTCCGACTAGCCTGTGGCTTCAAAACAACTCTGAAAAGGTGAGCTTTTGCTCGTCTTGCATATTTACACGACTCTTCAACAAGTGAAGTTGCTGTGCATCATAAACGTGTTGCTGATAGACCAGCCGCCTCGTTCGAGCAACTAGCGGCTTTTTATCTTCTTCAGATCAACATTCTCAGCTCGTTAAATGCCCCTGTGGAGCGTTGCCTAGCAACACATCTTCAAAACGTCACTGTAAAGAAACAAGGTACAGCGTGGCATCTCCCACCTCGACTCAATTGTGTGTCCGTCTTCCGGCCTCGGCTCGCTCGTCAGCGGAGCGGCTGCACTTTACACACCGGTCGACTCGGACACTCGCTGATCCGTTTATACATCAACACAATATATTTTTAATCACTTGACATTATTGCTGCTTGTTACTAATGAAAGAACGTGTCATAAGGACAAATTCCGGTTCAACCGGTTTACAGAAATCAAGCCCGGTTTAGCCATACTACGAACCAAACCGGTGAAACCGGAAACCGGCCTAACCCTAAAATACACAAAACATATTAAAGTCATCAGTAAGAAGTCTGACCTCACACCAGACTCAGACAGCCCAACACTTAGTCTGTCTTCAAGATCCATTAAATGCGTTCTTTGCAGACTTTCTAAAATAATTCTGAACATGCCAACAAAATTATTTGAGCTGAACAAGGCCTTAAATACAACAAGAAGCCAGAACTTCTGGGTTCTCTTCCAGGAGTAAGAAAACATCAGTCAGCAAGACAACACCGGGACCAGACCACCTGACTCTGCAGGACCAGATCAGAGCAGTCCAGCAGACTCATCAGGAAGTGCTGTGGTGAGCAAAGATGGCTCATATTTATTCAAGGTTATTTACTCCTTCTGTTTTTAGCAGCCTTTAACAAACACCATTTCCCATAATCCCACATGGGATGTAAAACATGTATACATTCTATACAAATACGGGTGGACAGACAGACAGGTAGACAGACAGGTGGACAGGCGTGTTTACCTCTTGGTGCGTTCCTCCTGTCCGTTGGGGCTCTGGTTCTTTGAGTCCTCCTAAGATCGACAAGAGAACAGCATGAGGAGGCAGATGCAACATTACCGGGCGGGGTGAGGGGTGGGGGGGGCATTCAAACAGGCTGTTCTGTAGGAGGGGGGGCAGTCTGGGGTCAGTCTTGGTCAGTCAGTCAGTCCCAGAACTCCTGTATGTGTGGGGGGAGGGGGGAAGCCGGAGCTCCGGCAGCAGACAGGCTCCGGAGTCCAGCTCTTCCTCAGCCGGTTGGATGCTGTAGTGTGCTGGTTTAGGGTTCTGGGACTCCTCTGAAGGGCCCTGAAGCAGACAGGAGTCTTAATCACTCAACTGAGCCCAACCAGAACCAAGGTCAAACCCTCCACACTAAAGCCAGACCAGGTCAGACCATACCAGGTAACAGGTTTAGAGTTACCAAGGGAACCACAGTCATGTTACCATGGGGACCACAGTACAGTTACTACCTTCATGTTTGTGACAGATCACACTGGCAGTCAGGGGAGTAGAGGTGAGAAATCGTTAGGGAAGTCTACAAAGAGAGATAGACGGGCATTTATTCATGAAGGAACGCCATCATCATCATCATCTTCATCATCATCATCATCAGCCTGACTCTACTGCTCAGATACTCGCCACTGGGGTTGGGCTGCTGACAAAAATGTGAACCCGGTTATTGAGCCAAACACTGGACCAGTAAACCAAATGTGACCATGAGTGAGGCAGACGGCCTCGTCTTAGATTTTCTGTTACCTCTTTCAACGTCTTCAAATCCAAAATAACAGCAAACAATTTTGTTCAAACTAAAAATATTCAGTTATTAACATAAATATATTCACCTTATATGGATATGAAAGAGTCTCTGGGAACTAAGATCTAACCTGGTCGTTATTACAATCATTGAAGTTATTGTCCTCAAATTAGTTTGTGTTTTAGTGGATCCCTCGTCTTGGAAGTCAGTGAGGGGTTTGATGCCTGAAGGTGCTTATAACATTCTGTTCCGATATATACAGACGTCAAATACCCCTATTGTGCATTTTGACGTGGCTCAGATGTGGTTCTATGTGAGCTGTGAGGAGCAGTAGAGACCTGATGGGACCCCGGCCAGATGTGGTTCTATGTGAGGAGCAGTAGAGACCTGATGGGACCTCCGTCACATGTGGTTCTACAAGGAGCAGTAGAGACCGGATGGGACCCCGGCCAGATGTGGTTCTGTGTGAGCTGTGAGGAGCAGTAGAGTCTGGCTGAGTCTCAAAACCCCCGGACAGACCAAGTCTCACCTTCCTGTATGGAGCATCCAGCATCGCCTCGATGTCCAAGTCATCTGCCATCCTGCTGCTGGTCTGCGCCACACACACACACACACACACACACACACACACACACACACACACACACACACACACACACACACACACACACACACACACACACACACAGAGAGAGAGAGAGAGAGAAAGAGAGAGAAACTTTTACTCAAATGAACCGCTCCCTGATCTTTCCGACATCATAAACGTGTAAAGTCAACATGCATTTCAGTCAACTCGTCACAGCCTCTACCAGCAACAGTCGCCATGACAACACAGAGGTTACAAACAATCAGTGTGATCTGAACATAAGGACGAGGGCTATTGATCTGCTTGATAAACAGCGAGATAAAAACCCAGTCGTTTCTCTTAAGCAGTGGAACTGATGGGGTTAATAACCACAGAGATCAATGGATGAGCTGAATCTCCCTCTGGGGATCTATAATGACTCTGCTCATAGTGATGTACATTATATTGTTGTGTTTATGTTCGGTGAAACTCAACATTTGTTATGGTAGCATTTAAAGGCCCTGTGGCGTCACAGTGGACACTTTTAACCTGCTCCAATGGAGCTTAATCAATTAATCAATTAAGCCGTGTGGAGGCCGAGTTAACATACTGTATGTTTCTGCCCTTTGGGAGACAATAAATTGATTGACATGTATCATCTTATATTACCTATAATCATGCCATGTAATAATTAAATACAATATATTATCTCCTCACTTTGTCCACAGACAGTGAACGGTTTCTGCTGCGTCATCACTGAATAGTAATGGTCAGTCACACACACACACACACACACACACCCAAGTGTTATGGGCATCAAATGTTTCTACCTCTATTAAATTATAAGATATTCACACTCGTCTTAAAAGTCGAAACGTTGTCAGGTGGAACAATTATCGATCAGAAACGAATCGATCAGATGTGCACGTGGTCGGTGTCGGAGGCTACAAAAGACGGTTCAGTCAGTACATTTCTGTAGTTGTTACTGCTGCAACACGTGATCAATAGATTAAAACAAACTATTAAAGGTTAAACTACATTAAAATGCTGCTTGTACTTTATATTATTTAACGGTTTAATCCAGACGGATCAATATATTCAGAGTAGTTTGTTTCCCTGAATACTTTGAGTCCGAGTACTTCCATACTCGTCCCACTTTGACTTAAAGTAAAAAATACTTCCATCAAAACAATACAAATAGCGTATATATATTTGTTGGTACTCTATCACTAAAGTACTTGACAGAGCCACGCAGAGAGCTAGCTTACAGCCCGGAGGTTAACTTAGCCGTTAGCCACTCAGCTAACACGGCGCTCGGCGTCCCGCTGGAACAAACCACCGGGCGGCCTCTCCGCTCATCCCCGGTTAACGTGAGCCCGGTGAGTCGGTCGGCGCGGTGCCGTGACCTCCACCGGGTTTACGCCAGGTGAGCTACACCGCGCGCGCCCACACACATACATACAAGAGCTAACGTTAGCTGCTAGCTCGGGAGGAGGGGGGGGGGGGGGGTCGGTGTGGAGCAGCGAGCCGGAGCCCAGCAGGTGTTTCCCCGGTACCTACCGGGTAGAATAGCGTGGGACAGAGTGGAGTTTTTACCTGGAAACACGGCGGGTAGGACGATGGTAGCCGGCAGACCGTCGCTCTCTCCGGTTAACGGTCGCTCCTCGGTCGCTGTCCTCGCGACGACGTCCGCGCTGAAATGGCGCTGCAGCAGCCAGGGGGAAACCTCGGTGTTATCGCGAGAGCGGCCCACCGGCGAGATCATAACACAATGGTGACGCTGTGTTCAAAAAGGATTCAACTTCTTTCTCTAATGAAAGTACACTGAAATGTACTCAAAGTAGAAACTATCACGATGAAGGATTTCTCTGCTGGCTGTTTTGTATTTATTTATTTATTTATTTCTAACCTTCTATTTATTAACCGTGACAATAATCAGACAGCATGGTAAACATACACCATAAAGAGAATAACAGCAGACATACCAGGGGATCACAACATATCCAGAAATCATAAATTAGTTTGTGAAAATGTTATATACAGACACAGATTGAGGGTTTTAATTTCTTTTTTTATCATTTAAAATTTACTTAATGTATTGTTTGAATTCAATTTCTAAAATTAAAAAGTGGTTTATGAATTGAAAATTTAGATTTATGCATATTAATCTTTGCAAACAGTAACAAATGTATAATATAGTATTGGTTTGGTTTGGTCGAGGAAAAAAAAACACCAACAATACATTTTCATATGTAAGGGAAAATTCAGAGTCGATATATTGAGAAATACATTTACATATATCTTTAAAAAAAATACAAGAATGGGGACAAAACCAAAAAAAATGACATAAATCTTTAGGATGCATTTGACAAAATCAGCAATTCACATCAATGTCCTTTTTTTTAATATCGCTGTAAAAAAAATAACTTGGTGGGATAAAAAAGATGAGTCATTTCAAAAGTCACTTCCTTAACCTTATTTAAGATCAAATATTTAGAAGGTAAGCACCAGATTTTCTTTCAGTCCGGGTCTGAAGTGAGGTTATTCCAGCAAGAAACAGCATTTATATGTAAAACATATCATTTAAAATATTAATACCTTCAATACATAAAAATAGCATTTGTTAGATGTCCCCACTCTCCCTGAAATATTACAATCATTCAAAATGCTTTGACTTTTTGTTTTGTCAGCACAAATCTGTTGATGTCATTCCAATAAGGAATATTGAATTCGAAAAGATTAACCCTAATGGACAGTTCATATTATTGAAAGGTGGTCACCTATAAAACACGAGGTGATGACACGCCGTGCAGCTCTTTGATTTGTCACACACACACCTCAGCGGGCTTCAGCTCCTTGTGAGGACTCCGGCAGCGTCAGACTTCATGTTGTCTTCTAGTTTCTGACCCACACAAATAGTTTCAGCCTCTTTTGGCTCATGTGGACAGTCTCTTTGGGACATCACTCAGTGACATCATCAGTTTCTGAAGTCTCCCGTCAGCCAATCAGATGTCGTCCTGCTCCGCTCGCTCTCTGGAGGAAACCCACCTGCTGACGATCACTTCCTGTTGATAGAAAACACGCGTTTCACTCACTGTCCTCTTTTGTTTGATCAAACATCTTGAACACACATTAAATGTATCGTCAGTGAAAGCTCTTTATTCCCACTTTGAAACAGGTCATGTAAACGGCACATCCTGTTTTTGATCATCCCAATTTAACCGTTTTCTCAATGAAGCATTTTCAGGAGCATTCTCCGGACATACAGGAAATTGGGAATATGCGTCTAAATCACGGGGTTTCACTGCAGGGCCCGACACACCGGCTCCTTCCCGCCCGTTCACGGCGTTCGAGTCTGAAGAACAGTTTAGCAAACCGTTCTAAATAGCGACGGCCAATGATGCGCGTGCTGACGCCAAATAAGCTACGAGTCAAACCACAATATTTATGATGATACTCGGAGTCATTTGCGGGCGGGTCAGTTCAAGTTGTACTCCGTAAGATTTGAGATATGTTGCTTCTAGCGGCCTCTTTGGTGGGAGATGGAACTGCAGATGAGCCTCTGGGACTTCATCTCCCAGAGTTCCTTTAGAAACCCAACAGTGTCTTCTGTATGACGTCAGTTGTGATCCTGGTTTTCGCTCGTTCCCTCGGTCACTTTGCTTCTTGATGACTTTCCTTCTTCCATTAGTTTGTTTCTTTTTCTTCTGGAAGTTGAATGGTCTTCTTTCTCTGTTGATCCTCCATTGTGAGTCAGCAGTAATTAAATGAACCTCAAACACTTTAGACTAGAGGGAGCTCGACTCAGCAGTTGGAAGTTACTCATTTCCCATTACAAGTAAACGCAGCATACTTCCGTGAGGAGCTCCACCTGCAGAACCACCAACCACCAACCGCTGCCGACTGACGGAAAAAGATAAAACTGTGTCGCCACAGACACAGAGATCCTATTTCTGGGCAAAGCAGCAACAAGCACTTTCATTAGTGGGTCATGTGATCAAAAACCATTGTTTTAACCCACTCTTTGATAGATAGGAACTTTAAAGACAATTAAATAGATGTAAATGTTACAGACTGACACTTTAACATTCATATCAACAGGTCTGATTGGTTCCTGTTTTCTGTCCAGCATCAACATTGACGTTCAAACATCAGAGCACCGAAGATTCTTGGTGTTGATTATTATTATTTTTATCTATAAATCAATTGTTTTCGCATTTTAATCCTTTAAAACCTAAAAAAAAAGTTAGATAAATTAAAAACATGAAACCGATGAGCTGAAAATGACTTAAACATTCTTCTATTGTCGAAGTTTGTGATTCTTTTTCTGTCGATCACAACTTCAACACACACTTCAACAATTTGACTTGTGGAATATCTGCTGCTTCTTGTTTTCTACCTGAACCTTCAGTTTGCGCAGACAGACAGGTGAGTCCAGCTCGGCTTCTGATAGGTCGGCTGGATAGATGATGTAACACAACATCAGCTCCTGTAAGACAAACACAGGGAAATAAAACACCACAATCAAATCTCACCCGATCTGTCGTCTGACGACTCGTTACCTTGGAGACGTTGGAGGTGATCCTGCTGAGAGCCGCCAGAGAACGCCAAGAAAACGGACGCAGCGCCGAGCCCTTGAACTCATCATCGACCCGCTCAATCACCACTGAATAACTAAGAGAAATGGAGAAAATTAGCATAAATGAGAATATTTCTGTAGAGGACGTAAAGACAAAGTCTTTTTTTTACTTTGTGGAAAAAACTGAAAGTGAAAACATCATTAAAAAAATGTAAAAGTGATTTTTGTACACAGGCTGGGGATTTAATCATTTATTTTGTATTATTTTTTTGTGGGGGGATTATTTTTGTTCATTTTTTTTTAAATAAGAAAATTATGTACAGTACATAAAGTATGTTGTGCTGTGTAATGAACTTCAATTTCGATTCAATACAATTTTGAGTGAAAAAAAATTATATATGTTCTTTAAAGGTCATATTGATAACATTTTTATTTAAACAAATAATAAAAAAAAAAAAAACATCCACAAAGCTTTTAGAAAGGTGCCGAATCACTTCTCGGGAAAAAAAATGTTTTGATTGTGAATTAATCATTTAAAAAGATGTTGACGGTCCGTAATGAATGTGTTGTTCTCTGTGTAGATATGTGACTGCGGCTTCTAGCGAGGCTTGTGGGCCAATAGAATAACGACGTCGGTATCACATGGTATCTCTGTAGTCAGGGGTCACGAGTCTTTGGGGTCGCCTGTTAGTGTGGAGAATACGGGGAAAAAAAAGCTGAGTTTGACGGTAAGCGGACGGCATTTCGGTACCAGTCCCAAAGTCTACGTGTGTGTGTGTGTGTGTGTGTGTGTGTGTGAGACAGAGAGTTACCTGGCGTGGTAGAAAGGTGGTCCTTTCCTGTACAACACTAAAAACACACAGACAAGTGAATCATATAAAATGTGACAGATGTTTATCTCACGTCTCTGATGATTGACAGCTGTGAATCGTGGGTTCACGTCACCACAGACACTGGTTTCTAACCCTTTCCTACGCAGGGATTATCCTGAAACAAGCCTGCTATGGAACACACCTGTGTGTGTGTGTGTGTGTGTGTGTGTGTGTGTGTGTGTGTGTGTGTGTGTGTGTGTGTCTTACTGAGGTCGACGCCGTACTTGGCCCCGCTGCCCCCTTTAGGGACCCACCCCCTGCTTCGAAAGTGCTGATAGGCTGCGAATGAGCTGATGAAGTCCGGCCGAAGGGACCGGAACCTCCTCCACAGCTGGATGATTGACAACGGCACCTGACCAATCACATTATTTCATATGGGTGTCATAAAAAAAATGGTTTTGGGGGGGATATCTATACATGAAAGGAAGTTCCATCCATCCATCCATCCATCCATCCATTGTCTACCGCTTATCCTGTATTCAGGGTCGCGGGGGGCTGGAGCCGATCCCAGCTGTCATTGGGTGAAGGCAGGGTTCACCTGGACAGGTAACCAGTCTATCACAGGGAGACATGTAGAGACAGACAACCATTCAAACTCACATTCACACCTACGGGACATTTAGAGTCACCAATTAACCTATCCCCATCCTGCATGTCTTTGGACTGTGGGAGGAAGCCGGAGAACCCGGAGAGAACCCACGCTTACACGGGAGAACATGCAAACTCCACACAGAAGGAACCCAGGCCGACCTGGGAATCGAACCCGGGATCCTCTCGCTGTGAGGCGACCTCAGTGAGGCGACAGTGCTAGCCACTAGCCCTGAAAGGAAGTTTTATTTTGTTATTTTTAAAATCAAAATGTAGGAAGTCAAACAAGCAAGAAAATAAGTTTAAATTCACCAGTCATCCTTTAACTCAGACAGACAGACATGCAGACAGACAGACAGACAGACAGGGTAGATATGCAGACAAATAGGCAGACAATTACCTGGTGCAGGTAGACAGACAGACAGCCCAGACTGTAGACCAGGAAGAAGGCCTGTAGAGACAGACAGACAGACATGCTATCCAGGCTCAATGGACAGGTAATCAACAGGTGACTGATGGTTTGCCTGCAGAATTACCCTTTAATAACCTACTCTGATCAAAGATTCACATTCAAATCAACTCACGCTCCCTCGGCAGCTGAGGCTCTTGGGTAATGTAGTACGTATGGACAGAAACTACGCCGTGTAAAGTACGCAGTGTGAGTCTGGTGGTTAGTGTTGTGTGTTACCTCCTCCAGACTCAGCTGCAGGTACTCTGTGACAGAGAACGGAGTCCGGCGGACCTCCCTGACCCCCCCACCATCCTACACACACACACACACACAACAGATTATTATTTATATAAAACCAGGTTTTAAACATCTAATGTCTAGAAATTATTCATGTTAATTTATTTTTTGTGTTCACAAAGAAGCATCAAGCCGTTGCAGCCGAGTCTTAGTCTAGAAAAAGTCTAAGGACTCACCTCACTCTCAGAGACCACCAGGACAAAACCAGGACCCGGAACCAAAGGATCAGGATCAGAGTCAGAGTTGGAGTCAGACTCCCGCTCCGAGCTGGGATCGGGGTCAGGGACTCGGTCAGAGTCCTGATCTGAGCTGGGATCGGGGTCAGGGTCTCGGTCAGAGTCCTGATCTGAGCTGGGATCGGGGTCACAGTCTTGTGGGCCCGACCTGAATGTCAAGGGGAAAAGAGAGAATGTTGTTTTTCTGAGCCTTTCAACCTGATTTAGTTTGAAGTGAAGTTCATTATCAGACTCCTCTGAACGCTGTCTTGAATCTCAGAACGATAAATGTGTAACATTATACCCACAGAAAAGAAATATTGTGATTATTAACGTGCCAAATTTGGCAGAACAGCGTACCACTTACAAAAAAGTGTGAAGTTTTAGTTTCTACATTAGTGTGTAGTCCAGAATTTAAAATGGGAAGTTTCTTCAGAGGAGTCTGGTGACAGAGAAGAGAACCACTCTACCTGCAGCTTCCCTTGGCCTCTGGCTCGACCTCTGACCCCAACCGCAGCCTCTTGGTGTTGGGACGGGTTCCCTTGTTTGGTCCTGGATCCTCCCCCCCTCTCGTCTTCCTCTTAACACCCTCCCCCCCTCCCACCTCTGTCCTCACATCCTGCATCTCTACAGGCTGAGAGAGGCTGAGCAGAGTTTGATTGACAGCTTCTCCATCCAATCCCTGAGAAGAGAGAGCCGAACCCGCCCACCTGAGGAGCTCATCGTACCTGCAGGGGAGGAGGAGCAGGAGAGTTTTCTAGTAGCACAAAGCTGCTACGAGCCTCACATGTGATGTCATCATGTGAACAGACAGGATGTGATGTCACCATGTGCACATACAGGATGTGATGTCACTTGCCTGGACTGTGAGACGACAGGTAGAAACACACCTTCGTGTTCTGCAACATAAACAGAGAGCAGCTGGCTGCAATGAACCGCACTGATTGGACCAGACTGATGATGATGTCATGGTGTAGGTGTAAACTCACGTTCCCATTGGTCAGAGATGTTGTGGTCTGGTCTGGCTCTGGATAGCATGCCTTTACCAAAGTAACCCTGAAACAAAGCAAGACCGTGATGTGGACTAACTCAGACCTGGTTACGAATGACGTGGATTAACCCAGGCCTGGTTTCATGGGACATGGATTTACTCAGACCTGGTCTCACTTGATGTACATCAACTCAAACCTGGTTTAACATGGGGTTGATTAAGTCAGACCCGGTTTTACACGATGTGGCCTAACTCAGACCTGGGTCATTCCGTATCATTTCATCAAATGCCTCATTGAGCTAGACCCCCGAGATTCCATGTCTGGAGGCTATTAGTAACAGAGTCCACAGGTGAGATAGTTTTCCAGATATTGCTGTTTAAAAATGGCTTTTCACAGCATGATGTCCAAAAACCGTCTAAACTACCCTTCATTCAATGATGTTTCATGAGAAAACTGTTGACAGTAGAGACCTAATATTGTGGATTTGTCCTATTAACAAGTGTGTCTTTGTACTTGAATTTTTTCAGGACATTCTGAGATGGTCAGGTGGGAAGATTTTCAGAAATTTGATGAAGTGACACGGAATGACCCACCTGGTTTTACGTTATGTGGACTAACTCAGACCTGGTTCTACATGATGTGGACTAAGAACTGGTTTTACACGATGTGGACTAACTCAGACCTGGCTGTAGAGCTTCTGGATGTGGTCCGTATGACAGACCAGCACGTGTTGGTTGATGAGCTCCGCCCGGAGGACGCTCCTCTGCTCCGGACTCCGGCTCACCGGCAGCGGAGCCTCGTACTCCTCATACACCCGCGTGCGTCTCCGCGGAGCCCGAAAGTCCGCCTGCATGCTGCTGGGACCGGGTCAGACCGGTAAACCTCCACTGGATCCGGACTGTGTTTTATGCTGCTGGGAAGCCTGACGCGTCTCGCTGTTTGCCTGTTAGCTTGTCGCCGTCTTTTCTAGAGACTCGCTGGTCGGGTTTATTTTGCTGTGGGACGCCGAGGTGTCACCGAATCTGTGTCCGGGTGGAACTACCGATCTCCCCCAGCTGTTCCTCCTCCTCCTCCTTTTCCTCTTCTTTTTCTTCTTCTTCTTCACACTGGGGTCATTCCGTGTCACAAAAATTAAAGTACAAAGACACACTTGTTAATTGGACAAATCCAAAATATTAGGTCTCTACTGTCAATAGTTTTCTCATGAAACATCATTGAATGAAGGGTATTTTAGACGGTTTTTGGCATCATGCGCTGAAAAGCCATTTTTAAACAGAAATATCTGGAAAACTATCTCACCTGTGGCCTTCAAAATTTTGACAGAGTATATCTATTACTAATAGCCTCCAAACATGAAATATCAGGGGTGTAGCTCAATGATAACCTAGTATGGTAGGTACTTAAAATGTGGCTTGTTGAAATAAAGTAGTACATTTGAAGAGTGGCTGAGCTCCCATTTTTGCAGATAAAAGACTTCTATCACTTCTGCCTCTATCTCTGGTGTTAGCTTAAACATACTACAAAATATGGTTTCTCTCAGATGATTAGTTTCACAGATATCAATGCTCAAAAATGGAAGTAAACACATCTTTGCCCAACTTCAGAGTCATATTCCAAAAAACTGACAAGTGTCAGGTCCAAAATTATTTTTTTTGAAAGATCATATTCTTGTTAAAATCATATTAAAAAATTGGGAGGGTGTTTTGCCTCAATTTGTCGCAGTGATTTTTTTAAATCCTGATATTGGTGGGGTTTTTGTGGCTGGTTTTGGTACTGCATGTTTGTTCATGGTTTAAGACATTAAAAGCTGCTTTCAGCATGTTCAACTCACATTCAAGGACTTATTGCCTCTGTAACTACAACTGTGCTACATTTTAATGTTTTCGTAAGGCTAAATTTATCAGTAGCATTTAGTCACATGTAAGTCTTTGGTAAATGGTAAAAAAACAATTGAATTGCCCTCCTGTGATGTTTACTTGTAGGATATTAAGACATGCAGTACCAAAAACGGCCACAAAACCCCACCAATATCAGGATTTTAAAAAATCACTGCAAGAAAATGAGGCAAAACACCCTCCTGATTTTTTAATATGATTTTAACAAGTATATGATCTTTCAAAAAAGTAAGTTTGGACCTGATACCTGTTGTCAGTTTTTTGGAATATGACTCTGAAGTTGGGCAAAGATGTGTTAACTTCCATTTTGAGCCTTAATATCTGTGAAACTAATAATCTAAGAGAAACCATATTTTGTAGAATGTTTAAGCTAACACCAGAGATAGAGGCAGAAGTGATAGAAGTCTTTTATCTGCAAAAATGGGAGCTCAGCCACTCTTCAAATGTACTACTTTATTTCAACAAGCCACATTTTAAGTACCTACCATACCTAGGTAATCATTGAGCTACACCCCTGATATTCCATGTCTGCAGGTTATTAGTAACAGATATACACTGTAGAAAAGTTGAAGGCCACAGGTGAGATAGTTTTCCAGATATTGCTGTTTAAAAATGGCTTTTCACAGCATGATGTCAAAAACCGTCTAAACTACCCTTCATTCAATGATGTTTCATGAGAAAACTGTTGACAGTAGAGACCTAATATTTTGGATTTGTCCTATTAACAAGTGTGTCTTTGTACTTGAATTTTTTCAGGACATTCTGGGATGGTCAGATGGGAAGATTTTCAGAAATTTGATGAAATGACACGGAATGACCCACTGGGGAGGGTTGTCCTTTCTTTTCACTAATAGAGACCTTAGACCACCTGGTGGTGTCCTGTCCCCGACTGGTAGATGTTTTTAAAATGCTGCAGGTGTGGGTTGGGGGTTTGGGAGAGGTGTTCTCTGTTCCCCTCTTTGTCTTTGGACCAAATACACACCCAAGAAAAAGACAAACTTTGGTTTTAATCAATTTTATTTTTGCAAGTGCCAATCTGGAAAAGCCGAAAAAACAAATTGCTTGGAAAAGGCTGGACAGACCCAGTACGCTGTCTGAGGGGTTTAGTGGAGGCCTGTGTGAGGGTAGAACATTTACATTTACATTTAGGTCATTTAGCAGACGCTTTTGTCCAAAGCGACTTACAATAAGTGCATTTGTCAAAAGAAGGAAACAAAGAAACCACGACGTATCATTGCTGATGCAGTAAGAGCTAAAAATAGAACAAGTGTTAGGTCCTCATCTGAGTAAAGTAGTACTTCGAGAGCAACAGTGCTAAGATCAGAGTGCTATAGGTACGTTGTTTTTTTTTTTTTTTTGGGGGGGGGGGGGGGGTGTCGAGGGAGGGTGTTAGTGGGTCATGCTATGTAGAGTCAAGGTGAAGTCTGAACAGGTGAGTCTTGAGCCTTTTTCTGAAGATGGCAAATGACTCTGCTGTCCTGACATTGGTCGGGAGTTCGGTCCACCACTGAGGACCAGAACAGAGAAGAGTCTGGACTTTGCTGAGCGACATTTGCTTGATTTCAGCGATGGTGGTACCAGCCGGCCAGCTGAAGTAGAGGAGCGAAGTGCTCGCTTCGGGGCATGAGGTTTGACCAGTGTTTGAAGGTAGACAGGTGCCGTTCCATTGATGGCCCTGAAGGCCAGTGCCATCGTCTTGAATTGGATGCTTGCTGCAACAGGGAGCCAGTGGAGGTCACGGAGGAGGGGGGTCACGTGGGAGAATTTGGGTAGATTGAAGATAAGGCATGCTGCAGCGTTCTGGATACGCTGCAATGGTTAAATCGCAGAGGCCGGGAGTCCGGCCAGGAGAGAGTTACATTTACATTTACATTACATTTAGGTCATTTAGCAGACGCTTTTGTCCAAAGCGACTTACAATAAGTACAATTGTCAAAAGAAGGAAACAAAGAAACCACGACGTATCATTGCCGATAAAGTAAGAGCTAAAAATAGAACAAGTGTTAGGTCCTCATCTGAGTAAAGTAGTACTTCAAGAGCAGCAGTGCTAAGATCAGAGTGCTATAGGTAATGTTTTTTTTTTTTTTTTTGGGGGGGGGGGGGTGTCGAGGGAGGGTGCTAGTGGGTCATGCTATGTAGAGTCAAGGTGAAGTCTGAACAGGTGAGTCTTGAGCCTTTTTCGGAAGATGGCAAATGACTCTGCTGTCCTGACATTGGTCGGGAGTTCGTTCCACCACTGAGGCGCCAGAACAGAGAAGAGTCTGGACTTTGCTGAGCGACATTTGCTTGATTTCAGCGATGGTGGTACCAGCCGGCCAGCTGAAGTAGAAGAGCGAAGTGCTCGCTTCGGGGCATGAGGTTTGACCAGTGTTTGAAGGTAAAAGGGTGCCGTTCCATTGATGGCCCTGAAGGCCAGTGTCATCGTCTTGAATTGGATGCGTGCTGCAACAGGGAGCCAGTGGAGGTCACGGAGGAGGGGGGTCACGTGGGAGAATTTGGGTAGATTGAAGATAAGGCGTGCTGCAGCATTCTGGATACGCTGTAATGGTTTAATCGCAGAGGCCGGGAGTCCGGCCAGGAGAGAGTTGCAGTAGTCAAGGCGGGAGATGACCAGTGCTTGGACCAAGAGCTGCGTTGCATCCTTTGTGAGGAAGGTCCGAATCCTGCGGATATTGTAGAGGGCGAATCTGCAGGATCGGGCCACAGAAGTGATGTTGGGGGTGCAGGATAGTTGGTCATCGAGGATTACACCCAAGTTCCTCGCAGTTGAGGAAGGTAATACTGTGATGCCCTCGACAGTGACCGACAGGTCCATGCGAGGGCAGTCTTTCCCTGGGATGAAGAGGAGTTCGGTTTTATTCAGGTTAAGCTTGAGGTGATGTGCAGTTGTCCAGACAGAGATGTCAGCCAGACAGTCCGAGATGCGAGTTGCAATATGAGTGTCAGAGGACGGGGGAAAAGAGAGGAACAGCTGGGTGTCATCTGCGTAGCAATGGTGGGAGAATCCATGCGATGTGATAACAGAACCTAGTGATCTGGTGTATAGTGAGAACAGAAGCGGTCCTAATACTGAGCCTTGAGGGACACCCGTGTCCAGAGAGCAGGGTTTGGACATAGAGCCATTCCATGTGACCTGGAAGGTGCGGTTTGTCAGGTATGATGTAAACCAGGTGAGAGCAGAGTCGGATATGCCAAGTTCAGCCAGGAGGAGGTGGTAGTGAGCAAGGTCCTCGTGCTGTCCCGATTTCTTCCATTTTCTCTCTGACGCTCGCAACAATGATCTGTTGGTTCGCAGAGGTTCAGACAGCCAGGGAGGGGAGGGAGATGATCGGTCGTGAGATTTGGGGACAGAGAGTGTCCAAAGAAGAGGAGAGTGAGGACATCAGGATAGAGGAGGCTTCCTCAGTAGGCATTAAGGAGAACTGTTCCGAGGATGGGAGCAAGGAGATAACAGTTGAGGAGAGAGCGGAGGGAGTGAGGGATTTCAGGTTGCGGCGGCTGGTGACCATTCAAGGCGTAGAATGGAGGGATAAGGTGGGCTTCATGGGGATGGAGAAAGTCCCAAAGTGGTGGTCGGACACGGTGAGCGGGGTAACAGAGAGTGCCGAGATGCCACAGGATCTTGTGAAGACAAGGTCAAGTTGGTTCCCGGCCCGGTGAGTTGGTGGAGAAGGGGAGAGTGTAAGGTCAAATGCGGAGAAGAAGTCAATGAATTCAGATGAATGCAGCTTTCCCGGGTGGATGTTGAAGTCACTGAGGACGACGAGTGGTGTGCCATCATCAGGGGAGCAGCTCAGGAGGGCATCCATCTCATCCAAAAAGTCACCAAGAGGACCGGGTGGGCGATAGATCACTATGATGTTGAGTTTGAAAGGAAGGGTGACAGAGACGGCGTGGAATTCAAGTGTAGATCAGGGTTGGTGGTCCAGAGGAAGGACCTGTTAGGACCATGTGGGTGAGATGAGGAGCCCAGTTCCTCCTCCTCGCCCTGTTCGTCTTGGGGAGTGTGAAAACGAGTAGGCAGTTGAAAGGGCAGCTGGAGTGGCAGTGTTTTCTGGGGTGATCCAGGTCTCTGTGAGGGCCAGGAAGTGGAGAGTCTGCAGGGAGGCATAGGCTGAGATGGTGTCCGCCTTCTTGACTGCAGACTGGCAGTTCCACAGCCCCCCTAGTACTTCAAGTTCCTTACCGGTGGAGAGTGGTGGGTAGCAGAGATTGGATGGGTTACAGCCCCGAGTGAAGGGACTTTGGTAAAATCTTCTCCAGTGTGATGTCCTGACTGGGATAAGACACATGGCTGCGAGGGGGGGGGGTTTGAGATGTTATACCTACCTAAGTGGGCTTCCTCGATGGACTCCCGCAGATAGACTCCCTGTGTCTTTGTTCAGCTGTCTTGACTCCCGCAGATAGACTCCCTGTGTCTTTGTTCAGCTGTCTTGACTCCCGCAGATAGACTCCCTGTGTCTTTGTTCAGCTGTCTTGACTCCCGCAGATAGACTCCCTGTGTCTTTGTTCAGCTGTCTTGACTCCCGCAGATAGACTCCCTGTGTCTTTGTTCAGCTGTCTTGACTCCCGCAGATAGACTCCCTGTGTCTTTGTTCAGCTGTCTTGACTCTCGCAGATAGACTCCCTGTGTCTTTGTTCAGCTGTCTTGACTCCCGCAGATAGACTCCCTGTGTCTTTGTTCAGCTGTCTTGACTCCCGCAGATAGACTCCCTGTGTCTTTGTTCAGCTGTCTTGACTCCCGCAGATAGACTCCCTGTGTCTTTGTTCAGCTGTCTTGACTCCCGCAGATAGACTCCCTGTGTCTTTGTTCAGCTGTCTTGACTCCCGCAGATAGACTCCCTGTGTCTTTGTTCAGCTGTCTTCGTTCTGATGGCCCAACGCTGCAGCTGACGCTGAAGTGACAGCCTTTTAAGTGCTCAATTTACCGCAAGTTGTGACTGTGGCTCCTCCTTCCCTCTAATCAAGTCTATTCACTACAGCTGAGCTGGCTGAAACAAGCTGATTGCTCACTTAGCACAGACAGCTTCACAAGAATTTCAACAACAAGCTATCAGTACTAGACTAAATGTTACCACTAGCTTTACTCACACAATGCCAAAACCCAAATCTACAATTGGTTTCTGACTTACCAACAAGAGACAAAGCAGCTTCCTTCCTTTCTCCAGACAAAATGTGGTTGGAAGAGAATTACTGCTGTCCTTTAAGTTCTGACTGTGGCTCCTCCTTCCCTCTAATCAAGTCTATTCACTACAGGTGAGCTGGCTCAAAACAAGCTGATTGCTCACTTAGCACAGACAGCTTCACAAGAACACACATAATTCAGTCTAACCAAAAACCTGGATGGTTTTAAAGCCGTGTAGGCTGTTAGGCAGGTCTTAGTTCCCTGGGGGAGGATGGCTCTTTGGTTTTACATTTTTAGAATGATGGTTGTTTTATAGTGTTTTGTGAGATTAGCTATGTATCATTTGAAATAAGTATTTAAGGGTTTCTTGGAATGGTGTTTAAATAAAGTTACTTGAAAGTCACATCTTCTTCTTCCTCTTAATAATTAATCATCAATTTTTCATGAATATTAATTTGCTCTGATATGTTCTTGCCTATCCATCCCAAACTTTGTTCATTTATCACCTTTTTGCATGTATTGACTAAAGAGCTAATATGCACTCTCCATGTCAATCTTGTATCAAAATACACTCCCAAGAAACGAAAACTATCAACTCTCTTCAATTTATTTCCAAGGTATTATTTTATTTTAGTTTCAGATTATTCTCGAAGCTTTCTTCTCATGAAGAGCATTGCTTTAGTCTTTTCCACTGAGAATTTGAATCCCAATTGTGACCCCTACAATTCAACTTGGTTAATCACATCCTGTATTTCCTCAATCATAAAATCCATCCATCCATCCGTTGTCTACCGCTTATCCTGTATTCAGGGTCACGGGGGGGCTGGAGCCGATCCCAGCTGTCATTGGGCGAAGGCAGGGTGCACCCTGGACAGGACGCCAGTCTATCACAGGGCCGACATGTAGAGACAAACAACCATTCGCACTCACATTCACACCTACGGGACATTTAGAGTCATCAATGAACCTATCCCCATCCTGCATGTCTATGGACTGTGGGAGGAAGCAGGAGAACCCGGAGAGAACCCACGCTTACACGGGGAGAACATACAAACTCCACACAGAAGGAACCCGGGGCCGACCCGGGAATCGAACCCGGGATCCTCTCGCTGTGAGGCGACAGTGCTACCCACTACACCACCGTGCAGCAATCATAAAATCAACATTTCTTTATCACAAAGCTCCATCATCTGCAACCAGTGACCTCCCATGTCCATTAGGATATTTACATACACATCATTAATAATAATGCAAAATAGTGTTGGACTGACAACACTCCCTGAGGCGTCCCGTTTCCCACGACATAACTGATAACTGAAAAGTAACTTTGGACGCTGGTCAGCTGATGTCTGGTCAGGTAAATTAAACCTGGTCTATCTGGTGTGACTGTCCGTCTTCCTGTCTGTCTACCATGTAGTACTGATGTCTCTGGATGTGTTGGTAGAGCGTGGTGTATTTGGTGACCCTCCTCATCCTCGGCAGGATGAAGCTGTGAGTGAAAGTCTCTCTGCTCAGAGAGTTCCGCCCCTCTGCTGCCAGGACGCTGTTAATGAACTGAAGACAGAACGTGAAGCAGTTATGGTGCTCCTCATCAAACCTGAGAGACAGACAGGTGGAGAGAGTCAGACAGGTGGAGTCAGACAGGTGGAGAGACAGACAAGTGGAGAAAGTCAGACAGACAGACAGACAGAGAGACAGACACTGTCAATGAACTGAAGACAGAACGTGAAGCAGTTATGGTGCTCCTCATCAAACCTGAGAGACAGACAGTTAGAGAGAGACGGACGGACGGACGTATGGACGTATGGACGGACAGACAGACAGACAGTTGGAGAGGGTCAGACAGATGACACAGAGACACTGTACCGAGGACAGAAAGTGAAGTGATGAAGGAGATACAGACAGACAGACGGACAGACAGGTGCAGAGACAGACACATGCGTGTACTTGTGCCAAGCGGGGTCCCACATGGGTCCATCAGAGAAGCGGTCCAGGTACTGGTCCCACTGAGCCAGCAGGTGGAACAAGTCGGGTCGGACCAGTGGAACGCTGACGCAGCGCTCCCAGCCGCTCTGATCCCGTCCAACTCCCCCAGCAGTGTAGTTGTACACAACTCCTACACACACACACACACACACACACACACACAGTAAAATGGTGACCTGACAGCGCTAGACGACAAGTCAACAGACCGACCTCTGACCTCTGAGTCCTACCTGAAGTGTTGGAGATCCCAGTATGCAGATCTGACGTCCCATCAAACTCTCTGAGGCATAAACAGCACATCACACACTGGTCAGACTGGTCCGGTGTGTACCTGGTGTGTGTGTGTGTGTGTGTATACCTGTGTTTTTACCGGTTGTGTGTGTGTGTATAACTGTGTGTATTTACCTGTTGTGTGTGTGTGTGTGTTTATTCACCTGGGGTGTGTTCCAGAAAGCAGGTCACTCTGAGTTTTCTCACCAGAAAGAGAGTGAACTTAACCTTTAGGTCAGTTACCATGGTAACAATGGTAACTGACTCTGTGAACCTAACCTGTGAACCCTGGCAGTTTTCCTTCAACAAACCCTGAGTTTCTCCCAATCTGTCTCCGCCTTTTTCTGGAATCTGAATCAACTCTGAAATGTGCTGTTCCTTGTCACCCATCGATATGGAAATAAAAGTGATTCCAGCAGCTATCGAGACAGGATTTTGATTACTTGGTAGAAAATTACTGTTTTTCCTACAGATGACATATCTAAACAATATTCTCTGACTCACATTTTGAATTTTTTTTTGTGAACGGGAGTTTTCTGAAATGTTTAATGGTATTTCTGTGTTGAAATAGCTGCTTACCAGTATATGTATTCTGTTTAACATGATTTAAACCATTTGCCATCTGTTTTGTGCTTTTGGGATTACACCTGTAGGAAAATTATTCTTTGTACATTTTTCACTACTTCCACTCATGGACCGTGGGAGTTGAAGACGTCACCTGCACCATAGGCAACCTGATCAGCTTTAGATAAATACTCATTAAATAATTGACTGCCACACCAACTGTCTCCACTTTTCTGCAGTTATGTTGCTCCGATTTCTAAGGAGCTTCTTTTCTCTGTAAACATGTAGTAATATCTCTAATGCTCTCCCGGTTGCCATGGTGACGCATAGTATCAGAGATCAATGTCCATTAATTGACTTGGTTCACTCAGAGTTCAGGTTAGGTTCAGACTTGGTTGAGCCTGCTTTCTGGAACACACTCCTGTTGTGTGTGTATACCTGTGTGTATTTACCTATTGTGTGTGTTTACCTGTGTGTGTTTACCTGTTGTGTGTGTATACCTGTGTGTTTACCTGTTGTGTGTGTTTACCTATTGTGTGTGTTTACCTGTGTGTGTTTACCTGTTGTGTGTGTTTACCTGTGTGTGTTTACCTGTTGTGTGTGTATACCTGTGTGTTTACCTGTTGTGTGTGTTTACCTGTTGTGTGTGTATACCTGTTGTGTGTGTTACCTGTGTGTGTGTGTTTACCTATTGTGTGTTGTTTACCTGTTGTGTGTGTTTACCTGTTGTGTGTGTATATCTGTGGTGTCTGTATGTGTGTGTATACCTGTGTATGTGTTTACCTGTTGTGTGTGTATACCTGTGTGTTTACCTGTTGTGTGTGTTTACCTGTTGTGTGTGTTTACCTGTGTGTGTTTACCTGTTGTGTGTGTATACCTGTGTGTTTACCTGTTGTGTGTGTTTACCTGTTGTGTGTGTATACCTGTGTGTTTACCTGTTGTGTGTGTTTACCTATTGTGTGTGTTTACCTGTGTGTGTTTACCTGTTGTGTGTGTATACCTGTGTGTTTACCTGTTGTGTGTGTATATCTGTGGTGTCTGTATGTGTGTGTATACCTGTGGTGTCTGTATGTGTGTGTATACCTGTGTATGTGTTTACCTGTTGTGTGTGTATACATGTGATGTGTGTGTATACCTGTGTTTGTTTACCTGTGGTATGTGTGTGTATACCTGTGGTGTGTGTTTACCTGTTGCGTGTGTGTGTGTGTTTCCCTGTGGTATGTGTGTATACCTGTGTGTGTTTACCTGTTGTGTGTTTACCTGTTGTGTGTGTGTGTGTGTGTGTTTGTATACCTGTGGTGTGTGTTTACCTGTTGTGGTTGTCATGTGCAGGTGCGACCAGCAGACAGCAGGAGGTCTTGTGTCCGTTGCTGAGGGGGGAGGGGAGGCTGATCGGTGCCTCCTGCAGCCGGCTCCCCCTCAGCTCCTCCCCACAGCTCGGACACTCCTCCGGCACGGAGAAACAGAAGATCTCCTTTTGACAGTGACTCAGCCGGATCACATTGAGATCCATATCCTCAAATCCTCTCCTCCTTCAGTCACTCCTCAGCTCTTCTTTTTACTCCACCAGTCTTCTTTTACCTCCTCCAGTCCCCCTTTAACTCCTCACCTCCACCTCTTGCTCCTTCAGTTCTCCTCTTACTCCTCAGATCTTCGGTTCTTCCTTTGTTCCTCCTCTTTGACTTTGTTTTCTTCTCTCGTCTGTCAGTTGTCTGTTTCTTTCTTTCCCCTCCTTCGTGTCACACCTGGTTGCTAAGTTACAGCCTATTAGATGACATCACTCACTGGCTCTAGCCTATCAAATTGCAGGTGCTGTCAGACAGGCGTCCATGTGACCTGGCTCACCTGTTCCTGCTTCAGTCTGGACAGGTGACCTTCGGACTGTAAGGCAACATCACCATGGAAACTGGCACTGACCTGCAGGGCAGTGTCTGTGTCATTGAGAAATAAATAAATTAATTAATAAATACATATAAAACAGCATTTAATTTGTTTCATGAACTAGAGTAACCTACACTATAGAAAGACTAACTGCAACCTCAAAGGTCTTGTGATCTAATTGGTTCAACAGAATGTAGGTCAACACGTTTTCCGTCTCACTTGTCCAACTGTGTGTGTTTGTGTGTGTTTGAGTGTGTGTGTGTTTGTGTGTGTTTGAGTGTGTGTGTGTGTGTGTGTGTTTGAGTGTGTGTGTGTGTGTGTGTTGCACTCTGAAGACGTCTACTGCTCAGACTAACAGGTGTTTGAGCATGTGATGCACCAATAATTTAATATTTTGCTGAAAGAATTTGCAAAACTGTTGGGCTGTTGGCTACGTACCATATTTATATAGTTATTTATTAAGAGCCGACTATGTAAACAAAGTATGATATGCTGAAAATGTATTATTCCTCACCAGTTTTATTATTTATTTACTTATATATATATATATTTATATATATATATAAATAAATAGTAAATCGTGTATATATATATATATATATATATATATACACGATTTACTATTTTCATACTATATTTGCTGCATGGATTGAATGACTGCATAATGAAAAAGAATAAAACAATAATATTAACAATTTGCAAAAATTTAATAAAAGTCAATCTTATAATAACTTGAGCGATAATGTCATATATTGTAATAACCTTTTTACAGATAATCTAATACCTTCCAGGCAAGTCTTTTGTTAAATGTTTAAACTATTGAGTTTGACGAATAACGCAAGAAAAATGTAAAGTGAACAAGTATGTGAAATGATAGTGTCAGTGTTACCACGATTGTGGGGGAGAATTTGTATTTTACTTACTTACAAATATTGAATTACCGTAGATCCGGTACGCGGCGGTAATGGGACATTTTGGTTAAAAACCGCCTAAAATCCAACAAAAGAAGAAACCAACGAAGAAGAATGGGAACCTTCCTAGTGTGACCGCGCATGTCAGTCGGAGGTATTTGAAGGGAACACCAAGCGCGACAACTTGGAAGCAGCCGTTGCAGCTAAAGCTCCGCGAGGAAGATGAGCACCAAACAGGTGACCTGCAGGTGAGTCTGTCGCTCGGTCGGACACCTGTCTGTCCGTCCGTTACACGTGCGTCCGTCCGTCTCGCGCACCGTGTCCTTCTGAGGTTGCGACGGACGCGTTAGCCTCGTGCTAATGTTTTTAGCTGTTAGCTGTTAGCTCGTGTTCCGCTCGAAGTTAAAACTAGGTCCGATTAACAAACGTTAGCTCACTTGATAGGTCTCCACCGGGTACAACACGTACCGGGCAAGGACAAAATAATAGAAACAACACCACCTGACACGGTCCGGGATCGTACAGCGACGGCGATGATGATGATGATGATGATGATGATGAGTGATGATCCGCTGTGATGTCACATACACGGTCACTCTGCTCCCCCGACAAGATACATGTTTCTCTGTTTCTATCTCAGTCCATTTAAATTCTGTAATACAAATATAAACCAATCCACGCAGAAAGTGTTCTGCGGATTAAATGATACTGAACGTAATAATGTCCTCAAGTAGCTCTGGTGCCTATAATTAATAACAAGGAATCTTCAGCAAAAATAATTCAGTATAACCAGAGAGCCTACAGTACGAGGGACCCGTGAGGAGGTGAACGGAACCTTAGCTTTGACGGTCGCCATGGTGACGGTGTTTGTTGGAAGCTGCAGGTGTGACGGGTGTGTTGTGTTTCAGGTATTTCCTCCACGGTGTGTGCAGGGAGGGAAGCCGCTGTCTGTTCTCTCATGACCCAACCAACAGTAAACCCTCCACCATCTGCAAGTTCTACCAGAGAGGAGTGTGTGCTTACGGAGAACGCTGCAGGTAACAGCTGACAGATGGGTGACAGTCAGCTGACAGGCGGGTGACAGTCAGCTGACAGACGGGTGACAGTCGACAGACTGGTGACAGTCAGCTGATGGACGGGTGACATTCAGCTGACAGACGGGTGACAGTCAGCTGATGGACGGGTGACAGTCAGCTGATGGACGGTTGAAAGTCAGCTGATGGACGGATGACAGTCAGCTGATGGACGGGTGACAGTCAGCTGACAGACGGGTGACAGTCAGCTGACGGACGGGTGACAGTCGACAGACGGGTGACAGTCAGCTGATGGACGGGTGACAGTCAGCTGACGGACGGGTGACAGTCAGCTGACGGACGGGTGACAGTCAGCTGACGGACGGGTGACAGTCAGCTGACGGACGGGTGACAGTCAGCTGACGGACGGGTGACAGTCAGCTGATGGACGGTTGACAGTCAGCTGATGGACGGATGACAGTCAGCTGACGGACGGGTGACAGTCAGATGGGTAACAGTCAGCTGACGGACGGGGGACAGTCAGCTGACAGACAGATGACAGTCAGACGGGTGACAGTCAGCTGACAGACGGGTGACAGTCAGCTGACAGATGGGTAACAGTCAGCTGACAGATGGGTAACAGTCAGCTGACGGACGGGGGACAGTCAGCTGACAGACAGGTGACAGTCAGACGGGTGACAGTCAGCTGACAGATGGGTAACAGTCAGCTGACAGACGGGTGACAGTCAGATGGGTGACAGTCAGCTGACAGACGGGTGACAGTCAGATGGGTAACAGTCAGCTGATAGACGGGTGACAGTCAGATGGGTAACAGTCAGCTGACAGACGGGTGACAGTCGACAGACGGGTGACAGTCAGCTGATGGACGGGTGACAGTCAGCTGACAGACGGGTGACAGTCAGCTGACGGACGGGTGACAGTCAGCTGATGGACGGGTGACAGTCAGCTGACAGACGGGTGACAGTCAGCTGACGGACGGGTGACAGTCGACAGACGGGTGACAGTCAGCTGATGGACGGGTGACAGTCAGCTGATGGACGGGTGACAGTCAGCTGACAGACGGGTGACAGTCAGCTGATGGACGGGTGACAGTCAGCTGATGGACGGTTGACAGTCAGCTGATGGACGGGTGACAGTCAGATGGGTAACAGTCAGCTGACGGACGGGGGACAGTCAGCTGACAGACAGGTGACAGTCAGACGGGTGACAGTCAGCTGACAGATGGGTAACAGTCAGCTGACAGATGGGTAACAGTCAGCTGACAGACGGGTGACAGTCAGATGGGTGACAGTCAGCTGACAGACGGGTGACAGTCAGATGGGTAACAGTCAGCTGATAGACGGGTGACAGTCAGATGGGTAACAGTCAGCTGACAGACGGGTGACAGTCAGCTGACAGACGGGTGACAGTCAGCTGACGGACGGGTGACAGTCAGCTGACAGACGGGTAACAGTCAGCTGACAGATGGGTAACAGTCAGCTGATGGATGGGTGACAGTCAGCTGATGGATGGGTGACAGTCAGACGGGTGACAGTCAGCTGACAGATGGGTGACAGTCAGATGGGTAACAGTCAGCTGATGGATGGGTGACAGTCAGACGGGTAACAGTCAGCTGATGGATGGGTGACAGTCAGACGGGTGACAGTCAGCTGACAGATGGGTGACAGTCAGACGGGTAACAGTCAGCTGATGGATGGGTGACAGTCAGCTGACAGGCGGGTAACAGGCAGACGGGTAACAGTCAGCTGACAGATGGGTGACAGTCAGCTGATGGATGGGTGACAGTCAGACGGGTGACAGTCAGCTGACAGATGGGTGACAGTCAGCTGACAGGCGGGTAACAGGCAGACGGGTAACAGTCAGCTGACAGATGGGTGACAGTCAGCTGATGGATGGGTGACAGTCAGCTGACAGATGGGTGACAGTCAGATGGGTGACAGTCAGCTGACAGACGGGTGACAGTCAGACGGGTGACAGTCAGCTGACAGACAGGTAACAGTCAGCTGACAGGCGGGTAACAGGCAGACGGGTGACAGTCAGCTGACAGACAGGTAACAGTCAGCTGACAGGCGGGTAACAGGCAGACGGGTAACAGTCAGCTGACAGACGGATGACCACACTGAGGGAAATAGGTGACCTCGCTCGCTGTTGGTGGTTGCATTACTTCCTGTGTAAATTTAAGTGTGTGTGTGACCTGTGTGCAGGTATGACCACATCAAATCTTCATCCAGAGGAGGAGGAGCTCCAGAGGATCACGCAGGTCTAGGAGGAGGTCTAGGAGGTGGTCTAGGAGGTGGTCTAGGAGGAGGTCTAGGAGGTGGTCTAGGAGGAGGTGTAGGAGGACTAGTAGGAGGACCTGTAGGCGGACCTTCAGTCAGAGGCGGAGTAAAGAAGCCGATGGTCCTCAGAGAAAGAGGTAACTTCCCCCCATAGAGCTTCCCTCAGGAGTATGGTGGAGTTCAGGTAGACAGTGACATGTCTAAAAGCCACGACTCCATCGTACATCTGAGGATGAAGCTTCATCTGTACACACACACACACAAACACACACACACAGAGCTATTAATATAGGGCCTGCTGGGACAGGTTCTTTGAGTCATGTTCTTGTAATTTTATTGTAACAGAAATAAATCCTAATCCTGTCAATTTCACAATCATGCAAAACGAAAAGGAGTATCAATAACAGTATTAATTATAAGATTGGTGAGATTTTAATGATACTCGGTGATCAATAACAAACCTACATACAACCTAATCATCCTATCCCTCAATATATCCACCCCCCCCCCCCCCCCCCCCCCTGTCTCTCAGTCCTGGGTGTCGACAGTATGTTTGGGGGTCCAGCAGACGGTTTGGGGTCAGAAGTCCTGGCGGCGGCGGCAGCAGCAGCTCCTCATTCATACGTGGACGCCATCAGGACGGGTCTGGATGCTTCAGCGCAGGACCAAGGTCGGATAAAACATTGGCTTTTAGATCAATCTGGTTGATGTAATCAGTAGTATAGTAGGAGCAAGATGATGTGTTTTTAAACTTTTACCCATGCTCTCTGCAGCCCCTCCTCCTTTGGGCCGTGCTTACCAGGACCTCCCCCAGCTGTGTCCCTACGCCGCCGCCGGACACTGTTACTATGAAGACAACTGTACGTATCTCCATGGCGACCTGTGTGAGGTGTGCGGGCTGCACGTGCTCCACCCCCACGACGCCGAGCAGAGGAGAGCGCATGAGAAGGTGTGCATGTTAATTTAATTTGATCTAAAGGAGGTCAAGGAGCAGTGATGGTTCTCTGTGTTTCTGTTGAATTATTATGACTCATGTAAACGTTCCCACCACAGTGAACGATCCTGTAAAGCAGCTGTGATTTGTTTCCTTTCATTTCTGTGTGATATGAAATCATTCCTGTAACGCTGCTGCTTACTGATATTACATTAAACATTGGTAGACGTAGAGAAATTCATCTAAAACGGCACAACAAACAAACATGATTTCTAATTACGGAGTTAAAATGTGCCTTGTGAAGAGCTTCAAGCTGAGCTCAGATCAGCTGACTTGGACTGAATAAGTATCGGGTTGTAGGTGGAAGTGAAACAAGCTGCCGTAGCAGTGAACCTGCCTTTTACGTGCGTGTCCAGTCAGTGCTGATGGTAAATGTAGTCCACTGAAGAAAAAAACTCTTTGACTAAGACATCTGATCGCTCCTTCTTGTGGAGCTGTGCCTACATTTACCAGGATGCATTGCACACGAGCTGCGAGTTTGGGGAAAAATAATATGGATGATAAATAAACAAAAGAAACTCAAAAAACAAACCGTCCACCTTTCTACTAAGACGGATTTCATTGTCTTTTTAACTCATCGTAAACACATTTCTTTCAAACTGGACAGAAACTACGTCTTAGTGTTTCCAAGGTTTCAACATCAGCAGCTCTGTTTTGGTCAAGATAAATCCTGAATCGCCGGCTGCCTCGCCGCTGATTCATTCCTTTTGCGGAGGCAGACTGTTAAGTTAGACATGACAAAAACCGCCCCTGCTGGTTGTCTTCTCCAGTTTATTTTCAGGATCCTGAAGGTGTCCAGGAGGGATGGGACGATATAGGATTGTCTTTATGAATTATGATCATCTTATTAAAAATTGTTTGATTGTTTTTCACTAAAAAGGATGTTCAGTAAAAAAGGATGTGTGTCTTATCTGTGAAGCAATAAAAAAAAATAAAAATGTGTTTCTTAACAAAATATAATTGAGCTTCCAGTATGTTTTGTTGCCATTTTAAGAGTTTTAAGCATATTATTATTATTATTATTATGATAATGTGAATCGCAATTATTTTAGCAGGATAATCGTGACCTGAAATGTTCATATCGGCTGAAACGCATTTCATTCAAACTGGACAGAAATGAAGTAAAACCCCCAGACTCGTCTTGCTGAGTTTCCACTGTTCCAACAATCGGCAGCTCTCCTTTGGTTGGTATCAATAAATAATTCAGAGTTAGACGTCGTTCTTCCTCGTCCATTACCATCTCTGCTCTGATATTTTGGGGAGCCATTTTCACTTTTGGAAACATAACACGAGCGCTCGCAGCCTGTAGCTGCCAAAAGCTGAACCACCACACAAATAAGTACCCGGTGTACACAGTGTACTACATGGACGTGTACTAACAGAAGTATCTGAGACCGTCATGTGTCTGGACTGGATCTACGTTGGCATCAGCTTCAGCTTTGCTCTAGTCCAGTTTATACCTGTAATACCTGTCTGTCTGTCTGCAGATGTGTCTGCTGGCCTTTGAGGCCGACATGGAGAAGGCGTTTGCAGCCCAGCTGAGCCAGGACAAGGTGGGTCCAGTCAGTCAGTTGCTAACGTTGCTATGGCGACGGTGACGGTACCTGACGTTGTTGTTGTTTTCCAGGTGTGCTCCATCTGTATGGAGCTGGTGGTTCAGAAGCTGAATCCATCAGACCGCAGGTTCGGCATTCTGTCCTCGTGCTGCCACACCTTCTGCCTGGCCTGCATCCGACAGTGGCGCTGCACCAGGAACTTCAGCAACAAGATCATCAAGTAAGAGTCCACGACGGAGTCTGTGAGTCGGGACGGGAGTCCAGGTCCTTAGGGTGCTTCTGAAATTCGTGGGGTGCACTCTGCAGCGTGGGCTAGCAACAGCAATGAGAAATAGTGTAGGGTGATTATGCTGGAACACAGTGGGAAACAGCTGAATACAGTGTGTCCTTCCTTTATCTACAACGGTTCCTCCGCATAATGACTTGCAATGACATTCCAAGATATATCCAGTACCTTTTCTATCACAGAATAGAATCTATTTTACTGTTCAGCGTCCCATTTAGCTTGATGGATATCAAATATAGCTAATTAACAACTCCACCTGCATACAAACACAATTTGTCCATCTCTGATGACACTTTCACTTGCAGCGAGCACAACTTTGTCGTCACCACTTTTGTTGACGGGCAATTATAGCAAACATGAAAATGCAAATCACCCGCCAGATAAGACCAGCAGGTGAGTCCATATTCTAAACACTGTAAGAAACTCAACAAACACTATTGGCTAGTGATATATCACAATTTTGTCTCGTGGAATCTGGCCTGTGTGAGGCCACTACGGGGTCTATGAAGTTGTTTCTGGGTGTGTGGGGTTAGGAGAGGTGGTGCGGGGCCTGTGAGTAGTCTCTCTCTGTCTGTCTGATGTGATGTCTCTCCGGCTCTCTCAGGTCTTGTCCAGAGTGTCGAGTCGTCTCTGAGTTTGTCATCCCGTCGGTCTACTGGGTCGAGGACCAGGACGAGAAGGACCACCTCATAGATCTCTTCAAGTCTGGAGTCAGGTGAGTTGCTGGAGTGTCACTGTGACATCACGCTTGGAATGACAGTGGCTCTCACAAACAGGCTCAACGCTCGGGTTGGTAATGTTCAGTTCATGTTCTGTATGTGTTGACATTCTCAGTATATCCAGACAATCGAGCAATCAATATATCAGAACCCCAAGAATCTCATATGTGTGACCCAGTCTGTCTAACTACCTGCCTATCTAACTACCTGCCTACCTGCCTATCTAACTACCTGCCTACCTGCCTATCTAACTACCTACCTACCTGCCTGCCTGTCTGTCTAACTACCTGCCTATCTAACTACCTGCCTACCTGCCTATCTAACTACCTACCTACCTGCCTGTCTGTCTGTCTAACTACCTGCCTACCTGCCTATCTAACTACCTACCTACCTGTCTGTCTGTCTAACTACCTACCTGCCTGCCTGTCTGTCTAACTACCTGCCTATCTAACTACCTACCTACCTGCCTATCTAACTACCTACCTACCTGCCTGTCTGTCTAACTACCTGCCTACCTGCCTATCTAACTACCTACCTGCCTACCTGTCTGTCTAACTACCTACCTGCCTGTCTGTCTGTCTAACTACCTGCCTACCTGCCTATCTAACTACCTACCTACCTGTCTGCCTATCTAACTACCTACCTACCTGCCTATCTAACTACCTACCTACCTGCCTGTCTGTCTAACTACCTGCCTACCTGCCTATCTAACTACCTACCTGCCTACCTGTCTGTCTAACTACCTACCTGCCTACCTGCCTATCTAAACTACCTACCTACCTGCCTGCCTGTCTGTCTAACTACCTGCCTATCTAACTACCTACCTACCTGCCTGCCTGTCTGTCTAACTACCTGCCTATCTAACTACCTACTTACCTGCCTATCTGACTACCTACCTACCTGCCTGTCTGTCTGTCTAACTACCTGCCTACCTGCCTATCTAACTACCTACCTGCCTACCTGTCTGTCTAACTACCTACCTGCCTACCTGCCTATCTAAACTACCTACCTACCTGCCTGCCTGTCTGTCTAACTACCTGCCTATCTAACTACCTACCTACCTGCCTATCTAACTACCTACCTACCTACCTGCCTGTCTGTCTGTCTAACTACCTGCCTACCTGCCTATGTAACTACCTACCTGCCTACCTGTCTGTCTAACTACCTACCTGCCTGCCTGACTGTCTAACTACCTACCTGCCTACCTGCCTATCTAACTACCTACCTACCTGCCTGTCTGTCTGTCTAACTACCTGCCTACCTGCCTATCTAACTACCTACCTACCTGCCTATCTAACTACCTACCTGCCTGTCTGTCTAACTACCTACCTGCCTGCCTGTCTGTCTAACTACCTACCTGCCTACCTGTGTGTCTAACTACCTACCTGCCTATCTAACTACCTACCTACCTGCCTGTCTGTCTGTCTAACTACCTGCCTGTCTGTCTGTCTAACTACCTGCCTACCTGCCTACCTGCCTGTCTAACTACCTACCTACCTGCCTATCTAACTACCTACCTGCCTGCCTGTCTGTCTGTCTAACTACCTACCTACCTGCCTGCCTGTCTGTCTAACTACCTACCTGCCTGCCTGTCTGTCTAACTACCTACCTGCCTACCTGTCTGTCTAACTACCTGCCTATCTAACTACCTACCTACCTGCCTATCTAACTACCTACCTGTCTGTCTAACTACCTACCTGTCTAACTACCTACCTGCCTGCCTGTTTGTCTAACTACCTGCCTGCCTGTCTGTCTAACTACCTACCTGACTGCCTGTCTGTCTAACTACCTACCTACTTGCCTGTCTGTCTAACTACCTACCTGCCTGTCTGTCTGTGTGTCTAACTACCTGCATGTCTGCCTGTCTGTCTGTCTGCCTGTTTGTCTAACTACCTGTCTGTCTGTCTAACTACCTGTATGTCTAACTACCTGTCTGTCTGTCTAACTACCTGTATGTCTAACTACCTACCTGCCTGTCTGTCTGTGTGTCTAACTACCTGCATGTCTGCCTGTCTGTCTGTCTGTCTGCCTGTTTGTCTAACTACCTGTCTGTCTGTCTGTGTGTCTAACTACCTGCATGTCTGCCTGTCTGTCTGTCTGTCTGCCTGTTTGTCTAACTACCTGTCTGTCAGTCTAACTACCTGTATGTCTAATTACCTGTCTGTCTGTCTGTCTAAGTACCTACCTACCTACGTACCTACCTACCTGTCTGCCTGTCTGTCTGTCTTTCTAACTACCTGTCTGTCTTACTAACTGTGCCTGTGCACTCAATGCAAATCTTCCACTAGCTGCTAGCTAGTACTTACAATAGCCTTGTTCCTTGTCTTTGATAACTGGTTTTTGGGGGTTTGTCTTTGGAGAGAGGGAATGATGAAGGAATGGGCTGTCAGTGTTGCAGACTTTTCGTCTTTCTCACTCAATTTAGCAACTTTTAGAGCTAATGCTGGTAGCTGCTTTCACTGGTAGACTTGGCAACACTTTTGCTCGTTTCTCAACCCTGGCTTTAACGGAGATCACATTCATTGGATGAAACTTTGTTATGTAGCTTTTGTAGTAATTCAGTCAGTAAGTCTTGCAGAATCTCTCTCATCAAAATGAAGTCTTTCACAGAATAATTATTTGTATCAATAAATGTCATTCAGGGGTTTAAAGCTCATTCCTTTAGCTGGTTAGCTCCAGTCCAGAGTGACCTTGGATGTGACGGCGTTAAACAAACCATTTCTGTCTCTGCAGTAAGAAGTCCTGTAAGTACTTTGATCAGGGTCGTGGATCGTGTCCATTCGGAGGGAAGTGCTTGTATCTTCACGCCTTCCCAGACGGAACCCGAGCAGAACCCGACCAGCCGCGGAAACAGCTGAGCTCCGAGGGGAATGTCCGGGTCAGAAACAGCCGCCATTGTGAATAAAAAAATCAGTGGTTCATCAGCTCGGTGTTCTTGGTTTTCATGGATTATAAACTGTATGTTTGTTCTTGCAGTTCATGAACAACGTCCGTCTGTGGGATTTCATCGAGGAGCGCGAGCAGCGGCCGGCCCCGCCCCTCGATGATGACATGACAGAGCTGAGGGAGCTCTTCATGCAGATGTCCGGGCCAGGCAACGAGGGGCCGGAGACCCCGCCCACTGCGGACCAGTAGAGGCGGCACCGCGTCCTCTGACCTGCGGGGGGGGGGGTCTGAATGTCTGGACACATCTATAAAATATTAAATCATGTGGTCACTCTACAGCTCTCTGGTGTGTTTCAGTCTGCAAAACTAAATCCGTCATATACACAAGTTTGGTAATTGGTTATCGATATGTTATTGCCATTTTATTTATTTTATAAACAAGTAAAAACAGAGTCGGTATAAAGTCATCCCGTGGTGTTGTGTGGAATTTATCTTCCCATCCTCTCCCAAGCTTCTTCAACCTCCCTCAATAGTTAATTTAGCCAGCAAGGCAGGTCGTTATTATATTAAGAGCTCCAAAAGGACCTTTAACTTAAACTTTTTTAAAATTATGAATACATCACAAATGTTCTCACCATAGAAGAAGTTTGAGTTTTTAAAAACAAAACTGAAGATAATTTCAGAGGCACTCATGTGCAATAGTCCAAACTTCAGACTATCAATGAATTGTAATCAATTCAGACATCTATATGAACAACACACAAGATGCAATTGTGAAAAATACATAAAATGAATGAATGTAAATAAATAAATATGAAATAATAAAATCATTACTTCTATAACAGTAATTTGAAACTGTTTTTCATCAAAATGTCTAATCACTGTTATGTATAATGTAGTGCTGCAGCCAACAATTGTTTTTTTTTGTATGTTCAGAGGAAAAACGAAGAATGTTTGAGATTTAAGTCAGATAATTAAAGGAAAACCGGATATTACGTAGCATGCCATACACATATTGTTTGTAATACGTTTCGATCTGATGCAAAATTGTTTTATTATTTAATTTCTACCCGTCTTATTTTGCGTCGTTATGAGTTTACAGAGGTTCGTGAACGTCTCACGCGGACAGCCACAGAGCCGTTAGCCGTTGAGGAGAAGCTAGCTAGGAGGTTACACCGCAGAGAAGCTTCGAGTCCCGCCTCGGTCACCGCGGCCCGGTGTTCGTGGACAGGCCGGTCTTCGTGGACAGGTGTGTCGAAAGAGTGAAATACGTTTTTTTTTTTTTTTTTCATGTAAAATGTACACAAGTTTGGACCGAGTAGAGCTAGCGAGTGTCCAGGGAGGAGAACGTTGCTAAACCGTCGTAGCTGTGGATAACCTTCCAGAACCTTCTAGAAGAAACTTCGGTGGGCTTCCAGATTATGGTGGTGAGTTAGCCGCTTGAGGCTAGCTAGAAAGCGTTGGGTTTTTTGCTCCAATGTAAGTGAATTGTGTGTTTGGCTTAAAAAATGTGTCCAGGGAGGAGAACGTTGCTAAACCGTCGTAGCTGTGGAAAACCTTCCAGAACCTTCTAGAAGAAACTTTGGCGGGCTTCCAGGTTACGTGGTGAGTTAGCTGCTCTAGGCTAGCTGGTTAGAGTTTTTTTTTTGCTCCAATGTAAGTGAATTGTGTGTTTGGCTTTAAAAAAAATGTAATCACAATTTAATTACAAAAAGCACTTTTTTTTGCCTCACCACTGTTGGCTTTTAGAGCCTTACAGCTAAGCTAAGTGTAGCATGCTTCAGCATAGTTGTGGCCCTGGGAGAGAATAACTGTCAGGCCTTCCAGCAATTTTTTAAAAGGGGTTAAATGCTAATGTGTATGTATTATTAAAATATAAAGAGTAGGGGTCACTTTAATTTACTACCCTAATTTGACACTAGGGACAAAAATGTCCACCTCCAAAGAACTGCTATAAAAATTGAACCGATTGATATTTTTTTTCAACTTTTTTTTTGCAGAATTCTCATAACGACTGAGTGGTTTTTCAGTTTGTCTTTCAGTGAGAGAATTGAGCTCTAGCTTGTTCTGCTAGGATTTTAAATCTCGGCTGGAATGATGTCAGGGCCATGTGCAGGTTCTCATTGGTGAGCCTGGAAGGATATTTTGTTTTAACATATGGGAATAATTAACATGTCTGTCTGTCCATTCTGGGTTGAAAGCTCTGTTGTTGCTGTCCACTTGTCTCTTAATAGAGAGCGCCACGTGTAGTTATTTTTCTCTCTGTCTTCTCTACCTGTATGGCTCACTCATCTTCCTGTGTGCCACCTGCTTCTCACCTCTTTCATCTGGCTGTATTAAGAGGCGCCTGGAATGCACAAATTTGATTGGCTGAGTAGCCTCAAATGGGATGATTTAACTTGCATGCAATTGTACAGTGGATTTCCTGATCTGCTAAATCAGTACCGCAAAGTCTAAAAAAGCTGGGCCAGTCAAAATAGAAGCACCCCTTCCAAATTAAAAATATTTAAATAACTCATTGACTATAGGTCCATACAGGACAGCGTCTGGTGACCGCCTGTTGGTGACCTTTGGTCTACAGTTTCACATGTAGTATATTATGGCTCATACACTCTGCCTGGTTTCCAAATGTATTGAATACTCTCATATTATCGCTCCTCTTCAACTGCTTAAAGTGTAAGACTGGCGAAAATGGACCCCATAGTCTTTTTCGCCGTGAAAAAACATCAAATAAGCCATCCAGACATTTTTTTTCAGTGATCACCCATGTATCGAGAAAGCCTCGAAAGACGCTAACAGCCCCATAGCGCTAACACTGATTAGATTGGGGTGATGCACGCAACGCATCCACAACGGCATATTCTAACCACTAATATTGCTCAAAATAGCACCAAACCTCTTCAGTAGCATGATAAGGGTCCTTACACATAAAACTAAGCACCAACAACATAGTTAGCGAACCCTCAGTAAAGGTAAATGTCGCTTAGTAAAGTCCAGACTCTTCTCTGTTCCGGCACCTCAGTGATGGACCAATGTCAGGACAGCAGAGTCATTTGCCATCACCTTCACCATCAGACTTCACCTCGACTCTACATAGCATGACCCATTAACCCCCCCCCCCCCCCCCCCAAAAAAAAAAACCAAACAAAAAAAAAAAACGTACCTATAGCACTCTGATCATAGCACTGTTGCTCTTGAAGTACTAACACTTGTTCTATTTTTAACTCTTACTGCATCGGCAATGATACGTCGTGGTTTCTTTGTTTCCTTCTTTTGACAAATGTACTTATTGTAAGTCGCTTTGGACAAAAGTGTCTGCTAAATGACCTAAATGTTAAATGTAAATGTAAACACCCAATAGATATTACTACACCCCAACAAGACTCAGTTAAGGGTGTTTTCATATAATATGTCCCTTCCTGGAGGCTGTTTAATAACCATTGTGTGAAAATGTTTGTTTTTATCCCAGAGGTAAAGCTTATCTCCACACTGCTTGGAGCTGTTTGAACTACTTCTCTATAGGAATCTAACTCACCTGTCAGGTGTAAAACACACGGATGTTTCCATCCCTGCGAGCTAGTTGTTATTGCAACAGCTAACTTGTTGACAGATGAAGCAAAACTGCATGTTTGTTTTAAAAAAAAACGATAACATATCATCCAATTCCCTGGGAGGGACAGGAAGATAAACATCTGCATTTCGTCCCATTGCCTTCTTCCCAGAGCAAACATTATTAATGTAAAATGTCAGAGAAACTTACAAGAGTCGCAATCGTTCTACTGTAACAGTTAGAAAGGTAGAGGCACATATGAAAGACACTCTAATGCTCACTGGACAGCATGGAATCCATCCATCTGGATTTTACTAGAGATACACCGATCGATCTGCAGCCGATTGCAATCGGCCGATAATTTCCCTTATCGATTTTGATCAGAGTTCTCAAAATAGATCAAAGCAGGCCGATCCGATAAAGTTTTAATATAGACAGTGCATTGACAGCATGCAGGTTCACACCAGCCGCGGAAGCGCCGCAAATGGCCGCGGAGCGGAGCCCACTTCCTTTTCGGCGTGCTTGTTAAGCGATAGTGTAGTTCACACCAGACGCGAAGCGCCGCAATCCTACGCGGCCGTCCCGTGCCGTGAAGCGATTGTTTCGGCAGTCCTGTCAATTCTGGCAGTAATTCGCACAAAGAAAGTCGTAAATATTTCACTGATGAATGCCTGCCGGAGCTATACTATGCTGTATACACTGTATATATACAGCCTGCAATAAAACGGTGGTCTATTTATGATACTTTCTCATCTCCTAATTTTTATACTAAATAATACAATGTCAATGTTGCGTAAGAAGAATCACAAATTAAATATATGAAAGTTACATAAGACAACAATATAGAAGAATTTATGGATTTGACGCAGTGATCGGTGATCGGCAATATCGGGATCGGCAGATACTGCTTTTGGTGATCGGTGATCGGCCCTAAAAATCCTGATCAGTGCATCTCTAGATTTTACAAACACAAATCTCTTCTCATTCTAATGTTATATTAATTTATTGACCAGAAGGCTAATGTGAGTGTAATGGTGAACAAACAGCTTCCAGCAGTCAGTCAACATGTCAGCAGATCAAAGCTGCAACAACATGAAAACAGCCCAGAGGGAAATATCACAGCTCTGAGACCACAGTATTTAAACCTGAGCAGATGTCATGTTCATTGGAGATTTGAGACGACTCGCTGCAAACATGACGAGTCGAAACATCGCCTCCACTGTTGGTAAGTCTCTTCTGTTGTTAAGTGTACTTCATCAGAATTGCTATAAACAGAGCTTTCCAGAACTAGGGTACTAATGTTTACAGTGCATAGTGACTGAAGGCTTTAAAAATGGTTTAATAAACGCACAAACCTCCCTCACGCAAAGACCATTCTGAAATTGATCCAGATTAAAAGCCACACCGACGTCCTCACAGATTTGCAGGAGTTTATAAGATCAGACAGTTTCAGGACCATCAAGAGTCTTGATGACAGGACGATGTCAACTAGAATATGGATCCTTCAGAATAATAAACACTTTGACTACCAGCTTGAGATGCTGCAGAGACATAACTGTGTCATCTGTGTTGAAAAGGGTTTTACTAAGTATGTCTAAGTGAAAATGTGGAGTGTTAACAAAGCTATTGCATGCATTGCAACCTCAATTAAATCACAGGTACAGAGCTGAGGTGAAGCAGACTTGGCTTTGAGAAACACCTCAGCCCTGCAGTGAAAGCTGTCTCAAACAGCAAGCGTAGACCCGAGCCTGGACTGTTGTCTGGCATTGTGTGTGTGTGAGTTGTCTGACATGTACAGTGTTGTGGAGATGAATTTCAAGAGTCTAAATGGTAAAGCTCAGCTTATCAACTATCTGCAACTTTTATTATGGGTGTTAAAAACAAACCAGGACCAACAAAGAGAAAATTGAATGTGTCAGAGAAGACTTTAACTTTTTTCTTTTTCTTTCAGCGCTGGCAGCTGTATTCCTCCTGCTTTCTGTCACAGGTGAGATGACAAACCACACTGACTGAAGCTTCATCAAAACACCAAAGTCCTTAATTCATACCACACATGAAACTACTGTTGATACTATTGCTTCTTTTAATACTACCACTACTGCTAATGCTGCTACTGCAGTTTTTTCTCGCCACTGTCACTGTAATGCTTGCCCCTGGATGATGTTGGGACTTTGAAAATGCATTAACTCTGAAAATCACAAGCGTATTCTAGTCCTGCTCGATGTGTGATGTCCTGAGATGACATCTGTTGTGATATGCCATTATAAATAAAGTTGAATTGAATTGAAGCCACAATTATTCATACAATAAATTCATTCATACAATAAATAACAATAATAAATGCAGTAGTTGTGACAAGTTTTAACAAGGACAAGGAAAGAAGAAAACACTTCATATTATCTTCTTATCATAATCAGGATTTGCAACTGAAACTCTTAAATGGCAAGACAATGGCAATCGGCAGGACTTACTTTTGTCTCCAAACATTCATACACAGATATGTGTCAGCCGTCGACAACACATAATGGTACAACTTAAGTTTTATGACATGACTCTACCATCGGCCTGTAACAAAAGAAGCTGCACATGTTTGGAGCAGAGACATTTTTGTGTGTAAAGTGGTTTAAAACAATTATTTGTATATTTATAGATGGTCAACCTGCCCAGGGGGACAATGGCAAAAGGTAAATGAAAGATAATCTCTTTGTCATACATCTCAAAGCGTCAAATTCTCCCCTCTCCAAACTGTGCATAGATGTACCTAAAAACAATCTCCTTATTGAACATCTTGTGTATCTGTTTAACATTTGGGGATTTTAACAGGATGGGATTTATTTCATACACATACCTTACATGTGTTTACATGTTTGTTTGTTTTTTACATTGTGTTTTATCTTGTTGTACAGCACTTTGGAAACCCTGTGTTTGTTAAAATCGTGATATATGAATAAAGTGGATTGGATTGGATTTTTCTGCGTTAATGCGTTAAAAAAATAAGTGCATTAACAAAAAGAAATTAATCAACAAGCGTTCATTTTGACAGCCCTATTTTTTAAATGTATTTCTATTATAAAGATATTACTTAAGTGGGATCAATTTTCAGGTTATCTGAAATCAGTTAATCTGTGTAGCTGTTTGTCTCCTGTTGAACTGATGAAACTCCTCCTGTGACTTCTGCTGTAGTTACTATTCAGTTAAAGTCCCCTGGAAACATGCAGAGCCAAATCAGGTAATCACTGATATTTGATCATCATCATCATCATCATCATCATCATTTATTTCAACACTGAACATTCATGTTAAAATAATTTGTTTTAAAATTTGGGTTCAGCTTCAGATGTCCATCGATGAAATGTTTCTGGAGGTGAAGCAGGAACTGGAAAGGTAAAACGGGAGGAGGAGGAGGTTTGAGATCATTAAAAGTATGAGGAGGACGGACAAAGTCTGTTATAAGTTTAGATATTGATTGATTGTGTTACTGATCTTTATTACATTTACATTTAGGGCATTTATCAGATGCTTTTATCCAACTTAAAATAAGTACATTTGTTGGAAGAAAGTGCAACAGTATATTGCTATCAGTACAGTAAGGATTTCACAAGAACAAGTTTAAACCACGCCCAATTGCTAAGAGATAAGTACTAACATACAAAGTGTGAAATACTATACTGCCCTACAAAGCCTAACTGCAGTAACTACATGTTCGGTTGAGTTATAACCATAAACATTACATCATCAATACGTGTAATCAAGTTTCATATTACTTACCTACCTTTAACCCATTTGGCTGGCAGGTAAAAAAACAACAAAAAAAACTTTAAAGCAGTTTTCTCAGTTTTACCCTTGTAGGCTAAGGTAGGGTGGTATAGTATGTGCCAGTACACACAAACGAGCAATGAGGACTTTGTTTTTGTTTTTTTGGGAGGTTTTTTTTGTTTTTCGGGGTAGTAGGGGAGGAGGCTAAGCAGAGTCAAGATGACCTCTGAACAACAGGTTCTTGAATCTCTTATGGAAGATGGGGAGTGACTCTGCGGTCCTCACATTGACGGGAAACTCAATCCACCATTGCAGCGCCAGGTCGGAGAAGAGTATCTATGATACAGCCAATGTGTACAGGATTAGTGGTTGATGGATGGGTGGACTTACATTGGATCACTTTGAGCATCTCAGTCAGTGAATCCGTTCAACTGTTTGTCTCCTGTTGAACTGATGAAAATCCTGTCTTCTGCTGTAGTTTCTATTCAGCTAATGCCAACGGGAAACAAGTGGAGCAACATCAGGTAATCACTGATGTTTGATCATCATCATCATTCCTGTCAACACATCCACTGAAAAATAATTTGTTTTAAAATGTGGTTTCAGCTTCAGAAGATCATCGATGAAATATTAGGGAACCTACGGCAGAATCTGGGAAGGTATGAAACATGAGGAGGGTTGGGATGATGAAGAGTACGAGGAGGAGGAGACAATGACTGTTGTCAGTTGAGATAATCATCCTGCGTTACTGATCTTTAAAGGAACTATCTATAGATGTTTAATGTGGCCCCGCCCACCTCCAGAGAGACACATGATGGGACACACCTGTCTCTCACATTATATTCAGGTCTATCAACACAGGGACTAACAGTAGACAGGAGTGATCTGGATCACCCTGCTGACTCTAACCTGGTCAATTCAAACGGGATCAAAAACATATTTGTCCTTTGCCGTTGGCTACTGTACATATTTCCAAAGTAAGGTCCCATGGGAGACACTGGAAGGGGCGGGACTTAGCCTCTAGTGGGCAGGCGAGGTTCGGGCCGAGGCGGTGGGTCATCACTGTTCAGCTGTTTGTCTCCTGTTAAACTGACGAAGATCCTCCTTTGTCTTCTGCTCCAGTTATGCTTTTCCAGAGATCAACTGGAATCAAATGGAAAAGGATGAGGTAATCACCACGTTTTTATAAATCATCATCATCATCATCATCCTTCCTGTAAAGTCTCTGAACACCCACGCAAAAATAACTTGTCTTAAAATGTGTTTACAGCTTCAGAAAACCATTGACGAATTGTTGACGAATATGGAGAAGGATCTGGAAAGGTATGAAACGTGAGGAGGAGGACGAGGAGGTTTGATAGATGATGTGAGATGATGAAGAGTAAAGGTGTGTTCACACCTAAAATGGCCTCATTTATATAGCGCTTTTCTCCGAAGCGCTTTACAGGAGTGACTGTCATTCGCCGTCGGTGTGTGAATGTGTGAGTGAATGGGTGGAGTCAACCATGCAGGGCGACAGCCAGCTCGTCAGGAGCAATTGGGGTGAGGTTTCTTGCTCAGGGACACCAGGCACTCAGCTGGGAGGAGCAAGATTGCCGGGGAACGAACCGGCAATCTTGCAGTTGCCAACCAAACACTCTACCTCCTGAGCTAAACCCCCCCCCCCCCACCTAACCTTTCATGTGCTGCTATTGCATAAACCCAAGACTGTCTATGGTTCAAACAACAAGGTCGCTGCAATAGTAGTTATTTCAGCCATGACGGAGGATACCTGGTTGGTGTTGACATGGAGTTAAGCCCCGCCTCCTCTGGGGCAAGTCTAGCGTGAATAAACCCAAATTATTCCGCTCACAAACACAACTGATCTTGTGAGTAACAAGATTAAAATTTGCTTTGCGTTTGTTGTGAACGAGGGGACAAAGTGTACTATCAGATTAAATATGGATCCCGTGCTCCTTAATATCCCCTGGTCCTCTGGCTCAGTCCCCATCTTGAAAATGACTTACCGACAAATCCGTGGACTTTTCGGGGTGACCGCCGGTAAAGTCCTATGTCGGAGTGTTAGCCTCAACACAAGCGTAGCTCAGAGTTTAGCCGGTGTGTTCTGAGCAGGTGAAGCTCCACGACTTAGTCGGCAACACGATTGTATAGGATATGTAATCGGGGTCCCTCCACCGTGTCACTCTAAACCAAGGGGTCCTCGGCCTGAACAACGTTGAAGACCTCTGATCTCCAATAATGAATCCTGTAGGAAATCATAGAAAGAAGTCACTGAGTTGACTGAGAATCCTCATGGTTTTTTTTCTATTAGATCTTTTTTGTCTTCAATCACACATATTATCTGTTTATGATTGTATCTTGAGATCGTCATATGTTTTATATTTGTCTTTTTGTTCTTTACATTTCCTTTGTTTTGTAAAGTTATCTGTTTAATGATTTTCCTTGACCTAAGCTGGATGTATGTTTGAACGGTTGAACTGATGAAAATCCTCCTTTGTCTTCTGCTGCAGTTTCTTCGACTTGAACCGTGCCGATATGGAGCAGGTGATCATTACTGTTTGATTTTTCCTCGTCATCATTTCTGTCAACAATCTGAACATCCACACAACGTTATTTGTTTTAAAAATATGATTACAGCCTCGTCATGGCCGTCATCATCATGGTCATCATCATGGCCGTCATCATCATGGCCGTCGTCATCATGGCCGTCATCATCATGGCCGTCGTCATCATGGTCGTCATCATGGTCATCATTTTGGTCATCGTCATGGTCATCATCATGGCCGTCATCATCATGGTCGTCATCATGGTCATCATCTTGGCCATCGTAGTCTTGAACAAATTCGGTTCCAGTTTTTGAAATTCCAGGATGTACTGTTGAACAATCTGAAGATAAATCTGCAAAGGTATGAAATGTGAGGAGGAGGAGGTTTGATAATATATGAGATGATGAAGAGGGGAAACATGTACTGTCATTTTAAATATTGATCCTGTTATTGATCCTTTAGAGGCACCATCTGTAACAGTAGAAGTGTTTCATTCATTATGTGTATTTTTATGTATTTACATAGTATTACATGTGTTAAAATGTTTGCATTTCTATTTGAATGATTTGTCTTTTGCTGCAGGTTGGTTGACTTTGAACCTGTGGAGACGAAGCAGGTAATGGGACCTCTTTAGTTCTCATCATGATCATAATTTGTCAACAATCTGAACATCCACACAATGTAATTTGTTTTAAAATCTGCTTTCAGCTTCAGAAGTTCGTCGACAAATTGTTGTCAGATCTGACTTCAAACTTGGGAAGGTATGAACCTTGAGGAGGAGGAGGAGGAGGAGGAGGTTTGAGATGATGAAGAGTATGAGGAGAAGTCAACAAATATATTATCAGTTTAGATATTGATCATGTGTTATTGCTCTTCAAAAGCACTATCTATAGATGTTTAATGTGGCCCCGCCCACCACCAGAAATCCAAATGCGTGATTGGACGCTGCTGTCTCTCTCATATTACATTCAGGTCTATCAACATAGAAGACAGGTTTCATTCATTGTGTTTAAATGGGTTACTGTAAACTATTCCTATTTTAATGATTCAGCTTCATTCTGAGTTCATTTTCAGTCTGTGAAGTCAGTAAATCTGTTCAGCTGTTTGTCTCCTGTTGAACTGATGAAAATCCTCCTGTGTCTTCTGCTGCAGTTTGGTCGACTTGAAAAAAGTGGATACAAAAACGGTAAAATGTTTATTTTTCTTCATCATCATTTCTGTCAATACTCTCTGGTTAGATTCAAGATGAATGGCGTGCTCAGTTCCTTTGAGTTTGATTTGGGTGCTCTTCGGTCCAAGGTAGAACGTCTTAGAGGCAGTGTAGAGAAAGAAATCTCTGATAGCCGAGGCACTCCTTAATTAAAATGTCTTTATCTAAAAATGACATGTCCTAAATGGACAACTTTAAAATGGCCACGCGTAGCGGCATGGGGCCTTCTTCAGGGCATAGTGAAGCAGATAGGAGACTGATCTACTCTCTGGTTCTCTTAACAAAACGATTTGTTTTAATGTGTGTCTCCAGCTTCAGAAGTCCAACGAAGAACTATTAAAGAAACTTGAGACGGTGCTGGAAAGGTATGAAACCAGCTCTGTATCACAGCATGCTTCCTGGTCCATGTAGATGAACGTCTCCCGCAGGGCCCCAGAGTGCGAACATTTTGGTCGCAAATGCGACAGAAAATTGTAGGTCGCACTGGTACACCTAACGCTGCTCGGATGAAATAAAAAAATCATAAGCGCAGCATCTCTTTGTGTTCTCCTGATGGCAGCATGGTCTAAGCCAATACGAGACAGAACTTGGGCGGGTCCTTGCCTCTGATTGGCTGTGGTCCTTTTCACTGCTGTAAATTGTGTCAGTTCGAACAATGCGAGCGAGCAGAGCAGGTACTCCTGAGCGCTTTGATTTTCTTTGAAAATGAAGAGAGGCAGAAAGCCTCGCCCCGAGACTAATTAAAAAGCCCAAAAATATGCCTTCAGACAGGACTGGTTGAAGCAATTTCCCTGGCTGATGTACGATAAAGGAAGGGACTCAATGCACTGCATTTACTGTCGGGAGTGCGGTCAGAATTTGTCCGGTAATAGTGCGTTTGTGGAAGAGTCAACAACATTTCGCATCGAGACGTTGAAAAAGCGCAATATGTCCAAAAAGCATACTACATGCTGTGATAAGTGTGTTAATAAAGTGCCTCTCATCCAGCTGCATTTTAGCGTCAGGCTGCATCAATCAGGTCCACTGAGGAATCTGAAATGATTATAAAATTCAACGTCGCAAACAATATTGCAAAGGAGGAGTTGCCGTTCACCAAATTTAAGTCCGAAATTATTCTGATGAACAAAAAATGCCGACATGCTAAAGAACAAGACAGCTGAGGTTGGAAACGCCACGTACACGTCATTCATGACTGACGGCGACACAGACGTCTCTACGAAGGAGTGCGTTATTGTCTACTGCTGCATTTTGCGTAAAGGGAGGCCGGTCAACATGTTAATTGGACATGTCGAGGTGGAGCATGGACACACACTGTGTTTGAAGGCCCACATTACAGCATGAGACATCATGAATAGGAAATTGGATAGTAGCCTATTCCTAATATTATTAAAAATGAAAAGCCTAAGTAAAAATATAAGTAGGCTAGGCTAAGATCACATAAACAGTTTTCCATTTGCAATCTATAGCCTCCCGGGTAGCGCATGTAGATGAACTAAAACTTACAGCAAAACATTTGATGTCGCTTGCAAAAGCCAACAATTATTGAAACAATTACTTTAGACAATTAGGGATTTCTATCAGTACAGTTGACAGAAATCATCATGACAATAAACACAAGAAGCACCAACTACGCAGTGAATAGTATGAATGAAAAGCAGAAGATGCTGCAGAACTTGACTGAGAATATTCATGCTTGAGATCTTATTTTCTTCTCTTAGATCTTTTTAATTTTTCACTTCAACAGCATCTGTTTTCAATTGTATTGATATCTAGATCTTCATGTATTTGTATTTATTCATTATATGTTCCGTTTCTTATTATCATATTTTTCCTTTTCTTTTGTATTTCTCTGTTTGTGTATTTTAAAATGTTCATTTTTTGGACTTTTTTGTTTTTATTTTATTACATTTTTAATCAACATGTTTTTGGATTCTTGTTCATGATTCAACTTGAGCTGATTTTCTGTCAGTTTTACTGAAGTCAGTCAGCTGTTTGTCTCCTGTTGAACTGATGAAAATTCTCCTGTGTTTTGTAGTTTTGTTCGATTCAGACAAGTGGACATAGAAAAGGTAATCACTGCTGTTTATTTTTCATCACCATTTTCACCTTCATCAACATTTCTGTCAAAACTCTGAACATCCACACAAAATAACTTGTTTCTAAATGTGGTTCCAGCTTCAGGAGTCCATTGATAAAGAGTTACACACACTGAAGGAGGATCTGGAAAGGTATGAAACATGAAGAGGAGGAGGTTTGAGATGATGAAGAGTATGAGGAGGAGGGGGAGAAAATCTATCGGTTTGAATATAGATCCTGTGTTATTGCTCTTTATAGGCACTAGGTGTTTAATGTGGCTCTGCCCACCAGAGGCTTACAGTAGACAGGTTTCAGTCATTGTGTTTGATTTGGGTTATTGTTCATCTTAACTACATATTACTTACATTTTTGACTTTGTTTTAATGTGTGTATAATGATTTGACTCCAGTCTGAGTCCGTGTGAATACAGTAAAGATGCTCAGCTGTTTGTCTCCTGTTGAACTGATGGAAATCCTCCCGTGTCTTCTGCTGCAGGTTGGGTTCAAATGGGATCCACTGGAAACACGGGAATACGAAAAGGGTAAGCACGCTGTTTGACTTTCATCATCAGTCCAGTCAACACTCTGAACATCCACCAAGACTAACGTTTAAATGTGTTTCCAGCTTCAGAGGCACTTGGATGTACAGTTCAGGGTACTGAAGAGGAAGCTGAGAAGGTAAGAAACGGTTAAAGACCAGATGACAATGTCAGTTTGTGACAGAGCTTCTAACAGCACACAAACAATCTAATCCTTTACCTTTCCTTTCTTTTTCATACATGCCACCTTTGTTCATGTTACTAAATCATGCATTATTTCATATATTTTTGAACATTTCTTTTGTTTTATTCCATTTGTATTAGTGTGAGATTGTCAGTCAAGCTGTCTCCTGTTGAACTGATGAAACTCTCCTGTGTCTTCTAATGTAGATTGGTTCATTTGAAACATGCGGACGAGAGAAAGGTAATCACTGCTGTTTTCTATTTCCTAATAATTCCTGTCAACACGTGAACATCCACACAACATAATTTGTTTTAAATGTGGTTCCAGCATCAGCGTCACATCCATGTAATGTTGAGAAGACTGAAGAATAAGCTGGCAAGGTATGAAAGGAGAGGAGGAGATGAAAGTGTATCATCAGTGTAAATATTGGTCCTGTGTTATTGCTCTTTAAAGGCACTATCTATAGATGTTTAATGACTGGACGCTGCTGTCTCTCACATAATCTGACAGATCTATCACAGGGACTTACATTGTGTGTACTTTGGTTATTTCTTTAGATTTGGAATATATTGTTTCAACAAAAAATAAGGATGTATTGAAGATTTGACTTTGTTTGGATCATTTTTGTGTGAAGTCAGTGAATCTGTTCAGCTGTTTGTCTCCTGTTGAGCTGATGGAAAACCCTCCCTTGTCTTCTGCTGCAGATTGGTTTATTTGAAAAATGCGGACGAGAGAAAGGTAATCACAGCTGTTTATTTGTCATCATCTTCATTACTGTCAAATCTCTGAACATCCACCAAAAATCATCTTTGAAAATGTGTTTACAGCTTCAGAGGCACGTGACTGTAACGTTGAGGGTGCTGAAGAGAGACCTGAGAAGGTAAGAAGCACGAGAGGTTTGAGATGATGGACAAACACATGTCCATAAATCCACGTTTGAAGTGTTTCACTCATTAGACTGTTAGCATCTTCACTTGCAGAGATTTTAGACTGTGATTATTGTTTCAGTTATCTTGAGTTTGGGTTGTTTTTACCATTTATTTGAGTTGATGATGTTTTTTATTCACGCTACGACATTATTCTATTTTCATGAATCTTTGGTTATTTTTTCATTTGGTTAATTTCTTCAACTCTTTAGTATTTTATTGATTTGTCTTCAGCTGAATCCTTTTCAGTCTTGAGTTTGTGTGAAGTCAGTGAATCTGTTCAGCTGTTTGTCTCCTGTTGAACTGATGAAACTCCTCCTGTGTCTTCTGCTGCAGTTTGGTTCGTGTGAAACATGCGGACGAGAGACGGGTAATCACTGCTTTTTCATATGATATTATTGAATTCTGTCAACACTCTGAACATCCACATAAACTAATTTGTATTCAAATGTGGTTACAGCATCAGAGGTTCATCGATGTAACGTTGAGGATCCTGAAGAGAGAGCTGAGAAGATCTGAAAAGTGAGGAGGAGGTTTGGGGTGATGAAGAGTATGAGCAGATGGGGATAGATCTATTATCAGTTTAGATATTGATCCTGTGTTGTTGATCTTTAAAGTCACTATCTTTAGATGTTAATGTGGCCCCGCCCACCACCATAAACGCTGCTGCCTCTCACATAATATTCAGGTCTATCAACACAGGGACTAACTGGTTTAATTCATTTGAATGATTTCCTGTTCAGCTGTTTATCCCACGTTGAACTCATGAGAATCCTCTTTTGTTTTCTGCTGCAGTTTATATTTAAGGGAGCTAAAATCGAAACACCCGCACCCTGAGCAGGTAATCACCGTTGTTTGGTCATCTTAATTTTCCTCAACGCCCTCTGAACATCCACACATAAGTCATTTGTTCTGAAATGTCGTGACAGGTTCAGCACTCCACGGACCGGATCATGAGGGAAATGAAGAGGAGGCTGGCAAGGTATGAAATGTTTGAAATGCTGTAAAAGGAGGAGGAGACAATGTGTAGCATCAGTTTAAATATTCATACTGTGTTGTTGCTCTTTATTGCAACTACAAGGTGTGTTAGAATTATGCTGTTCTCTGTCCATTAATCCACGTTAAAAAACATCAAATTCAGCGTTTTAGTCAAAAGGTTCCTGTTTAAGACGTAGTGGCATCTAGTGGTGAGTGTGCAAATTGCAACCAACTGAGTCTCCGTCTGCTCAGCTGTTCCTTTCCAAGCGTGTCGGTTTGTCCATTCATGGTTACTGTAGAAACATGGTGGTTCAGCATGGAGGACCCGCTCTATGTAGTAGTAGTAGTATAGTAGTAGTAGTAGTAGTAGTAGTAGTACTAATGGTCTACTTTATCCCCAACTAGGTTTTGTACATTTTACATACATAAATCCAAACTAATGTATATATATATATATATATGTTGTGTTCCGTTATAGATTGGTTCACTTGACAGGCGTGTATATGGAACAGGTAATCACCGCTGCTTGTTTTTTCATCATCATCATCATTTCTTTCAACACTCTGAACATCCACACAAAGTAACTTGTTTTAATATCTGTTTGCAGCTTCACAAGTCCATCGACAGAAAGTTAAACACACTGAAGAGGGAGCTGGAAAGGTATGAAACATGAGGAGGAGGTTTGAGATGATGAAGAATGTGAGGAGGAGGGGACAAAGTCTTATCAGTCTAGTTATTGATCCTGTGTTATTGATCTTTAAAGGCTCTCTCTATGGATGTTTAATGTGGCCCTTTATTTATCTATGATCTATTTATTTTATTTTCTTCTATATCTGTTTGTTCTGGTTGTCATTGGGTTTATTTTCTTCTTGCAATTAGTAAAATGATTCATATTCTTATGATTTTACTCCAGTTGTGTCATTTTCAGTCAGAGTTAATCTGAAGTAAATCTGTTCAGCTGTTTGTCTCCTGTTGAACTGATGGAAATCTTCATGTGTCTTCTGCTCTAGTTTGGTTAAAATAGATCTGGTGGATACGGAAAAGGTAATCACTGCTATTTGATATTTCATCACCATTTCTGTCATCACTCTGAACAGCTACATCAAATAATTGTTTTTAAATGTGGTTCCAGCGTCACCGGTACATCGACACGGCATTGAAGAAGCTGAAGGAGGAGCTGGAAAGGTATGAAACGTGAGGAGGAGGTTTAAGATGATGAAGAGTAACTAATCACCCCTGGGACTACCCAACAGTGAATAGAGAACATCTCTGTAACTACGAGTCTGTTTGTCTCAATGATCTTGGTATCATAGCAAAGGGAACATTTGTCAGATTTCTGCAGATGTGGAAGCATCAGCATAATGTTACTGGGTATCATTTTGTTTATTTCTGTCACTTTATTTCATTCCATTCTCATTTTTAATTGAAAATAAATATTTTAGCTATTTGAATCCAGTGGGATCATTTTCAGTCTGAGTTAATCTGAAGTAAATCTGTTCAGCCGTTTGTCTCCTGTTGAACTGATGGAAATCTTCATGTGTCTTCTGCTCTAGATTGGTTAAATTGAGAGACGTGGACGAGGAAAAGGTAATCGCTGCTAATTAATGTGTCCTCATCATGATTCCTATCAACACTCTGAGCATCCACAGCAACTAACTTGTTTAACGATGTATTTACAGCTTCAGAGGACCTTCAACAAGATATTCAGCAAAATCAAGGAGAATCTGGAAGGGTATGAATCATGAGGAGGAGGAGGAGGGTTGAGATGATGAAGAGTATGAGGAGGTGGGGATGTAGAGGTTTAATGTGGCCCCGCCCACCTCCAGAGATCTAAACTCATGCTAGGACAGGAGCATCAACACAGGGCAAAGCAGTAGACACGTTTAATCCGGTTATTGTTGTAGTTTTGTATTCATTTCCATTCTACTGATTGGACTTTAGTCGGATCACTTCAGGTTCATCAGGTTAACTGAAGTCAGTGGATCTGTTCAGCTGTTTGTCTCCTGTTAAACTGATGGAAATCCTCCTGTGTCTTCTGCTGCAGATTCTATTTACCTAAGATCGACTGGAAACATGAGGAGCCACATCAGGTGATCTCTCATGTCTGATCATCATTCTTGTCAACACATCCAAGGAAATCATGTAATAATTTGTTTTAAATCTGGTTTCAGCTTCAGAAGCACTTTGATGGAATGTTTTGGCACCTGAGGGAGGATCTGGGAAGGTATGACACATGAGGAGGAGGAGGAGGAGATGAAGAGTATGAGGAGTAGGCACATCGAAGTATTTCATTGAGTTATAATTGAGCCAGATGTGAACACAGATGTGAAAAACATAATGACATGAATCAGTGTGATTTCTAGAGGATGAAATCATCTCTGATCCAGAATAAACGTCTTTAAATCCACTTAGAAATGATAGAAAGAAGAAGCTGCAGAGTGACTGAGAAACTTGATTTGACATTTTTCTTCCTCTTGATCTTTGTTCTTTTACTATCTATGTATTGTTGTATTTATCTTTAGATCTGCATGTGTTTGATTCCATTTTCTTTCTTGTTATCACATTATGTTGTAAAATAGTTTCAGACGGTTTTTACTCATTTATTTGTAAACTGTTTTCATTTTGTGTGTCTTGTCTTTTTTTAATTTTTAATATTGTTTTTATTCTGCTATAGTTTGTTCTTCCCTGGTATCAAGTGGACACATGTGACGTACACGGAAAAGGTAATCACCACTGTTTGATTTTTCAAAATCACCATCATCATCATCATCGTCATTATTCATGAACACTCTGAACATCCACAGAAAATAATTTGTTTTAAAATGTATTTCCAGCATCAAAAGCCCATCACTGAAACATTAACCAAACCGTTGGAGCATCACGGAAGGTAAGAAACTAAGAGGAGGATTGGGATGATGAAGAGTATGAGGAGGAGGAGGAGGAGGAGGAAAAGTCTGTTATCAGTTTAGATATTGATCCTGTGTTATTGACTTTAAAGGTTGTATCAGCGATTCTGGGCCGAAACATAAATGATCACATTCATCTGTTTTTACCTCACGATCCGCTAGCTGCCCGCCCCATAAGCAGGACGTCAAAAAAACGCGTCTCTCTAGGCAGCCTAGGCTCCGAGATCGCACACAAAAACAAATGTACTACCAACACCTCAAAAGCAAAATAAACAGTGTTCCAACCAATCACGTTCATGAAAATGCGCGTCCATGATCATTTTAAAAACACGGGAGGGAGGGGCTAGCTGGCTCTATTTGTTTTGGATCTCGCAATGGAAGTGAGGGCAACCAGAATCGCTGATACAACCTTTAAAGGTACTGTCAATGGATGTTTAATGTGGCCCCGCCCACCTCCAGAGATCCAAATACATGATTGGAGGCTGCTGGAGGAATCCCCTTAGAGTAGTGGGCTAAAGTTCAACATCAACCTGCTTTGGTTGATGTTGAACTTTACTGAGAATCTTCACGTTTAAGTTTTTCTCCCCTCAGATATTTTTTTTCTTTAACTATGTTGTATCTATTTGTTGTTTTCGTCAGCTTTAGAAATTTGTGTTCACTTATCTGGTTTGATTCATTTCTTTCTTGTCATTTATAATATTCATTTTTTTTAAAAGGATTTCAGTCTTTTTTTTTATTCATGTAATTTGCTCTCTTTTAATCTTTTTTTTTGTTAATATCCTGAAGTGTGTTTTATTTTATTTCTTTTTTGTTTTTGATTGTTTTTATTTCTTCTACTGTAGTTGGTCTTTTCCTGGGATCACCTGGGAACACATTGATACGGAAACGGTAATCACCACCAATTGTTATACAATCGTCATCACCATCATCATTCTTGCCTACGCTCTCTGAACAGCCACAGAAATATAAATTGTTTTAAAATCTATTTTCTGCATCACAAGCCCATCACTGAAACGGAGCATCACGGAAGGTAAGAAACTTGAGGAGGAGGATTGGGAAGATGAAGAGTATGAGGAGGAGGACAAAAAGTCTGTTATCAGTTTAGATATTGATCCTGTGTTATTGACTTTAAAGTTACTGTCTATGGATGTTTAATGTGGCCCCGCCCACCTCCAGAGATCCAAACACATGATTGGACGCTGCTGTCTCTCACATTATTTTCGTTACATATGACTACATTTGATAAAATATTTGTATTTATTAATTTTCATTTCACTGATTGGACTTTAGTCGGATCATCTGAGCATCAGGTTAACTGAAGTCAGTGAATCTGTTCAGCTGTTTGTCTCCTGTTGAACTGATGGAAATCCTCCTGTGTCTTCTGCTGTAGTTTCCATTCACATGAGATCCACTGGAAACATGTGGAGCCACATCAGGTAATCACTGATGTTTCTCTCATCATCATCATCATCATCATTCTTGTCTACGCCCTCTGAACAGCCACAGACAATTCATTTGTTTTCAAATCTTGTTTCAGCGTCAGAAGTTCTTCAGTGGAATGTTTCTGAAACTGAAGGAGGATCTGGGAAGGTATGAAACATGAGGAGGAAGAGGTTTGAGATGATGATCCAGGTCTAACAGCCCAGGGAGTAACAGTAGACAGGTTTCAGGCTAACCGTGAGATCTGGATCACTCTGTTGACTCAAACCTTGATCAGGTCTTTACATCAGTCCAGGTTCTACATTCAGTCCTGACTGATGGTCCTAGTCTGGGTCAGATCCACAGGTCTACCTTTCGCGGTCATGATGACCTGATGGTGGAGGATGTAGACAAAGGGAAGACTGACCAACACGAGTCAGCTCAGAGCGGTGGGCTGACGTTACACATCAACGATGTCATCTGGCTGTGTTGTCAGCTGCCAGGATCAATATTGAAGCGTTTGAGAGTATAAACTGTGACTGTGGACTCTAGCGAGCTACAATATCGTGGAGCGTTTCAGTGGTGACAGAGATTGTATGTAATAGTTTAGCACAGCCCTCTGCTAACCAGAGAAGAAGACTAAACTATTAAAGAGATGAAGAGGTGGCCGGCTATGGGGCTCTTCCTCTTCCTCATCTGCTTAACTGATGGAAATCCTGTGTCTTCTCCTGTAGATTGCATTTTCCTGGGATCGACTGGAAACTGGTGGATACGGCAAAGGTAATCACTTCTGTTTGACAATTCATCATCATCTTCATCACCATCATCATCACCCCGTCAACAATGTCTGACATCCACGCAAAAATAATGTCTTAAAATGTGATTTCAGCTTCAGACGTCCATGGAAGAGATATTCAGCAAAATGAAGAAGGAACTGGAAAGGTATGAAATATGAGGAGGAGGAGGATGTTTGAGATGATGAAGAGTATGAGGAAGAGGGGACAAACTGTGATCAGTTTGCATATTGATGTTGTGTTATTGATCTTAAAGGGCTCTGTTTGTTTAATGTGGTCCCCGCCCACCACCAGAGATCCCAACTCATGATTGGACGCTGCTGTCTCTCACATTATCTTCAGGTCTATCAACACAGGGACTAACAGTAGACAGGTTTCATTCATGGTGTTTAATCGGGTTATTTCTCTTCAGATTGACATCTATTTAGGTTTGAAATGTTTTCATGTATTTACAGTTGAATGAGTTGAAACCAATCGGATCTTTGTCAGTCTGAGTTAATCTGAAGTGAATCTGTTCAGCTGTTTGTCTCCTGGTGAACTGATGGAAATGCTCATGTGTCTTCTGCTGTAGTTTGTATTCAACTGAGATGAAATCAACACATCTAGAGCCAGAAAAGGTAATCACTGTTTGACTTTTCATCTTCATCATTTCTGTCAACTCTCTCTGAACAGCCACGGAAATAACTGGTTTCAAAATGTGGTTTCAGCTTCAGATGTCCATCAACGAGATGTTTGTGAGGCTGAAGGAGGATCTGGAAAGGTATGAAACGTGAGGAGGAGGAGGAGGATTGGGATGATGAAGAGTATGAGGAGGAGGGGACAAAGTCTGTCATCAGTTTAGATATTGATTCTGTGTTATTGATCTTATGAAGCTGTATCTATTGATCAGGGGTATTCAATTAAAAGTCACTGAGGTCCAGTTAATAAAATATTCTCCAAGTGAAGGTCCGAACCTCACAAGTCCAACTACCCCACGTTTTCATATGGTTTCAACAATATTTATTGCCAAACGTCAACACTTGTATGAATCAACTAAATATTTTACCACAAATAAAAGTCGTCCCAAGCGAATGAACTTAAGGCCTTTAAAAGCAGAACACAACTCGTCTCTTTGTTTCCCCTCAAATAATGTCTCAGCAACGGCATTCAAGCACTCCTTCACAATTGTCCCATCACTAATTTTTTTTTTATTTTGCCCCAAAATCCACGATACTTTTAGCGAACATTCGTTTGCACGTTGCTGGGCTGTAAATGAATGTGTGATGAGTTGGGTAGATCTGACATACTGGCCTTGCAGTTCGGTCATTTTGCGTGCCCTCAGCTCCGACTTCAGTAGATAACTTTGCTCAAAATATCTTTGCTTTGTTTCGTAGTGGCGCTTCACATTGGCGCTTTTGGTTAATGCCACGTTTTCGGAGCATATAAGGCACACGGGTTTGGAACTGCCTGCCGTACGAATGAACACATATTTCTCCGTCCATTCATCTTGAAAAAAAAACGGTTTTCCATATCAAACTTCCTTCTCTTGGAGCACGCCATGCTGCCATCGCTGTCTTCCTCTTTTCTCTTGCTCTCTCTTGTGCCCTGAGGGTAAACAAACGATTTGATTGGCTCAATTCAGTGAAGTCATTGTCGTATTAACTGGAGTAGCTGTGCTCACTGTAGCCACGGCCGTGGAAAAAAAAGAATGCTCTATGAAAATGATCTATTCTCGTGAATTCATCAGAGATTGGTCATGGGTCCGGACAGAACCATCAATCGGTTCGGACCCGGATCGCGGTCCGCCATTTGGGGATGCCTGTTATAGATGTTTAATGTACAATTAATCCCAACTCATGAATGGACGCTGCTGTCTCTCACATTATATTCAGGTCTATCAACACAGGGACCAACAGTAGACAGGTTTCATTCATGGTGTTTATTGAGTTATTTCTTTGAGTTTGTTTGTTTCCTGTTGAACTGAAATCCTGGTTTGTCTTCCATTACAGTTTGTATTCAACTTATATCGACTCAAAACATCCGGTGCCAGAAACGGTAATCACTGCTTGACTTTTTATCCTCAACATCATCATCATCATCATCATCATTCCTGTCAACACACTCTGAACATCCACAAAGAAATGAACAGTTTTAAAATGTCTTTCCAGCTTAAGAAGTCCATTGATGGGATGTTAAACAGACTGAAGGAGCATCTGGAAAGGTATGAAACATGAGGAGCAGGTTTGGGATGATGAAGAGTATGAGGAGGAGGGGACAAAGTCTGTCATCAGTTTGGATATTGATCCCCTGTTAATGCATTTATATCTATCTATGATATATCCAGTCATCTGAGCATCAGGTTAACTGAAGTCAGTGAATCTGTTCAGCTGTTTGTTTGTTGAACTGATGGAAATCCTCCTGTGTCTTCTGCTGTAGTTTCTATTCACCTGAGCTCCACTGGAAAGATGCGGAGCCACATCAGGTAATCACTGATGTTTGATCATCATCATGGTTCTTGTCAACAACAGAACATCCACAGAAAAATAATTTGTTTTGAAATGTGGTTTCAGCTTCAGAAGACAATCGATGAATTATTAAGGAACCTACGGGAGGATCTGGCAAGGTATGAGTCATGAGGAGGGTTGGGATGATGAAGAGTACGAGGAGGAGGAGACAAAGACTGTTGTCAGTTGAGATAATCATCCTGCGTTACTGATCTTTAAAGGAACTATCTATAGATGTTTAATGTGGCCCCGCCCACCTCCAGAGAGACACATGATGGGACACACCTGTCTCTCACATTATATTCAGGTCTATCAACACAGGGACTAACAGTAGACAGGAGTGATCTGGATCACCCTGCTGACTCTAACCTGGATCAGGTCTTTACATCAGGTTCCACGTTCATCCCTGACCCGATGCTGTATTCTGGGTAAAATGTACAGTTTCACAGCCGCTGTCATGATTACGTCAGTGTTTGCTGCAGGCAGTAGCACATCAGGGTGAGGTGAAACGGCTCAGTGAACGTCAATTCAAACGGGATCAAAAACATATTTGTCCTTTGCCGTTGGCTACTGTACATATTTCCAAAGTAAGGTCCCATGGGAGACACTGGAAGGGGCGGGACTTAGCCTCTAGTGGGCAGGCGAGGTTCGGGCCGAGGCGGTGGGTCATCACTGTTCAGCTGTTTGTCTCCTGTTAAACTGACGAAGATCCTCCTTTGTCTTCTGCTCCAGTTATGCTTTTCCAGAGATCAACTGGAATCAAGTGGAAAAGGATGAGGTAATCACCACGTTTTTATAAATCATCATCATCATCATTATCCTTCCTGTAAAGTCTCTGAACACCCACGCAAAAATAACTTGGCTTAAAATGTGTTTACAGCTTCAGAAATTCACGGGCGATATGTTGGCGAATATGGAGAAGAATCTGGAAAGGTAAGAAATGTGAGGAGGAGGACGAGGAGGTTTGATAGATAATATGTGAGATGATGAAGAGTAAAGGTGTGTTCACACCTAACCTTTCATGTGCTGCTATTGTATGAACCCAAGACTGTCTATGGTTCAAACAACAAGGTCGCTGCAATAGTAGTTATTTCAGCCATGACGGAGGATACCTGGTTGGTGTTGACATGGAGTTAAGCCCCGCCTCCTCTGGGGCAAGTCTAGCGTGAATAAACCCAAATTATAACGCTCACAAACACAACTGATCTTGTGAGTAACAAGATTAAAATTTGCTTTGCGTTTGTTGTGAACGAGGGGACAAAGTGTACTATCAGATTAAATATGGATCCCGTGCTCCTTAATATCCCCTGGTCCTCTGGCTCAGTCCCCATCTTGAAAATGACTTACCGGCAAATCCGTGGACTTTTCGGGGTGACCGCCGGTAAAGTCCTATGTCGGAGTGTTAGCCTCAACACAAGCGTAGCTCAGAGTTTAGCCGGTGTGTTCTGAGCAGGTGAAGCTCCACGACTTAGTCGGCAACACGATTGTATAGGATATGTAATCGGGGTCCCTCCACCGTGTCACTCTAAACCAAGGGGTCCTCGGCCTGAACAACGTTGAAGACCTCTGATCTCCAATAATGAATCCTGTAGGAAATCATAGAAAGAAGTCACTGAGTTGACTGAGAATCCTCATGGGTTTTTTTCTATTAGATCTTTTTTGTCTTCAATCACACATATTATCTGTTTATGATTGTATCTTGAGATCGTCATATGTTTTATATTTGTCTTTTTGTTCTTTACATTTCCTTTGTTTTGTAAAGTTATCTGTTTAATGATTTTCCTTGACCTAAGCTGGATGTATGTTTGAACGGTTGAACTGATGAAAATCCTCCTTTGTCTTCTGCTGCAGTTTCTTTGACTTGAAACACGTCGGTGTGGAGCAGGTGATCATTACTGTTTGATTTTTCTTCATCATCATTTCTGTCAACAATCTGAACATCCACACAACGTAATTTGTTTTAAAATCTGCTTACAGCCTCATGGACTCGAACAAATTCGGTTCCGGTTTTTGAAATTCCAGGATGTACTGTTGAACAATCTGAAGATAAATCTGCAAAGGTATGAAATGTGAGGAGGAGGAGGTTTGATAATATATGAGATGATGAAGAGGGGAAACATGTACTGTCATTTTAAATATTGATCCTGTTATTGATCCTTTAGAGGCACCATCTGTAACAGTAGAAGTGTTTCATTCATTATGTGTATTTTTATGTATTTACATATTATTACATGTGTTAAAATGTTTGCATTTCTATTTGAATGATTTGTCTTTTGCTGCAGGTTGGTTGACTTTGAACCTGTGGAGACGAAGCAGGTAATGGGACCTCTTTAGTTCTCATCATGATCATAATTTGTCAACAATCTGAACATCCACACAATGTAATTTGTTTTAAAATCTGCTTTCAGCTTCAGAAGTTCGTCGACAAATTGTTGTCAGAGCTGACTCCAGACCTGGGAAGGTATGAACCTTGAGGAGGAGGAGGAGGAGGTTTGAGATGATGAAGAGTATGAGGAGAAGTCAACAAATATATTATCAGTTTAGATATTGATCATGTGTTATTGCTCTTCAAAAGCACTATCTATAGATGTTTAATGTGGCCCCGCCCACCACCAGAAATCCAAATGCGTGATTGGACGCTGCTGTCTCTCTCATATTACATTCAGGTCTATCAACATAGAAGACAGGTTTCATTCATTGTGTTTAAATGGGTTACTGTAAACTATTCCTATTTTAATGATTCAGCTTCATTCTGAGTTCATTTTCAGTCTGTGAAGTCAGTAAATCTGTTCAGCTGTTTGTCTCCTGTTGAACTGATGAAAATCCTCCTGTGTCTTCTGCTGCAGTTTGGTCGACTTGAAAAAAGTGGATACAAAAACGGTAAAACGTTTATTTTTCTTCATCATCATTTCTGTCAATACTCTCTGGTTAGATTCAAGATGAATGGCGTGCTCAGTTCCTTTGAGTTTGATTTGGGTGCTCTTCGGTCCAAGGTAGAACGTCTTAGAGGCAGTGTAGAGAAAGAAATCTCTGATAGCCGAGGCACTCCTTAATTAAAATGTCTTTATCTAAAAATGACATGTCCTAAATGGACAACTTTAAAATGGCCACGCGTAGCGGCATGGGGCCTTCTTCAGGGCATAGTGAAGCAGATAGGAGACTGATCTACTCTCTGGTTCTCTTGACAAAACGATTTGTTTTAATGTGTGTCTACAGCTTCAGAAGTCCAACGAAGAACTCTTAAAGACACTTAAGACGGTGCTGGAAAGGTATGAAACCAGCTCTGTATCACAGCATGCTTCCTGGTCCATGTAGATGAACGTCTCGTTTTTAATCAACATGTTTTTGGATTCTGTTCATGATTCAACTTGAGCTCATTTTCTGTCAGTTTTACTGAAGTCAGTCAGCTGTTTGTCTCCTGTTGAACTGATGAAAATTCTCCTGTGTTTTGTAGTTTTGTTCGATTCAGACAAGTGGACATAGAAAAGGTAATCACTGCTGTTTATTTTTCATCACCATTTTCACCTTCATCAACATTTCTGTCAAAACTCTGAACATCCACACAAAATAACTTGTTTCTAAATGTGGTTCCAGCTTCAGGAGTCCATTGATAAAGAGTTACACACACTGAAGGAGGATCTGGAAAGGTATGAAACATGAAGAGGAGGAGGTTTGAGATGATGAAGAGTATGAGGAGGAGGGGGAGAAAATCTATCGGTTTGAATATAGATCCTGTGTTATTGCTCTTTATAGGCACTAGGTGTTTAATGTGGCTCTGCCCACCAGAGGCTTACAGTAGACAGGTTTCAGTCATTGTGTTTGATTTGGGTTATTGTTCATCTTTACTACATATTACTTACATTTTTGACTTTGTTTTAATGTGTGTATAATGATTTGACTCCAGTCTGAGTCCGTGTGAATACAGTAATGATGCTCAGCTGTTTGTCTCCTGTTGAACTGATGGAAATCCTCCCGTGTCTTCTGCTGCAGGTTGGTTCAAATGGGATCCACTGGAAACACGGGAATACGAAAAGGGTAAGCACGCTGTTTGACTTTCATCATCAGTCCAGTCAACACTCTGAACATCCACCAAGACTAACGTTTAAATGTGTTTCCAGCTTCAGAGGCACTTGGATGTACAGTTCAGGGTACTGAAGAGGAAGCTGAGAAGGTAAGAAACGGTTAAAGACCAGATGACAATGTCAGTTTGTGACAGAGCTTCTAACAGCACACAAACAATCTAATCCTTTACCTTTCCTTTCTTTTTCATACATGCCACCTTTGTTCATGTTACTAAATCATGCATTATTTCATATATTTTTGAACATTTCTATTGTTTTATTCCATTTGTATTAGTGTGAGATTGTCAGTCAAGCTGTCTCCTGTTGAACTGATGAAACTCTCCTGTGTCTTCTAATGTAGATTGGTTCATTTGAAACATGCGGACGAGAGAAAGGTAATCACTGCTGTTTTCTATTTCCTAATAATTCCTGTCAACACGTGAACATCCACACAACATAATTTGTTTTAAATGTGGTTCCAGCATCAGCGTCACATCCATGTAATGTTGAGAAGACTGAAGAATAAGCTGGCAAGGTATGAAAGGAGAGGAGGAGATGAAAGTGTATCATCAGTGTAAATATTGGTCCTGTGTTATTGCTCTTTAAAGGCACTATCTATAGATGTTTAATGACTGGACGCTGCTGTCTCTCACATAATCTGACAGATCTATCACAGGGACTTACATTGTGTGTACTTTGGTTATTTCTTTAGATTTGGAATATATTGTTTCAACAAAAAATAAGGATATATTGAAGATTTGACTTTGTTTGGATCATTTTTGTGTGAAGTCAGTGAATCTGTTCAGCTGTTTGTCTCCTGTTGAGCTGATGGAAAACCCTCCCTTGTCTTCTGCTGCAGATTGGTTTATTTGAAAAATGCGGACGAGAGAAAGGTAATCACAGCTGTTTATTTGTCATCATCTTCATTACTGTCAAATCTCTGAACATCCACCAAAAATCATCTTTGAAAATGTGTTTACAGCTTCAGAGGCACGTGACTGTAACGTTGAGGGTGCTGAAGAGAGACCTGAGAAGGTAAGAAGCACGAGAGGTTTGAGATGATGGACAAACACATGTCCATAAATCCACGTTTGAAGTGTTTCACTCATTAGACTGTTAGCATCTTCACTTGCAGAGATTTTAGACTGTGATTATTGTTTCAGTTATCTTGAGTTTGGGTTGTTTTTCCATTTATTTGAGTTGATGATGTTTTTTATTCACGCTACGACATTATTCTATTTTCATGAATCTTTGGTTATTTTTTCATTTGGTTAATTTCTTCAACTCTTTAGTATTTTATTGATTTGTCTTCAGCTGAATCCTTTTCAGTCTTGAGTTTGTGTGAAGTCAGTGAATCTGTTCAGCTGTTTGTCTCCTGTTGAACTGATGAAACTCCTCCTGTGTCTTCTGCTGCAGTTTGGTTCGTGTGAAACATGCGGACGAGAGACGGGTAATCACTGCTTTTTCATATGATATTATTGAATTCTGTCAACACTCTGAACATCCACATAAACTAATTTGTATTCAAATGTGGTTACAGCATCAGAGGTTCATCGATGTAACGTTGAGGATCCTGAAGAGAGAGCTGAGAAGATCTGAAAAGTGAGGAGGAGGTTTGGGGTGATGAAGAGTATGAGCAGATGGGGATAGATCTATTATCAGTTTAGATATTGATCCTGTGTTGTTGATCTTTAAAGTCACTATCTTTAGATGTTAATGTGGCCCCGCCCACCACCATAAACGCTGCTGCCTCTCACATAATATTCAGGTCTATCAACACAGGGACTAACTGGTTTAATTCATTTGAATGATTTCCTGTTCAGCTGTTTATCCCACGTCGAACTCATGAGAATCCTCCTTTGTTTTCTGCTGCAGTATATATTTAAGGGAGCTAAAATCGAAACACCCGCACCCTGAGCAGGTAATCACCGTTGTTTGGTCATCTTAATTTTCCTCAACGCCCTCTGAACATCCACACATAAGTCATTTGTTCTGAAATGTCGTGACAGGTTCAGCACTCTACGGACCGGATCATGAGGGAAATGAAGAGGAGGCTGGCAAGGTATGAAATGTTTGAAATGCTGTAAAAGGAGGAGGAGACAATGTGTAGCATCAGTTTAAATATTCATACTGTGTTGTTGCTCTTTATTGCAACTACAAGGTGTGTTAGAATTATGCTGTTCTCTGTCCATTAATCCACGTTTAAAAACATCAAATTCAGCGTTTTAGTCAAAAGGTTCCTGTTTAAGAGGTAGTGGCATCTAGTGGTGAGTGTGCAAATTGCAACCAACTGAGTCTCCGTCTGCTCAGCTGTTCCTTTCCAAGCGTGTCGGTTTGTCCATTCATGGTTACTGTAGAAACATGGTGGTTCAGCATGGAGGACCCGCTCTATGTAGTAGTAGTAGTAGTAGTAGTAGTAGTAGTACTAATGGTCTACTTTATCCCCAACTAGGTTTTGTACATTTTACATACATAAATCCAAACTAATGTATATATATATATATATATGTTGTGTTCCGTTATAGATTGGTTCACTTGACAGGCGTGTATATGGAACAGGTAATCACCGCTGCTTGTTTTTTCATCATCATCATCATTTCTTTCAACACTCTGAACATCCACACAAAGTAACTTGTTTTAATATCTGTTTGCAGCTTCACAAGTCCATCGACAGAAAGTTAAACACACTGAAGAGGGAGCTGGAAAGGTATGAAACATGAGGAGGAGGTTTGAGATGATGAAGAATGTGAGGAGGAGGGGACAAAGTCTTATCAGTCTAGTTATTGATCCTGTGTTATTGATCTTTAAAGGCTCTCTCTATGGATGTTTAATGTGGCCCCTTTATTTATCTATGATCTATTTATTTTATTTTCTTCTATATCTTCTTGCAATTTGTAAAATGATTCATATTCTTATGATTTTACTCCAGTTGTGTCATTTTCAGTCAGAGTTAATCTGAAGTAAATCTGTTCAGCTGTTTGTCTCCTGTTGAACTGATGGAAATCTTCATGTGTCTTCTGCTCTAGTTTGGTTAAAATAGATCACAAGGATACGGAAAAGGTAATCACTGCTATTTGATATTTCATCACCATTTCTGTCATCACTCTGAACAGCTACATCAAATAATTGTTTTTAAATGTGGTTCCAGCGTCATCGGTACATCGACGCGGCGTTGAAGAAGCTGAAGGAGGAGCTGGAAAGGTATGAAACGTGAGGAGGAGGTTTAAGATGATGAAGAGTAACTAATCACCCCTGGGACTACCCAACATGAATAGAGAACATCTCTGTAACTACGAGTCTGTTTGTCTCAATGATCTTGGTATCATAGCAAAGGGAACATTTGTCAGATTTCTGCAGATGTGGAAGCATCAGCATAATGTTACTGGGTATCATTTTGTTTATTTCTGTCACTTTATTTCATTCCATTCTCATTTTTAATTGAAAATAAATATTTTAGCTATTTGAATCCAGTGGGATCATTTTCAGTCTGAGTTAATCTGAAGTAAATCTGTTCAGCCGTTTGTCTCCTGTTGAACTGATGGAAATCTTCATGTGTCTTCTGCTCTAGATTGGTTAAATTGAGAGACGTGGACGAGGAAAAGGTAATCGCTGCTAATTAATGTGTCCTCATCATGATTCCTATCAACACTCTGAGCATCCACAGCAACTAACTTGTTTAACGATGTATTTACAGCTTCAGAGGGCCTTCAACACGATATTCAGCAAAATCAAGGAGAATCTGGAAGGGTATGAATCATGAGGAGGAGGGTTGAGATGATGAAGAGTATGAGGAGGTGGGGATGTAGAGGTTTAATGTGGCCCCGCCCACCTCCAGAGATCTAAACTCATGCTAGGACAGGAGCATCAACACAGGGCAAAGCAGTAGACACGTTTAATCCGGTTATTGTTGTAGTTTTGTATTCATTTCCATTCTACTGATTGGACTTTAGTCGGATCACTTCAGGTTCATCAGGTTAACTGAAGTCAGTGGATCTGTTCAGCTGTTTGTCTCCTGTTAAACTGATGGAAATCCTCCTGTGTCTTCTGCTGCAGATTCTATTTACCTAAGATCGACTGGAAACATGAGGAGCCACATCAGGTGATCTCTCATGTCTGATCATCATTCTTGTCAACACATCCAAGGAAATCATGTAATAATTTGTTTTAAATCTGGTTTCAGCTTCAGAAGCACTTTGATGGAATGTTTTGGCACCTGAGGGAGGATCTGGGAAGGTATGACACATGAGGAGGAGGAGGAGGAGATGAAGAGTATGAGGAGTAGGCACATCGAAGTATTTCATTGAGTTATAATTGAGCCAGACGTGAACACAGATGTGAAAAACATAATGACATGAATCAGTGTGATTTCTAGAGGATGAAATCATCTCTGATCCAGAATAAACGTCTTTAAATCCACTTAGAAATGATAGAAAGAAGAAGCTGCAGAGTGACTGAGAAACTTGATTTGACATTTTTCTTCCTCTTGATCTTTGTTCTTTTACTATCTATGTATTGTTGTATTTATCTTTAGATCTGCATGTGTTTGATTCCATTTTCTTTCTTGTTATCACATTATGTTGTAAAATAGTTTCAGACGGTTTTTACTCATTTATTTGTAAACTGTTTTCATTTTGTGTGTCTTGTCTTTTTTTAATTTTTAATATTGTTTTTATTCTGCTATAGTTTGTTCTTCCCTGGTATCAAGTGGACACATGTGACGTACACGGACAAGGTAATCACCACTGTTTGATTTTTCAAAATCACCATCATCATCATCATCGTCATTATTCATGAACACTCTGAACATCCACAGAAAATAATTTGTTTTAAAATGTATTTCCAGCATCAAAAGCCCATCACTGAAACATTAACCAAACCGTTGGAGCATCACGGAAGGTAAGAAACTAAGAGGAGGATTGGGATGATGAAGAGTATGAGGAGGAGGAGGAGGAAAAGTCTGTTATCAGTTTAGATATTGATCCTGTGTTATTGACTTATAAGGTACTGTCTTTGGATGTTTAATGTGGCCCCGCCCACCTCCAGAGATCCAAGCACATGATTGGACGCTGCTGTCTCTCACATTATTTTGTTACATAGGACTACATTTGATAAAATATTTGTATTTATTAATTTTCATTTCACTGATTGGACTTTAGTCGGATCATCTGAGCATCAGGTTAACTGAAGTCAGTGAATCTGTTCAGCTGTTTGTCTCCTGTTGAACTGATGGAAATCCTCCTGTGTCTTCTGCTGTAGTTTCCATTCACATGAGATCCACTGGAAACATGTGGAGCCACATCAGGTAATCACTGATGTTTCTTCATCATCATCATCATCATCATCATCATTCTTGTCTACGCCCTCTGAACAGCCTCAGACAATTAATTTGTTTTAAAATGTGGTTTCAGCATCACGAGTCCATCAATGGAGTGTTTATGAAACTGAAGAAGTATCTGGAAAGGTATGAAATATGAGGAGGAGGAGGAGGTTTGAGATGATGAAGAGTATGAGGAAGAGGGGACAAACTGTGATCAGTTTGCATATTGATGTTGTGTTATTGATCTTAAAGGGCTCTGTTTGTTTAATGTGGTCCCGCCCACCACCAGAGATCCCAACTCATGATTGGACGCTGCTGTCTCTCACGTTATCTTCAGGTCTATCAACACAGGGACTAACAGTAGACAGGTTTCATTCATGGTGTTTAATCGGGTTATTTCTCTTCAGATTGACATCTATTTAGGTTTGAAATGTTTTCATGTATTTACAGTTGAATGAGTTGAAACCAATCGGATCTTTGTCAGTCTGAGTTAATCTGAAGTGAATCTGTTCAGCTGTTTGTCTCCTGGTGAACTGATGGAAATGCTCATGTGTCTTCTGCTGTAGTTTGTATTCAACTGAGATGAAATCAACACATCTAGAGCCAGAAAAGGTAATCACTGTTTGACTTTTCATCTTCATCATTTCTGTCAACTCTCTCTGAACAGCCACGGAAATAACTGGTTTCAAAATGTGGTTTCAGCTTCAGATGTCCATCAACGAGATGTTTGTGAGGCTGAAGGAGGATCTGGAAAGGTATGAAACGTGAGGAGGAGGAGGATTGGGATGATGAAGAGGATGAGGAGGAGGGGACAAAGTCTGTCATCAGTTTGGATATTGATCCCCTGTTAATGCATTTATATCTATCTATGATATATCCAGTCATCTGAGCATCAGGTTAACTGAAGTCAGTGAATCTGTTCAGCTGTTTGTTTGTTGAACTGATGGAAATCCTCCTGTGTCTTCTGCTGTAGTTTCTATTCACCTGAGCTCCACTGGAAAGATGCGGAGCCACATCAGGTAATCACTGATGTTTGATCATCATCATGGTTCTTGTCAACAACAGAACATCCACAGAAAAATAATTTGTTTTGAAATGTGGTTTCAGCTTCAGAAGACAATCGATGAATTATTAAGGAACCTACGGGAGGATCTGGCAAGGTATGAGTCATGAGGAGGGTTGGGATGATGAAGAGTACGAGGAGGAGGAGACAAAGACTGTTGTCAGTTGAGATAATCATCCTGCGTTACTGATCTGCCACAGTTTGCCACTGTTTAAGAATGGTGACACACACGCGTTTACCAATTACAGACCAATTTCAATACTGCCACAACTGTCAAAAATCCTAGAGAAGCTATTCAAAAATAGGCTCGACAACTTCATCAGCAAACATAAATTGTTATATGACAGCCAATACGGCTTCAGAAAGAACCATTCGACTGCCCTAGCTTTAACTGAGTCTGTGGAAATCATTACTGACGCTATTGACCAAAAACAATATGCCATAGGAATTTTCATAGACCTGAAAAAAGCGTTTGACACCGTTAACCATGATATTCTAATAGCTAAACTGGAGAGATCTGGCCTTAGAGGTGTAGCACTGCAGTGGGTCAAGAGCTCTCTACACAACAGATCCCAATATGTCAAAATAAATGATAGCACATCGACTAGCTTGGACACAGTCTGTGGGGTCCCACAGGGGTCAGTTCTGGGGCCAAAGCTGTTTATACTATACATAAATGATATATGCAAAGTGTCAAATACTCTGAAATGAATAGTATTTGCGGATGACACAAATATTTTCTGTTCGGGGAGTGACTTGAACCAACTTGTGGAAACAGTAAATCAGGAAATGGCCAAACTTCAAGTGTGGTTTAATATAAATAAATTATCACTAAATCTTGGGAAAACTAAATACATGCTATATGGGAAAAGAGGCTGCAACAACAGTCCCAACATTCAAGTGAACGGAGTTAATATTGAGAGGGTCCGTGAGAATAAGGTACTGGGAGTGATTATTGTTTGTTTGTTTGTTTTATTTCAAGGAAAAAAGGAATAACATTCACAGTCAATTACACTCATGTCACTTGAAAGGGAGATGGAAGAAGCTTGCGCTTATTCGATTCCAAACCCCCACTCACACCACACTATACAAAACATACAATAAACAGAAACACAAGACAAAGACAGGCCCCAAACACTCTGACTATACACCCCTCTGCCCCATGAAAACACATGATAAACACTAAACAGAACTCAAGTGTGTAGCTCCACTGGCTCACTGGTCACAATTGCGCATACATTTATATTTACAATATTCATTCATTTGTACCTGTGCAGTTAAATGTACATATGAACTCCACTACACACAAATACAAAGTAATGAATACAATATTTCTATATTATGAATACAGTTATTAAATTGGTCTATCACACATACCCAGACCCATACACACGCAGTGAGTATGGGTCTGGGTATGAGGGCATCACACTCTCAAATCTCTTCCTGATACTTACTCATTATGTGTTTTTTAAACATTTTATTAAATTGACTAAGATTTGCACATGTTTTTATTTCCCCACTTAGGCTGTTCCTTATCGATGACATGTTAAGTTGGAAGCCACACATAACACAATTAAAAAGGAAGTTGGCCAGGAGTGTGTCCATACTTTGGAAAGTACAAAAAATACGAATCAAAAAGCACTTCATCTGTTATACTGCACGCTAGTCTCTCCGCACCTGCAATACTGTGAGAGGTGTGGGGACACACATATAAAGGCTCCACACAGCCCTTGTTAATTTTCCAAAAAAGAGCCTCGAGAATCTTACACTATGCCAACTACAGGGCACACACAAGTTATCAGTTATTTATTGAATCAAGAATACTCAAACTATATGACTTAATAAACTATCACACAGCACAAATGATGTACCAAGCTTCTAACAGAACTCTCCCCCAGAACCTGCAAAAACTTTTCCTAGACAGAGAGAGACACAATGTTAGAGGGAACAGGATTTTCAGGCAAAGGAAGGTACGAACTATGTTAAAATCCTTTTCCTTATCGGTCACAGATGTTAGGCAATGGAATGTGTTAGAAGAAGAAGTCAAAATATCAGCAACACTAAGTGGCTTTAAGAAGAAGTATGTAAATTCAACCGTTGACCGGTACAGACTATTGCATGAAATAAAGACAATGCCCGAAATAAATAAATAAATAGCTAAATAGATCTTTAAAGGAACTATCTATAGATGTTTAATGTGGCCCCGCCCACCTCCAGAGAGACACATGATGGGACACACCTGTCTCTCACATTATATTCAGGTCTATCAACACAGGGACTAACAGTAGACAGGAGTGATCTGGATCACCCTGCTGACTCTAACCTTGTCAATTCAAACAGGATCAAAAACATATTTGTCCTTTGCCGTTGGCTACTGTACATATTTCCAAAGTAAGGTCCCATGGGAGACACTGGAAGGGGCGGGACTTAGCCTCTAGTGGGCAGGCGAGGTTCGGGCCGAGGCGGTGTGTCATCACTGTTCAGCTGTTTGTCTCCTGTTGAACTGACGAAGATCCTCCTTTGTCTTCTGCTCCAGTTATGCTTTTCCAGAGATCAACTGGAATCAAGTGGAAAAGGATGAGGTAATCACCACGTTTTTATAAATCATCATCATCATCATCATCCTTCCTGTAAAGTCTCTGAACACCCACGCAAAAATAACTTGTCTTAAAATGTGTTTACAGCTTCAGAAATTCACGGGCGATATGTTGGCGAATATGGAGAAGAATCTGGAAAGGTATGAAACGTGAGGAGGAGGACGAGGAGGTTTGATAGATAATATGTGAGATGATGAAGAGTAAAGGTGTGTTCACACCTAACCTTTCATGTGCTGCTATTGTATGAACCCAAGACTGTCTATGGTTCAAACAACAAGGTCGCTGCAATAGTAGTTATTTCAGCCATGACGGAGGATACCTGGTTGGTGTTGACATGGAGTTAAGCCCCGCCTCCTCTGGGGCAAGTCTAGCGTGAATAAACCCAAATTATAACGCTCACAAACACAACTGATCTTGTGAGTAACAAGATTAAAATTTGCTTTGCGTTTGTTGTGAACGAGGGGACAAAGTGTACTATCAGATTAAATATGAATCCCGTGCTCCTTAATATCCCCTGGTCCTCTGGCTCAGTCCCCATCTTGAAAATGACTTACCGGCAAATCCGTGGACTTTTCGGGTGACCGCCGGTAAAGTCCTATGTCGGAGTGTTAGCCTCAACACAAGCGTAGCTCAGAGTTTAGCCGGTGTGTTCTGAGCAGGTGAAGCTCCACGACTTAGTCGGCAACACGATTGTATAGGATATGTAATCGGGTCCCTCCACCGTGTCACTCTAAACCAAGGGTCCTCGGCCTGAACAACGTTGAAGACCTCTGATCTCCAATAATGAATCCTGTAGGAAATCATAGAAAGAAGTCACTGAGTTGACTGAGAATCCTCATGGGTTTTTTTCTATTAGATCTTTTTTGTCTTCAATCACACATATTATCTGTTTATGATTGTATCTTGAGATCGTCATATGTTTTATATTTGTCTTTTTGTTCTTTACATTTCCTTTGTTTTGTAAAGTTATCTGTTTAATGATTTTCCTTGACCTAAGCTGGATGTATGTTTGAACGGTTGAACTGATGAAAATCCTCCTTTGTCTTCTGCTGCAGTTTCTTTGACTTGAAACACGTCGGTGTGGAGCAGGTGATCATTACTGTTTGATTTTTCTTCATCATCATTTCTGTCAACAATCTGAACATCCACACAACGTAATTTGTTTTAAAATCTGCTTACAGCCTCATGGACTCGAACAAATTCGGTTCCGGTTTTTGAAATTCCAGGATGTACTGTTGAACAATCTGAAGATAAATCTGCAAAGGTATGAAATGTGAGGAGGAGGAGGTTTGATAATATATGAGATGATGAAGAGGGGAAACATGTACTGTCATTTTAAATATTGATCCTGTTATTGATCCTTTAGAGGCACCACCTGTAACAGTAGAAGTGTTTCATTCATTATGTGTATTTTTATGTATTTACATATTATTACATGTGTTAAAATGTTTGCATTTCTATTTGAATGATTTGTCTTTTGCTGCAGGTTGGTTGACTTTGAACCTGTGGAGACGAAGCAGGTAATGGGACCTCTTTAGTTCTCATCATGATCATAATTTGTCAACAATCTGAACATCCACACAATGTAATTTGTTTTAAAATCTGCTTTCAGCTTCAGAAGTTCGTCGACAAATTGTTGTCAGAGCTGACTCCAGACCTGGGAAGGTATGAACCTTGAGGAGGAGGAGGAGGAGGTTTGAGATGATGAAGAGTATGAGGAGAAGTCAACAAATATATTATCAGTTTAGATATTGATCATGTGTTATTGCTCTTCAAAAGCACTATCTATAGATGTTTAATGTGGCCCCCGCCCACCACCAGAAATCCAAATGCGTGATTGGACGCTGCTGTCTCTCTCATATTACATTCAGGTCTATCAACATAGAAGACAGGTTTCATTCATTGTGTTTAAATGGGTTACTGTAAACTATTCCTATTTTAATGATTCAGCTTCATTCTGAGTTCATTTTCAGTCTGTGAAGTCAGTAAATCTGTTCAGCTGTTTGTCTCCTGTTGAACTGATGAAAATCCTCCTGTGTCTTCTGCTGCAGTTTGGTCGACTTGAAAAAAGTGGATACAAAAACGGTAAAACGTTTATTTTTCTTCATCATCATTTCTGTCAATACTCTCTGGTTAGATTCAAGATGAATGGCGTGCTCAGTTCCTTTGAGTTTGATTTGGGTGCTCTTCGATCCAAGGTAGAACGTCTTAGAGGCAGTGTAGAGAAAGAAATCTCTGATAGCCGAGGCACTCCTTAATTAAAATGTCTTTATCTAAAAATGACATGTCCTAAATGGACAACTTTAAAATGGCCACGCGTAGCGGCATGGGGCCTTCTTCAGGGCATAGTGAAGCAGATAGGAGACTGATCTACTCTCTGGTTCTCTTGACAAAACGATTTGTTTTAATGTGTGTCTACAGCTTCAGAAGTCCAACGAAGAACTCTTAAAGACACTTAAGACGGTGCTGGAAAGGTATGAAACCAGCTCTGTATCACAGCATGCTTCCTGGTCCATGTAGATGAACGTCTCGTTTTTAATCAACATGTTTTTGGATTCATGTTCATGATTCAACTTGAGCTCATTTTCTGTCAGTTTTACTGAAGTCAGTCAGCTGTTTGTCTCCTGTTGAACTGATGAAAATTCTCCTGTGTTTTGTAGTTTTGTTCGATTCAGACAAGTGGACATAGAAAAGGTAATCACTGCTGTTTATTTTTCATCACCATTTTCACCTTCATCAACATTTCTGTCAAAACTCTGAACATCCACACAAAATAACTTGTTTCTAAATGTGGTTCCAGCTTCAGGAGTCCATTGATAAAGAGTTACACACACTGAAGGAGGATCTGGAAAGGTATGAAACATGAAGAGGAGGAGGTTTGAGATGAAATCAACACATCTAGAGCCAGAAAAGGTAATCACTGTTTGACTTTTCATCTTCATCATTTCTGTCAACTCTCTCTGAACAGCCACGGAAATAACTGGTTTCAAAATGTGGTTTCAGCTTCAGATGTCCATCAACGAGATGTTTGTGAGGCTGAAGGAGGATCTGGAAAGGTATGAAACGTGAGGAGGAGGAGGAGGATTGGGATGATGAAGAGGATGAGGAGGAGGGGACAAAGTCTGTCATCAGTTTGGATATTGATCCCCTGTTAATGCATTTATATCTATCTATGATATATCCAGTCATCTGAGCATCAGGTTAACTGAAGTCAGTGAATCTGTTCAGCTGTTTGTTTGTTGAACTGATGGAAATCCTCCTGTGTCTTCTGCTGTAGTTTCTATTCACCTGAGCTCCACTGGAAAGATGCGGAGCCACATCAGGTAATCACTGATGTTTGATCATCATCATGGTTCTTGTCAACAACAGAACATCCACAGAAAAATAATTTGTTTTGAAATGTGGTTTCAGCTTCAGAAGACAATCGATGAATTATTAAGGAACCTACGGGAGGATCTGGCAAGGTATGAGTCATGAGGAGGGTTGGGATGATGAAGAGTACGAGGAGGAGGAGACAAAGACTGTTGTCAGTTGAGATAATCATCCTGCGTTACTGATCTTTAAAGGAACTATCTATAGATGTTTAATGTGGCCCCGCCCACCTCCAGAGAGACACATGATGGGACACACCTGTCTCTCACATTATATTCAGGTCTATCAACACAGGGACTAACAGTAGACAGGAGTGATCTGGATCACCCTGCTGACTCTAACCTGGATCAGGTCTTTACATCAGGTTCCACGTTCATCCCTGACCCGATGCTGTATTCTGGGTAAAATGTACAGTTTCACAGCCGCTGTCATGATTACGTCAGTGTTTGCTGCAGGCAGTAGCACATCAGGGTGAGGTGAAACGGCTCAGTGAACGTCAATTCAAACGGGATCAAAAACATATTTGTCCTTTGCCGTTGGCTACTGTACATATTTCCAAAGTAAGGTCCCATGGGAGACACTGGAAGGGGCGGGACTTAGCCTCTAGTGGGCAGGCGAGGTTCGGGCCGAGGCGGTGGGTCATCACTGTTCAGCTGTTTGTCTCCTGTTAAACTGACGAAGATCCTCCTTTGTCTTCTGCTCCAGTTATGCTTTTCCAGAGATCAACTGGAATCAAGTGGAAAAGGATGAGGTAATCACCACGTTTTTATAAATCATCATCATCATCATTATCCTTCCTGTAAAGTCTCTGAACACCCACGCAAAAATAACTTGGCTTAAAATGTGTTTACAGCTTCAGAAATTCACGGGCGATATGTTGGCGAATATGGAGAAGAATCTGGAAAGGTAAGAAATGTGAGGAGGAGGACGAGGAGGTTTGATAGATAATATGTGAGATGATGAAGAGTAAAGGTGTGTTCACACCTAACCTTTCATGTGCTGCTATTGTATGAACCCAAGACTGTCTATGGTTCAAACAACAAGGTCGCTGCAATAGTAGTTATTTCAGCCATGACGGAGGATACCTGGTTGGTGTTGACATGGAGTTAAGCCCCGCCTCCTCTGGGGCAAGTCTAGCGTGAATAAACCCAAATTATAACGCTCACAAACACAACTGATCTTGTGAGTAACAAGATTAAAATTTGCTTTGCGTTTGTTGTGAACGAGGGGACAAAGTGTACTATCAGATTAAATATGGATCCCGTGCTCCTTAATATCCCCTGGTCCTCTGGCTCAGTCCCCATCTTGAAAATGACTTACCGGCAAATCCGTGGACTTTTCGGGGTGACCGCCGGTAAAGTCCTATGTCGGAGTGTTAGCCTCAACACAAGCGTAGCTCAGAGTTTAGCCGGTGTGTTCTGAGCAGGTGAAGCTCCACGACTTAGTCGGCAACACGATTGTATAGGATATGTAATCGGGGTCCCTCCACCGTGTCACTCTAAACCAAGGGGTCCTCGGCCTGAACAACGTTGAAGACCTCTGATCTCCAATAATGAATCCTGTAGGAAATCATAGAAAGAAGTCACTGAGTTGACTGAGAATCCTCATGGGTTTTTTTCTATTAGATCTTTTTTGTCTTCAATCACACATATTATCTGTTTATGATTGTATCTTGAGATCGTCATATGTTTTATATTTGTCTTTTTGTTCTTTACATTTCCTTTGTTTTGTAAAGTTATCTGTTTAATGATTTTCCTTGACCTAAGCTGGATGTATGTTTGAACGGTTGAACTGATGAAAATCCTCCTTTGTCTTCTGCTGCAGTTTCTTTGACTTGAAACACGTCGGTGTGGAGCAGGTGATCATTACTGTTTGATTTTTCTTCATCATCATTTCTGTCAACAATCTGAACATCCACACAACGTAATTTGTTTTAAAATCTGCTTACAGCCTCATGGACTCGAACAAATTCGGTTCCGGTTTTTGAAATTCCAGGATGTACTGTTGAACAATCTGAAGATAAATCTGCAAAGGTATGAAATGTGAGGAGGAGGAGGTTTGATAATATATGAGATGATGAAGAGGGGAAACATGTACTGTCATTTTAAATATTGATCCTGTTATTGATCCTTTAGAGGCACCATCTGTAACAGTAGAAGTGTTTCATTCATTATGTGTATTTTTATGTATTTACATATTATTACATGTGTTAAAATGTTTGCATTTCTATTTGAATGATTTGTCTTTTGCTGCAGGTTGGTTGACTTTGAACCTGTGGAGACGAAGCAGGTAATGGGACCTCTTTAGTTCTCATCATGATCATAATTTGTCAACAATCTGAACATCCACACAATGTAATTTGTTTTAAAATCTGCTTTCAGCTTCAGAAGTTCGTCGATGTAACGTTGAGGATCCTGAAGAGAGAGCTGAGAAGATCTGAAAAGTGAGGAGGAGGTTTGGGGTGATGAAGAGTATGAGCAGATGGGGATAGATCTATTATCAGTTTAGATATTGATCCTGTGTTGTTGATCTTTAAAGTCACTATCTTTAGATGTTAATGTGGCCCCGCCCACCACCATAAACGCTGCTGCCTCTCACATAATATTCAAGTCTATCAACACAGGGACTAACAGGTTTAATTTATTTGAATGATTTCCTGTTCAGCTGTTTATCCCACGTTGAACTCATGAGAATCCTCCTTATTTTTCTGCTGCAGTTTATATTTAAGGGAGCTAAAATCGAAACACCCGCACCCTGAGCAGGTAATCACCGTTGTTTGGTCATCTTAATTTTCCTCAACGCCCTCTGAACATCCACACATAAGTCATTTGTTCTGAAATGTCATGACAGCTTCAGCACTCCACGGACCGGATCATGAGGGAAATGAAGAGGAGGCTGGCAAGGTATCAAGTCAAGTCAAGTTAATTTATTCGTCTCCCTTGGGAGAAATTTGATTTAGAGACAGGGTACTGCTGCCTAAACAAACATGGATCATACGAAGACAACCATGCATAAAAACAATAAATCATCCAACATAGAAGGAAGTGCATAGCTGATAACCAGATAAGGACTAGAGTGCAATACGATCTGAGCTGTGTATTTGCCCTAACTACTAGTCAAAAAGTACAGTGCTTGTACACATTTAAGGTGCAGTGCACACTAAGTGCTAGTGCATATTAAAGTGCTAGTATATATTAAAAATGCTGGTACAGATTAGGTTAAAAGTAAAGTTCTAGTACACATATTAAATTGCAATAAATGCTGGTGCACATTAAAGTGCTAGTACTAAAGTGCTCGTAAAGATACAGATCAAAAAACTGGTACAGATTAAAATGCTGGTGCTAGTACAGATTAAAATGCTGATACAAATTAAAAATACTGGTACAGATTAAAATGCTGGTACAAATTAAAATACTAATACAAATTAAAATGCTGGTATGGATTAAAGTGCTTCATAGCACATTAAGCAGCTGATACACTGCCCCTACATTTGCTCATTAATGATCTTCATTGACAAGGGACAAATGTCACGACTTTGCTAGGAACCAATGATTCAGACACCAACTGGCAGAATTAAGAAGTTTGGCTGGCAGGCAGGCAGGCAGGAAGGGCAAGAACGTGTGGACAGAGTGACGATCCGGCAGAGACTGACGGTTGAGCAGGACTGAAGTGCAGCCTGGGTGATGAGCTGATGGACTGGAGACCACAGGCTTCACAGCAGACACATTGAAAACTGGGTGGACCTTGAGGGTCCGAGGCAATTTCAGGCGTACAGCATTGGGGTTAATAATTTTTTGAATCACAAAAGGGCCAATAAATCTCGGGGACAGCTTCTTAGAGTCCGTCTTTAAAGGGAGATCCTTGGTAGAAAGCCATACCTTGTCTCCAGGTGCATATTGAGGTGCAGGAGTCCGATGACGGTTGGCCTGATGCTTATAATCGGCCCGAGGCACGGAGTAAGGCTGAGCGTGCACGGTGCCAGGTCTTGTGGCACCAGCGGACATGGGCCTGGACTGAGGGCACTGAAAGCTCCTTTTCCTGTGAGGGGAATAGTGGAGGCTGATACCCAAAAACACGTTGAAATGGTGACATCCCTGTGGCAGACGAAGATAGAGTGTTATGGGCATACTCCACCCAGGGAGTAAGGGTGGACCTAGTGGATGGGTTGGAGGACACCATGCAGCGGAGAGAGGTTTCCAGATCCTGGTTTGCCCTTTCAGCTTGACCAGTCGACTGGGGATGGTATCCTGAACTCAGACCGACAGTGGCTCCAACTGAGGAACAGAGGGCCTTCCAGACAGCAGAGGTGAATTGAGGCCCACTATCTGAAACACTATCAGAAGGGAGACCATATGCACAGAACACCTCTCTGACCAACAGATCAGCTGTCTCCCTGGCTGAGGGCAGTTTGGGCAGTGGCAAAAAGCGTGCAAATTTACTGAAGCGGTCAACAACAGTGAGAATTACCGTGTTTCCAGCTGAAGCAGGCAGACCAGTCACAAAATCCAGGGCAAGGTCAGGTTGCGTCTGTTGGGCTCCTCTTACTTCCTCTTCAATCCTGAGGGAAACTGCCGCAATAATACAGGGCTCTGGGACGATGGGTTCCAGGGACGTGGTGGTGCCATCTTCCTTCCCATACATACGGGACAGAGCATCAGGTTTGGTGTTCTTAGAACCGGGCCTGTAGGTCAGAGTGAAATTAAAGCGACCAAAAAAGAGAGCCCATCTGGCTTGACGAGCGTTGAGCAGCTTAGCAGACTGGATGTAGGCCAGGTTCTTGTGGTCTGTCCATACCACGAAAGGCTGCTGAGATCCCTCCAGCCAGTGCTGCCATTCCTCAAGAGCCAGCTTCACTGACAATAGCTCACGGTTGCCCACATCATAGTTTCTCTCTGAAGGAGACAAACGGTGAGAAAAATAGGCACAGGGTTGAATTAAACCCAGAAAGGAGGTTGACGTGGCATGGAACTCACATTTCTCCCCTTTCACATAGAGGCGATTCTCCAAGAGTCTTTGCAGAACCTGGCGTGCTGTACATGGTCAGACATGTTCCTGGAGAAGATAAGAATATCGTCCAGGTAAACAAATACAAAACGGTGTAACATGTCCCTGAGGACGTCATTTACCAGGGCCTGGAAGACAGCTGGGGCGTTGCAGAGACCAAACGGCATCACTAAATACTCAAAATGGCCCAGAGGAGTGTTAAAGGCCGTCTTCCACTCAGCTCCTTCCCGTATCCTCACCAGGTGGTATGCATTCCGAAGGTCTAGTTTAGTGAACACTGTGGCCCCCTGGAGAGAATCAAAGGCAGAATTCATCAAAGGCAAAGGGTACTTGTTCTTGATGGTGATATTGTTTAACAAACGAAAATCAATACACGGGCGGAGGGACCCATCCTTCTTGCCAACAAGAAAAACCCTGCCCCGAGGGGCGATGAAGAGGGACGAATGAGGGAGTCTTTAATATACCTCTTCATGGCCTCCTGTTCCAGTTTGGAGAGGCTGTAAAGGCAGCTGCTGGGAAGGGGAGCACCAGGAAGGAGATCTATCCCACAGTCATAGGGACGGTGAGGGGGCAGCGACAGAGCACGGGCCTTACAGAATGCAGTTTGGAGGTCATGGTATTCTGACGGAATGGAGGACAGATCAGGGGCTTCCGGCGGGTGTTCAGGGCTGGGCACAGAATAAGGTGGGGCTGACTGTAAAGAATTAGCATGGCAAGGAAGGCTCCAGCTGATGATCCTCCCTGTCATCCAATCAATCTGAGGATTGTGTCGTGCTACAGAACTACAGGAACTGAAGGTGAGTTAATTAAGTGAAAGCTGAGCTCCTCCTTATGATTACCAGACACAAGCAAATGTAGGGGCACAGTCCTTTGAGTTATGTTGGCTAACAGTCTACCATTTAATGCACTAGCTTCTAGTGGCTTATCAAGACAGACAGACGGAAGGTCTAACTGCTTGGCCACATTGACATCGAGAAAACTTGCATCTGCACCTGAATCTAAAAGGGCAAAAATATCAATGGACTGACCTTTCCATGACAATGTTGCTCGCACCTGTGCTCGGGGTTGAGGGGAGAGGGGAATGGAGGTGTGGCTCGCCAGGATTCTCCCTGTTACTGGCGAGCCTTGGTCGTTTGCCGGGTGATGTGGACATGAGGCCAGGAAATGACCGGGTCTCCCACAATACAAGCAGCTGTTGGTCTTAATACGGCGCTGACGCTCCTCTGACTCCACTTGGAAACGCCCAAGTTGCATCGGCTCTGGTGAGGGTTCCCTCCTGGGCTGGTCCGTGGCAGAGCCTCCACCACCTTGGTGAACTCGGGAGCCTGAGGCTGATGGAGGGTGCCCTGGGGAAGCAGTGGGTGGCCGCCGCTGCCTCTCTCTTCGCCGCTCCCGCAGCCGGTTGTCTATACGAATAGCTAAGGAGACTAGACCCTCAAAATCAGAGGGTTCCGGGTAAGAAACAAGTTCATCCTTAATTGCATAATTTAATCCTTGACAAAAAACAGCTTGAAGGGACTCATTATTCCAGCCACTCTCCAGGGACAGAGTACGAAACTCAACAGAAAATTCGGCACTACGCATACCTTGGCGTAGTGCCAAGGTATACTAGTGAAAAGTAACCTTTTCGAGGCATCCTGGCCATGGATGGGGTGGTCGAAAACCCTCCTCATCTCAGAGGTGAAGGCAGCGTAGGAAGCAGTGACGGGAGACTCCTTCTCCCACAGGGCCGCAGCCCAGGCCAAGGCACTTCCACGAAGGAGCCCCATCACGTAGGCAACCTTTGACTGCTCTGTAGAGTATGACTGGGGCTGCTGGCTGAACACAAGATTACATTGCAGTAAAAAGGAACGACATTGACCAAAGTTTCCTTCATACCAGTCAGGGGGAGGAACCCATTGCTCCTTAACAGGTACAGAACAGGGCCCGGAACTGGATTCCGCTGGCGTTGGGGCTGGTGGCTGAACCTCAGAGGTTGTGGGCTGATTCATGTGGTCTCGAACCTCCATCACACTGATGTTGAGCCCTCGGAGGCCTTCCATTAGCTCCTTCGGTGCTTGGGTGTGCTGTCCAAGCAGCTGGCCATGGTGGGAAACTGCCTGGTGGAACGGTTGGTGTCCCTTTGGTCCTGCATGGCCGGATTGTACTGTCATGACTTTGCTAGGAACCAATGATTCAGACACCAACTGGCAGAATTAAGAAGTTTTATTGGAAGTTGTGAGGTGCTGGTTGGGCTGGCAGGCAGGCTGGCAGGCTGGCAGGCAGGCCGGCAGCAGGCAGGCAGGGCAAGAACGTGTGGACAGAGTGACGATCCGGCAGAGACTGACGGTTGAGCGGGACTGAAGTGCAGCCTGGGTGACGAGCTGATGGGAACCAGGTGGCCTGATTGCAGCAGCAGGGCAGGTGTGGAGTGGGAGGAAGGCAGGCCCAGGAGAGATGACAGAGTGCAAGGGGGAGGGGGAAGGAGACAGACATACAAACAGGTAGAGTGACAAAACAAAACAGACAAACATGCAACACAAACTGTCATGGCGCTGGCCTTGTGACAACAAAGAAATGTTTGAACCGGTTGTATTTACATAAGGAGACCCTGTACCTTCTCCCTGAGGCCATTAGTGAGTATTCCTTGTTCAGAACATGGGAACTGTCGTTAACAATGTTTTTGAGTGATGATAGCCTGGTCGAACAATTCCTGAGGATTAAGGGGGGAGTGACCCATTATCTTCCACGCTACTCTGACCAGAGGGGTATTCCATCAAACTCGTTAATTAAAGCGGCGCTTACCTGGTTAAGCCTGGTTAGAACTAACGCCAACTTCCACTTGCGGCTAAACCCGTTCCATTAACGCATTTCAGCCGCGCTATGTTGAGGCTTATTCAAGCCAGGTTAACGTTGTCGTGTGTTATGAAGCCAGACCAGAACCGTGAATGTCGAATCATCGAGAAAATGGCAGAAAAGACCAGACAAAAAAAATATTCATGGAACTGTACGAGGAGTACAAACCCATCATAACCAAAACAGGGAATACTGTAGTGATAAATAAAAATCACGAGGCTGCTTGGGCAAGAATTGCCGAGCGATTAAGGACGGAAGTACCGTTAAGAGTATTATGTTCTAATATAACACTGACTACGATTTCTCGAATGTGAGGATAGTGTAGTGGTAACGCGCCGGCTTTGCACGCTGCCGGCCACGGTTCAATTCCCGACTATGGAACTTTGTGAGACTTATTTCTTTGGCCGGAACACTCTCTCTCTCTCTCTCTCTCTCTCTCTCTCTCTCTCTCTCTCTTTTTTTTTTAGATAGGCCTAGTAAATGCATCTACATTGATCAACCCATTTATCTCAACAATTCAATGAACACATTCAACGAACCTATTAATGAACTCACCTGAGAGGAATTTATGTGCCTGAAAATTGCATGCAGCAATGCCTTTGTCATTGGGATCTATATCATGCTATTAATAATAACATCTTTATGTCTATCATGTTTTTGCAAGTTATATTTGGGTTCTGGGGAAATTGTATGACATATTTATCATAGTTAAGGTAAAATGTTGGTCTAATTCTCTGATCTAAAGACAGTTATACAGGCAAAAAAAAAAAAAACACACATGAGACGGCCTCACCGGGATGTGAACCTGCGATGCCCACATCCAAGGGCAGGTGCATCACCACTCACCCAACTGGGGGCTTTAGGTAATCATAAGGCCAGTCGGTTTTAAACAAAATAAACGATTTATTCATATTTTTTTAATTGCAAGCATGTATTCTTAGACGCTTGATGAAAATATAGTCTGTTTGTACTTCATATATGTAATTCTGGTCATTTTTGGTCTTTCACGTGACGAAATCACGAGGACTAGGCTTGGCGGAACCTTCTGCTGGTACAGTTGTTTCCGACAGACAGACTTCTCTGAAACCCCCGCTAAAGTAAGCCTGATGGTTAGCCTGCCCCGGAGCAGGCTAGTTTGGTCGGATAAATTCCCATGGTTACTTAGCGGAGAGTGCCTCAAGTCACGTTGATGGAACGCAACTCTAGCTAAAGGTAGCGAGGCTTATCGAAATTAGCCCGGCTTTGCGCTTAGCGAGTTTGATGGAATACCCCTCAGGTTGAAAATCTGTGATTTTGTTTTGACATTTAGGTTCCCAAACCAGCTGGTGACACCGTGCCGTAAAATGGACTCTATAGCTGCTCTATAAAAAATTAACATTATATTTTTGCAAACACCGAACAACCGTAATCTACGTAAAGAGTGGAGGCGCTGATGAATTCTTGCACAGACAGTGGCTACCTGTGTCTGCCAGCTCAAGTCGCTGTCAATATGAATGTCACCTGATTGATGTTATTGCCATGTATGGTCACAGGGCTTCGATCACCAATTGATTTAGGGTCAAACAGCATTTCCACAGTCTTACAGGTGTTAATGTTTAATTTATGGTCGTCGCACCAGTCCACGAACCTGTCTATTGCATCTCTGTGGATGGATAAATTGGAGTTATTAGTGAGCAGACTAAGAATGGCTGTATCATCCGAAAACTTCACAACATATTGGTTAGGCCCAGAACTAACAGTCATTTGTATACAGAATAAATAAGAATGGTGAACTGACACACCCCGGGGGGGCACCAGTGCTGCTTATTTCTGTGTTTGATAGGGAAGAGTTAAACTTGACCTGCTGTGGCCTCTAAGTGAGGAAAGAGTGGTACCACTTAATTAAAAATGAATTTACATTAAGGAGAGCTAGTTTTCTGAGAAGAATATGTGGCTGGATCGTATTAAAAGCAGAGCTAAAATTAATAAGGAGCAGTCTGGCATAGGCACCTGGGTTTTCAAGGTGTTTCAGTGTAGGGTGCATTATAGTCGATATGGCATCACTTGTACGGCATTTTTTTGTATATGCAAACTGGTATTAATCCAACACTGGATCCACCTCTGCACGAAGTGCATTTAACATGAGTCGTTCCAAGGACTTGAAGACATTGGAAGATAGTGCAACAGGCCTGTAATCATTGTCCTCCTGAGGACATGCTTTTTTCGGTATTGGAATTATAATGGACTTTTTCCAGATCTCAGGTACGGTGTGTTTATCAATGGAAAGCTGAAACAACTGATGCAATGCCTGAGTCAGTTCTTCTGCGAATGTCTTTAAAAGAAAGGTGGACATATTATCCGGCCCTGTCGCTTTTTTCAAATGCATGGATTTCAAAAAATGGTTACAGCATATGGCTCTATAAAAATCCTGTCTTCCAGATTACAATTTACATTTTCTAAAACAACACAGCGGTCCCTGTTGTTATCGGATTCAAAACGCTGATAAAATTGGTTCAGTTCTTAACATTTCATCCTGAGCAAACAGGGGCTTCCTTTTTGCCTCCATGTTTGTCATTCCTCTTATTGAGTCCCACAGTTTCTTGGACTTATGCATGGACAAGTCCTGTTCTGCCCACTCCTTATACTGCAGGCTAGCTGTTCTCATATGTTGATTGAGCTCTTTTTGGGCTGTTCTGACTCCCTCTGTGTCACTAAGTTTGAAAGCCAATTTTTTCCTGTTAATACACTCCCTAATGTCTCTTGTAAGGTTTATTGTTCGGGTATATCTTAACAGTCCTCTGTGGTATAGTGGAGTCGACACAAAAGGAGATATACGCAGTTATGGATTCTGCTGCCCTGTCAATGTCAGCGTCCTTAAAAAATATGTCCCAGTCTGTAGAGAGGAAACATCCTTTCAATTCCTCAATTTTGTCGTCAGACCACACCTTTACAGTTCGGATTTCTGGTTTGTGGGACTTAAAAACTGACCGATATGTGGGTAGCAGATGGATTGCGTTATGGTCCGAGTTGCTAAGGGGAGGTTTGGCTCTGGCTGTATAAGCATCCTTGACATTACCATAGCACTTATCAAGAATGTTATTATTTCTAGTGTCACACTTCACATATTGATAAAAACCAGCTAAACTTTTATTCAGGCTGCAGTGATTAAAGTCCCCTAGTATGAAATGTTTGAAATGCTGTAAAAGGAGGAGGAGACAATGTGTAGCATCAGTTTAAATATATTCATACTGTGTTGTTGCTCTTTATTGCAACTACAAGGTGTGTTAGAATTATGCTGTTCTCTGTCCATTAATCCACGTTAAAAAACATCAAATTCAGCGTTTTAGTCAAAAGGTTCCTGTTTAAGACGTAGTGGCATCTAGTGGTGAGTGTGCAAATTGCAACCAACTGAGTCTCCGTCTGCTCAGCTGTTCCTTTCCAAGCGTGTCGGTTTGTCCATTCATGGTTACTGTAGAAACATGGTGGTTCAGCATGGAGGACCCGCTCTATGTAGTAGTAGTAGTAGTAGTAGTAGTAGTACTAATGGTCTACTTTATCCCCAACTAGGTTTTGTACATTTTACATACATAAATCCAAACTAATGTATATATATATATATGTTGTGTTCCGTTATAGATTGGTTCACTTGACAGGCGTGTATATGGAACAGGTAATCACCGCTGCTTGTTTTTTCATCACCATCATCATTTCTTTCAACACTCTGAACATCCACACAAAGTAACTTGTTTTAATATCTGTTTGCAGCTTCACAAGTCCATCGACAGAAAGTTAAACACACTGAAGAGGGAGCTGGAAAGGTATGAAACATGAGGAGGAGGTTTGAGATGATGAAGAATGTGAGGAGGAGGGGACAAAGTCTTATCAGTCTAGTTATTGATCCTGTGTTATTGATCTTTAAAGGCTCTCTCTATGGATGTTTAATGTGGCCCCTTTATTTATCTATGATCTATTTATTTTATTTTCTTCTATATCTGTTTGTTCTGGTTGTCATTGGGTTTATTTTCTTCTTGCAATTAGTAAAATGATTCATATTCTTATGATTTTACTCCAGTTGTGTCATTTTCAGTCAGAGTTAATCTGAAGTAAATCTGTTCAGCTGTTTGTCTCCTGTTGAACTGATGGAAATCTTCATGTGTCTTCTGCTCTAGTTTGGTTAAAATAGATCACAAGGATACGGAAAAGGTAATCACTGCTATTTGATATTTCATCACCATTTCTGTCATCACTCTGAACAGCTACATCAAATAATTGTTTTTAAATGTGGTTCCAGCGTCATCGGTACATCGACGCGGCGTTGAAGAAGCTGAAGGAGGAGCTGGAAAGGTATGAAACGTGAGGAGGAGGTTTAAGATGATGAAGAGTAACTAATCACCCCTGGGACTACCCAACATGAATAGAGAACATCTCTGTAACTACGAGTCTGTTTGTCTCAATGATCTTGGTATCATAGCAAAGGGAACATTTGTCAGATTTCTGCAGATGTGGAAGCATCAGCATAATGTTACTGGGTATCATTTTGTTTATTTCTGTCACTTTATTTCATTCCATTCTCATTTTTAATTGAAAATAAATATTTTAGCTATTTGAATCCAGTGGGATCATTTTCAGTCTGAGTTAATCTGAAGTAAATCTGTTCAGCCGTTTGTCTCCTGTTGAACTGATGGAAATCTTCATGTGTCTTCTGCTCTAGATTGGTTAAATTGAGAGACTTGGACGAGGAAAAGGTAATCGCTGCTAATTAATGTGTCCTCATCATGATTCCTATCAACACTCTGAGCATCCACAGCAACTAACTTGTTTAACGATGTATTTACAGCTTCAGAGGGCCTTCAACACGATATTCAGCAAAATCAAGGAGAATCTGGAAGGGTATGAATCATGAGGAGGAGGGTTGAGATGATGAAGAGTATGAGGAGGTGGGGATGTAGAGGTTTAATGTGGCCCCGCCCACCTCCAGAGATCTAAACTCATGCTAGGACAGGAGCATCAACACAGGGCAAAGCAGTAGACACGTTTAATCCGGTTATTGTTGTAGTTTTGTATTCATTTCCATTCTACTGATTGGACTTTAGTCGGATCACTTCAGGTTCATCAGGTTAACTGAAGTCAGTGGATCTGTTCAGCTGTTTGTCTCCTGTTAAACTGATGGAAATCCTCCTGTGTCTTCTGCTGCAGATTCTATTTACCTAAGATCGACTGGAAACATGAGGAGCCACATCAGGTGATCTCTCATGTCTGATCATCATTCTTGTCAACACATCCAAGGAAATCATGTAATAATTTGTTTTAAATCTGGTTTCAGCTTCAGAAGCACTTTGATGGAATGTTTTGGCACCTGAGGGAGGATCTGGGAAGGTATGACACATGAGGAGGAGGAGGAGGAGATGAAGAGTATGAGGAGTAGGCACATCGAAGTATTTCATTGAGTTATAATTGAGCCAGATGTGAACACAGATGTGAAAAACATAATGACATGAATCAGTGTGATTTCTAGAGGATGAAATCATCTCTGATCCAGAATAAACGTCTTTAAATCCACTTAGAAATGATAGAAAGAAGAAGCTGCAGAGTGACTGAGAAACTTGATTTGACATTTTTCTTCCTCTTGATCTTTGTTCTTTTACTATCTATGTATTGTTGTATTTATCTTTAGATCTGCATGTGTTTGATTCCATTTTCTTTCTTGTTATCACATTATGTTGTAAAATAGTTTCAGACGGTTTTTACTCATTTATTTGTAAACTGTTTTCATTTTGTGTGTCTTGTCTTTTTTTAATTTTTAATATTGTTTTTATTCTGCTATAGTTTGTTCTTCCCTGGTATCAAGTGGACACATGTGACGTACACGGAAAAGGTAATCACCACTGTTTGATTTTTCAAAATCACCATCATCATCATCATCGTCATTATTCATGAACACTCTGAACATCCACAGAAAATAATTTGTTTTAAAATGTATTTCCAGCATCAAAAGCCCATCACTGAAACATTAACCAAACCGTTGGAGCATCACGGAAGGTAAGAAACTAAGAGGAGGATTGGGATGATGAAGAGTATGAGGAGGAGGAGGAGGAAAAGTCTGTTATCAGTTTAGATATTGATCCTGTGTTATTGACTTAAAAGATACTGGGCCCTAGTTTCGTAGACCAGCGCAGGGTGGCGCAGCCGGCACAGTGCAAGTTTCGACCCGCGCAGCCTTGCGCACCGTCAGTTTGGCAGTTTGGTGGATCGCCTGCGCCAAGATGGGATGTCGGCGCAGCAGGGGGAGGCGTCACAGGTTCAGCTTGGCGTAGCGGAAGTTTCGTGGCAAAAAGCCTCGCCGAGACTGCGCTGAAAGCTCGCCAGCTCCGACCTGGTCTACTTTCGGCGCAAGGCGTAAATAAAGTCCATTGATTCAATGCGAATTACAGCTGGCGGATCGGAAGTTTGGCGGACCGGCGCGCAGTGCGCACACGTCACCGAGACCTCACAGGCAGGTTTCCACAGTTCCAGGCACATTTAAATGCAATAAATAATCCCAACAAACACTATTTAATGCAACTAATTGAATCAACACGTGAATTTATATCTATATAGATTGTCCCGTCACATCTGACGTCAGATCAAAGGCGGATGGCACGCGTAACGGAAACTCAGCCTCTCGGACCAAAATATCTCCCTCTCTCTCTCCTGTTTTTTATAATATCGGCATTGTTATTATTATGATACGCGCGCAAAGCGCTTGATGCGCGTGGTAGGAGCGGCGGCGCTGCTTCTGTCATCGGGTTGTCAAGTGACGGATCTTGCACTGAACCTCCCCTAACGCATTAAAGGAGAGGAGAGGAGCTCATTTGATTGGTGAAGATCTGAATCGGCTGTATTAATCCCAGTCCACGCCTCGTCTCCTCCTCGTCTCCCACTCACGCCTTCTTCTCCTCCCTCTTTCCCACTTGCGCCGGTGGGAGTGACGGGAGGTGTGCCTGCGCGAGCCTGCGCGGTGCACGAAACTTGCAAAGTCCAGGCGGACACACCCCGTCGGCGCGGCGCAGGTGCACTGAGAGCTGACTGAGCCTGGTCTACGAAACTAGGGCCCAGTGTCTTTGGATGTTTAATGTGGCCCCGCCCACCTCCAGAGATCCAAACACATGATTGGACGCTGCTGTCTCTCACATTATTTTGTTACATAGGACTACATTTGATAAAATATTTGTATTTATTAATTTTCATTTCACTGATTGGACTTCAGTCGGATCATCTGAGCATCAGGTTAACTGAAGTCAGTGAATCTGTTCAGCTGTTTGTCTCCTGTTGAACTGATGGAAATCCTCCTGTGTCTTCTGCTGTAGTTTCCATTCACATGAGATCCACTGGAAACATGTGGAGCCACATCAGGTAATCACTGATGTTTCTTCATCATCATCATCATCATCATTCTTGTCTACGCCCTCTGAACAGCCTCAGAAAATTAATTTGTTTTAAAATGTGGTTTCAGCATCACGAGTCCATCAATGGAGTGTTTATGAAACTGAAGAAGTATCTGGAAAGGTATGAAATATGAGGAGCAGGATGATGTTTGAGATGATGAAGAGTATGAGGAAGAGGGGACAAACTGTGATCAGTTTGCATATTGATGTTGTGTTATTGATCTTAAAGGGCTCTGTTTGTTTAATGTGGCCCCGCCCACCACCAGAGATCCCAACTCATGATTGGACGCTGCTGTCTCTCACATTATCTTCAGGTCTATCAACACAGGGACTAACAGTAGACAGGTTTCATTCATGGTGTTTAATCGGGTTATTTCTCTTCAGATTGACATCTATTTAGGTTTGAAATGTTTTCATGTATTTACAGTTGAATGAGTTGAAACCAATCGGATCTTTGTCAGTCTGAGTTAATCTGAAGTGAATCTGTTCAGCTGTTTGTCTCCTGGTGAACTGATGGAAATGCTCATGTGTCTTCTGCTGTAGTTTGTATTCAACTGAGATGAAATCAACACATCTAGAGCCAGAAAAGGTAATCACTGTTTGACTTTTCATCTTCATCATTTCTGTCAACTCTCTCTGAACAGCCACGGAAATAACTGGTTTCAAAATGTGGTTTCAGCTTCAGATGTCCATCAACGAGATGTTTGTGAGGCTGAAGGAGGATCTGGAAAGGTATGAAACGTGAGGAGGAGGAGGAGGATTGGGATGATGAAGAGGATGAGGAGGAGGGGACAAAGTCTGTCATCAGTTTGGATATTGATTCTGTGTTAATGCATTTATATCTATCTATGATATATCCAGTCATCTGAGCATCAGGTTAACTGAAGTCAGTGAATCTGTTCAGCTGTTTGTTTGTTGAACTGATGGAAATCCTCCTGTGTCTTCTGCTGTAGTTTCTATTCACCTGAGCTCCACTGGAAAGATGCGGAGCCACATCAGGTAATCACTGATGTTTGATCATCATCATGGTTCTTGTCAACAACAGAACATCCACAGAAAAATAATTTGTTTTGAAATGTGGTTTCAGCTTCAGAAGACAATTGATGAATTATTAAGGAACCTACGGGAGGATCTGGCAAGGTATGAGTCATGAGGAGGGTTGGGATGATGAAGAGTACGAGGAGGAGGAGACAAAGACTGTTGTCAGTTGAGATAATCATCCTGCGTTACTGATCTTTAAAGGAACTATCTATAGATGTTTAATGTGGCCCCGCCCACCTCCAGAGAGACACATGATGGGACACACCTGTCTCTCACATTATATTCAGGTCTATCAACACAGGGACTAACAGTAGACAGGAGTGATCTGGATCACCCTGCTGACTCTAACCTGGATCAGGTCTTTACATCAGGTTCCACGTTCATCCCTGACCCAATGCTGTATTATGGGTAAAATGTACAGTTTCACAGCCGCTGTCATGATTACGTCAGTGTTTGCTGCAGGCAGTAGCACATCAGGGTGAGGTGAAACGGCTCAGTGAACGTCAATTCAAACGGGATCAAAAACATATTTGTCCTTTGCCGTTGGCTACTGTACATATTTCCAAAGTAAGGTCCCATGGGAGACACTGGAAGGGGCGGGACTTAGCCTCTAGTGGGCAGGCGAGGTTCGGGCCGAGGCGGTGGGTCATCACTGTTCAGCTGTTTGTCTCCTGTTAAACTGACGAAGATCCTCCTTTGTCTTCTGCTCCAGTTATGCTTTTCCAGAGATCAACTGGAATCAAGTGGAAAAGGATGAGGTAATCACCACGTTTTTATAAATCATCATCATCATCATCATCATCCTTCCTGTAAAGTCTCTGAACACCCACGCAAAAATAACTTGGCTTAAAATGTGTTTACAGCTTCAGAAATTCACGGGCGATATGTTGGCGAATATGGAGAAGAATCTGGAAAGGTATGAAACGTGAGGAGGAGGACGAGGAGGTTTGATAGATAATATGTGAGATGATGAAGAGTAAAGGTGTGTTCACACCTAACCTTTCATGTGCTGCTATTGTATGAACCCAAGACTGTCTATGGTTCAAACAACAAGGTCGCTGCAATAGTAGTTATTTCAGCCATGACGGAGGATACCTGGTTGGTGTTGACATGGAGTTAAGCCCCGCCTCCTCTGGGGCAAGTCTAGCGTGAATAAACCCAAATTATAACGCTCACAAACACAACTGATCTTGTGAGTAACAAGATTAAAATTTGCTTTGCGTTTGTTGTGAACGAGGGGACAAAGTGTACTATCAGATTAAATATGGATCCCGTGCTCCTTAATATCCCCTGGTCCTCTGGCTCAGTCCCCATCTTGAAAATGACTTACCGACAAATCCGTGGACTTTTCGGGGTGACCGCCGGTAAAGTCCTATGTCGGAGTGTTAGCCTCAACACAAGCGTAGCTCAGAGTTTAGCCGGTGTGTTCTGAGCAGGTGAAGCTCCACGACTTAGTCGATTGTATAGGATATGTAATCGGGGTCCCTCCACCGTGTCACTCTAAACCAAGGGGTCCTCGGCCTGAACAACGTTGAAGACCTCTGATCTCCAATAATGAATCCTGTAGGAAATCATAGAAAGAAGTCACTGAGTTGACTGAGAATCCTCATGGGTTTTTTTCTATTAGATCTTTTTTGTCTTCAATCACACATATTATCTGTTTATGATTGTATCTTGAGATCGTCATATGTTTTATATTTGTCTTTTTGTTCTTTACATTTCCTTTGTTTTGTAAAGTTATCTGTTTAATGATTTTCCTTGACCTAAGCTGGATGTATGTTTGAACGGTTGAACTGATGAAAATCCTCCTTTGTCTTCTGCTGCAGTTTCTTTGACTTGAAACACGTCGGTGTGGAGCAGGTGATCATTACTGTTTGATTTTTCTTCATCATCATTTCTGTCAACAATCTGAACATCCACACAACGTAATTTGTTTTAAAATCTGCTTACAGCCTCATGGACTCGAACAAATTCGGTTCCGGTTTTTGAAATTCCAGGATGTACTGTTGAACAATCTGAAGATAAATCTGCAAAGGTATGAAATGTGAGGAGGAGGAGGTTTGATAATATATGAGATGATGAAGAGGGGAAACATGTACTGTCATTTTAAATATTGATCCTGTTATTGATCCTTTAGAGGCACCATCTGTAACAGTAGAAGTGTTTCATTCATTATGTGTATTTTTATGTATTTACATATTATTACATGTGTTAAAATGTTTGCATTTCTATTTGAATGATTTGTCTTTTGCTGCAGGTTGGTTGACTTTGAACCTGTGGAGACGAAGCAGGTAATGGGACCTCTTTAGTTCTCATCATGATCATAATTTGTCAACAATCTGAACATCCACACAATGTAATTTGTTTTTAAATCTGCTTTCAGCTTCAGAAGTTCGTCGACAAATTGTTGTCAGAGCTGACTCCAGACCTGGGAAGGTATGAACCTTGAGGAGGAGGAGGAGGAGGTTTGAGATGATGAAGAGTATGAGGAGAAGTCAACAAATATATTATCAGTTTAGATATTGATCATGTGTTATTGCTCTTCAAAAGCACTATCTATAGATGTTTAATGTGGCCCCGCCCACCACCAGAAATCCAAATGCGTGATTGGACGCTGCTGTCTCTCTCATATTACATTCAGGTCTATCAACATAGAAGACAGGTTTCATTCATTGTGTTTAAATGGGTTACTGTAAACTATTCCTATTTTAATGATTCAGCTTCATTCTGAGTTCATTTTCAGTCTGTGAAGTCAGTAAATCTGTTCAGCTGTTTGTCTCCTGTTGAACTGATGAAAATCCTCCTGTGTCTTCTGCTGCAGTTTGGTCGACTTGAAAAAAGTGGATACAAAAACGGTAAAATGTTTATTTTTCCTCATCATTATCACCAGCATCATCATTTCTGTCAATACTCTCTGGTTAGATTCAAGATGAATGGCGTGCTCAGTTCCTTTGAGTTTGATTTGGGTGCTCTTCGGTCCAAGGTAGAACGTCTTAGAGGCAGTGTAGAGAAAGAAATCTCTGATAGCCGAGGCACTCCTTAATTAAAATGTCTTTATCTAAAAATGACATGTCCTAAATGGACAACTTTAAAATGGCCACGCGTAGCGGCATGGGGCCTTCTTCAGGGCATAGTGAAGCAGATAGGAGACTGATCTACTCTCTGGTTCTCTTGACAAAACGATTTGTTTTAATGTGTGTCTACAGCTTCAGAAGTCCAACGAAGAACTCTTAAAGACACTTAAGACGGTGCTGGAAAGGTATGAAACCAGCTCTGTATCACAGCATGCTTCCTGGTCCATGTAGATGAACGTCTCGTTTTTAATCAACATGTTTTTGGATTCATGTTCATGATTCAACTTGAGCTCATTTTCTGTCAGTTTTACTGAAGTCAGTCAGCTGTTTGTCTCCTGTTGAACTGATGAAAATTCTCCTGTGTTTTGTAGTTTTGTTCGATTCAGACAAGTGGACATAGAAAAGGTAATCACTGCTGTTTATTTTTCATCACCATTTTCACCTTCATCAACATTTCTGTCAAAACTCTGAACATCCACACAAAATAACTTGTTTCTAAATGTGGTTCCAGCTTCAGGAGTCCATTGATAAAGAGTTACACACACTGAAGGAGGATCTGGAAAGGTATGAAACATGAAGAGGAGGAGGTTTGAGATGATGAAGAGTATGAGGAGGAGGGGGAGAAAATCTATCGGTTTGAATATAGATCCTGTGTTATTGCTCTTTATAGGCACTAGGTGTTTAATGTGGCTCTGCCCACCAGAGGCTTACAGTAGACAGGTTTCAGTCATTGTGTTTGATTTGGGTTATTGTTCATCTTTACTACATATTACTTACATTTTTGACTTTGTTTTAATGTGTGTATAATGATTTGACTCCAGTCTGAGTCCGTGTGAATACAGTAATGATGCTCAGCTGTTTGTCTCCTGTTGAACTGATGGAAATCCTCCCGTGTCTTCTGCTGCAGGTTGGGTTCAAATGGGATCCACTGGAAACACGGGAATACGAAAAGGGTAAGCACGCTGTTTGACTTTCATCATCAGTCCAGTCAACACTCTGAACATCCACCAAGACTAACGTTTAAATGTGTTTCCAGCTTCAGAGGCACTTGGATGTACAGTTCAGGGTACTGAAGAGGAAGCTGAGAAGGTAAGAAACGGTTAAAGACCAGATGACAATGTCAGTTTGTGACAGAGCTTCTAACAGCACACAAACAATCTAATCCTTTACCTTTCCTTTCTTTTTCATACATGCCACCTTTGTTCATGTTACTAAATCATGCATTATTTCATATATTTTTGAACATTTCTTTTGTTTTATTCCATTTGTATTAGTGTGAGATTGTCAGTCAAGCTGTCTCCTGTTGAACTGATGAAACTCTCCTGTGTCTTCTAATGTAGATTGGTTCATTTGAAACATGCGGACGAGAGAAAGGTAATCACTGCTGTTTTCTATTTCCTAATAATTCCTGTCAACACGTGAACATCCACACAACATAATTTGTTTTAAATGTGGTTCCAGCATCAGCGTCACATCCATGTAATGTTGAGAAGACTGAAGAATAAGCTGGCAAGGTATGAAAGGAGAGGAGGAGATGAAAGTGTATCATCAGTGTAAATATTGGTCCTGTGTTATTGCTCTTTAAAGGCACTATCTATAGATGTTTAATGACTGGACGCTGCTGTCTCTCACATAATCTGACAGATCTATCACAGGGACTTACATTGTGTGTACTTTGGTTATTTCTTTAGATTTGGAATATATTGTTTCAACAAAAAATAAGGATGTATTGAAGATTTGACTTTGTTTGGATCATTTTTGTGTGAAGTCAGTGAATCTGTTCAGCTGTTTGTCTCCTGTTGAGCTGATGGAAACCCTCCCTTGTCTTCTGCTGCAGATTGGTTTATTTGAAAAATGCGGACGAGAGAAAGGTAATCACAGCTGTTTATTTGTCATCATCTTCATTACTGTCAAATCTCTGAACATCCACCAAAAATCATCTTTGAAAATGTGTTTACAGCTTCAGAGGCACGTGACTGTAACGTTGAGGGTGCTGAAGAGAGACCTGAGAAGGTAAGAAGCACGAGAGGTTTGAGATGATGGACAAACACATGTCCATAAATCCACGTTTGAAGTGTTTCACTCATTAGACTGTTAGCATCTTCACTTGCAGAGATTTTAGACTGTGATTATTGTTTCAGTTATCTTGAGTTTGGGTTGTTTTACCATTTATTTGAGTTGATGATGTTTTTTATTCACGCTACGACATTATTCTATTTTCATGAATCTTTGGTTATTTTTTCATTTGGTTAATTTCTTCAACTCTTTAGTATTTTATTGATTTGTCTTCAGCTGAATCCTTTTCAGTCTTGAGTTTGTGTGAAGTCAGTGAATCTGTTCAGCTGTTTGTCTCCTGTTGAACTGATGAAACTCCTCCTGTGTCTTCTGCTGCAGTTTGGTTCGTGTGAAACATGCGGACGAGAGACGGGTAATCACTGCTTTTTCATATGATATTATTGAATTCTGTCAACACTCTGAACATCCACATAAACTAATTTGTATTCAAATGTGGTTACAGCATCAGAGGTTCATCGATGTAACGTTGAGGATCCTGAAGAGAGAGCTGAGAAGATCTGAAAAGTGAGGAGGAGGTTTGGGGTGATGAAGAGTATGAGCAGATGGGGATAGATCTATTATCAGTTTAGATATTGATCCTGTGTTGTTGATCTTTAAAGTCACTATCTTTACATGTTAATGTGGCCCCGCCCACCACCATAAACGCTGCTGCCTCTCACATAATATTCAAGTCTATCAACACAGGGACTAACAGGTTTAATTCATTTGAATGATTTCCTGTTCAGCTGTTTATCCCACGTCGAACTCATGAGAATCCTCCTTTGTTTTCTGCTGCAGTTTATATTTAAGGGAGCTAAAATCGAAACACCCGCACCCTGAGCAGGTAATCACCGTTGTTTGGTCATCTTAATTTTCCTCAACGCCCTCTGAACATCCACACATAAGTCATTTGTTCTGAAATGTCGTGACAGGTTCAGCACTCCACGGACCGGATCATGAGGGAAATGAAGAGGAGGCTGGCAAGGTATGAAATGTTTGAAATGCTGTAAAAGGAGGAGGAGACAATGTGTAGCATCAGTTTAAATATATTCATACTGTGTTGTTGCTCTTTATTGCAACTACAAGGTGTGTTAGAATTATGCTGTTCTCTGTCCATTAATCCACGTTAAAAAACATCAAATTCAGCGTTTTAGTCAAAAGGTTCCTGTTTAAGACGTAGTGGCATCTAGTGGTGAGTGTGCAAATTGCAACCAACTGAGTCTCCGTCTGCTCAGCTGTTCCTTTCCAAGCGTGTCGGTTTGTCCATTCATGGTTACTGTAGAAACATGGTGGTTCAGCATGGAGGACCCGCTCTATGTAGTAGTAGTAGTAGTAGTAGTAGTAGTAGTAGTACTAATGGTCTACTTTATCCCCAACTAGGTTTTGTACATTTTACATACATAAATCCAAACTAATGTATATATATATATATATATGTTGTGTTCCGTTATAGATTGGTTCACTTGACAGGCGTGTATATGGAACAGGTAATCACCGCTGCTTGTTTTTTCATCATCATCATCATTTCTTTCAACACTCTGAACATCCACACAAAGTAACTTGTTTTAATATCTGTTTGCAGCTTCACAAGTCCATCGACAGAAAGTTAAACACACTGAAGAGGGAGCTGGAAAGGTATGAAACATGAGGAGGAGGTTTGAGATGATGAAGAATGTGAGGAGGAGGGGACAAAGTCTTATCAGTCTAGTTATTGATCCTGTGTTATTGATCTTTAAAGGCTCTCTCTATGGATGTTTAATGTGGCCCCTTTATTTATCTATGATCTATTTATTTTATTTTCTTCTATATCTGTTTGTTCTGGTTGTCATTGGGTTTATTTTCTTCTTGCAATTAGTAAAATGATTCATATTCTTATGATTTTACTCCAGTTGTGTCATTTTCAGTCAGAGTTAATCTGAAGTAAATCTGTTCAGCTGTTTGTCTCCTGTTGAACTGATGGAAATCTTCATGTGTCTTCTGCTCTAGTTTGGTTAAAATAGATCACAAGGATACGGAAAAGGTAATCACTGCTATTTGATATTTCATCACCATTTCTGTCATCACTCTGAACAGCTACATCAAATAATTGTTTTTAAATGTGGTTCCAGCGTCATCGGTACATCGACGCGGCGTTGAAGAAGCTGAAGGAGGAGCTGGAAAGGTATGAAACGTGAGGAGGAGGTTTAAGATGATGAAGAGTAACTAATCACCCCTGGGACTACCCAACATGAATAGAGAACATCTCTGTAACTACGAGTCTGTTTGTCTCAATGATCTTGGTATCATAGCAAAGGGAACATTTGTCAGATTTCTGCAGATGTGGAAGCATCAGCATAATGTTACTGGGTATCATTTTGTTTATTTCTGTCACTTTATTTCATTCCATTCTCATTTTTAATTGAAAATAAATATTTTAGCTATTTGAATCCAGTGGGATCATTTTCAGTCTGAGTTAATCTGAAGTAAATCTGTTCAGCCGTTTGTCTCCTGTTGAACTGATGGAAATCTTCATGTGTCTTCTGCTCTAGATTGGTTAAATTGAGAGACGTGGACGAGGAAAAGGTAATCGCTGCTAATTAATGTGTCCTCATCATGATTCCTATCAACAGTCTGAGCATCCACAGCAACTAACTTGTTTAACGATGTATTTACAGCTTCAGAGGCCTTCAACACGATATTCAGCAAAATCAAGGAGAATCTGGAAGGGTATGAATCATGAGGAGGAGGGTTGAGATGATGAAGAGTATGAGGAGGTGGGGATGTAGAGGTTTAATGTGGCCCCGCCCACCTCCAGAGATCTAAACTCATGCTAGGACAGGAGCATCAACACAGGGCAAAGCAGTAGACACGTTTAATCCGGTTATTGTTGTAGTTTTGTATTCATTTCCATTCTACTGATTGGACTTTAGTCGGATCACTTCAGGTTCATCAGGTTAACTGAAGTCAGTGGATCTGTTCAGCTGTTTGTCTCCTGTTAAACTGATGGAAATCCTCCTGTGTCTTCTGCTGCAGATTCTATTTACCTAAGATCGACTGGAAACATGAGGAGCCACATCAGGTGATCTCTCATGTCTGATCATCATTCTTGTCAACACATCCAAGGAAATCATGTAATAATTTGTTTTAAATCTGGTTTCAGCTTCAGAAGCACTTTGATGGAATGTTTTGGCACCTGAGGGAGGATCTGGGAAGGTATGACACATGAGGAGGAGGAGGAGGAGATGAAGAGTATGAGGAGTAGGCACATCGAAGTATTTCATTGAGTTATAATTGAGCCAGACGTGAACACAGATGTGAAAAACATAATGACATGAATCAGTGTGATTTCTAGAGGATGAAATCATCTCTGATCCAGAATAAACGTCTTTAAATCCACTTAGAAATGATAGAAAGAAGAAGCTGCAGAGTGACTGAGAAACTTGATTTGACATTTTTCTTCCTCTTGATCTTTGTTCTTTTACTATCTATGTATTGTTGTATTTATCTTTAGATCTGCATGTGTTTGATTCCATTTTCTTTCTTGTTATCACATTATGTTGTAAAATAGTTTCAGACGGTTTTTTGTGTGTCTTGTCTTTTTTTAATTTTTAATATTGTTTTTATTCTGCTATAGTTTGTTCTTCCCTGGTATCAAGTGGACACATGTGACGTACACGGAAAAGGTAATCACCACTGTTTGATTTTTCAAAATCACCATCATCATCATCATCGTCATTATTCATGAACACTCTGAACATCCACAGAAAATAATTTGTTTTAAAATGTATTTCCAGCATCAAAAGCCCATCACTGAAACATTAACCAAACCGTTGGAGCATCACGGAAGGTAAGAAACTAAGAGGAGGATTGGGATGATGAAGAGTATGAGGAGGAGGAGGAGGAGGAAAAGTCTGTTATCAGTTTAGATATTGATCCTGTGTTATTGACTTATAAGTTACTGTCTTTGGATGTTTAATGTGGCCCCGCCCACCTCCAGAGATCCAAACACATGATTGGACGCTGCTGTCTCTCACATTATTTCGTTACATATGACTACATTTGATAAAATATTTGTATTTATTAATTTTCATTTCACTGATTGGACTTTAGTCGGATCATCTGAGCATCAGGTTAACTGAAGTCAGTGAATCTGTTCAGCTGTTTGTCTCCTGTTGAACTGATGGAAATCCTCCTGTGTCTTCTGCTGTAGTTTCCATTCACATGAGATCCACTGGAAACATGTGGAGCCACATCAGGTAATCACTGATGTTTCTTCATCATCATCATCATCATCATTCTTGTCTACGCCCTCTGAACAGCCACAGACAATTCATTTGTTTTCAAATCTTGTTTCAGCGTCAGAAGTTCTTCAGTGGAATGTTTCTGAAACTGAAGGAGGATCTGGGAAGGTATGAAACATGAGGAGGAAGAGGTTTGAGATGATGATCCAGGTCTAACAGCCCAGGGAGTAACAGTAGACAGGTTTCAGGCTAACCGTGAGATCTGGATCACTCTGTTGACTCAAACCTTGATCAGGTCTTTACATCAGTCCAGGTTCTACATTCAGTCCTGACTGATGGTCCTAGTCTGGGTCAGATCCACAGGTCTACCTTTCGCGGTCATGATGACCTGATGGTGGAGGATGTAGACAAAGGGAAGACTGACCAACACGAGTCAGCTCAGAGCGGTGGGCTGACGTTACACATCAACGATGTCATCTGGCTGTGTTGTCGGCTGCCAGGATCAATATTGAAGCGTTTGAGAGTATAAACTGTGACTGTGGACTCTAGCGAGCTACAATATCGTGGAGCGTTTCAGTGGTGACAGAGATTGTATGTAATAGTTTAGCACAGCCCTCTGCTAACCAGAGAAGAAGACTAAACTATTAAAGAGATGAAGAGGTGGCCGGCTATGGGGCTCTTCCTCTTCCTCATCTGCTTAACTGATGGAAATCCTGTGTCTTCTCCTGTAGATTGCATTTTCCTGGGATCGACTGGAAACTGGTGGATACGGCAAAGGTAATCACTTCTGTTTGACAATTCATCATCATCTTCATCACCATCATCATCACCCCGTCAACAATGTCTGACATCCACGCAAAAATAATGTCTTAAAATGTGATTTCAGCTTCAGACGTCCATGGAAGAGATATTCAGCAAAATGAAGAAGGAACTGGAAAGGTATGAAATATGAGGAGGAGGAGGATGTTTGAGATGATGAAGAGTATGAGGAAGAGGGGACAAACTGTGATCAGTTTGCATATTGATGTTGTGTTATTGATCTTAAAGGGCTCTGTTTGTTTAATGTGGCCCCGCCCACCACCAGAGATCCCAACTCATGATTGGACGCTGCTGTCTCTCACATTATCTTCAGGTCTATCAACACAGGGACTAACAGTAGACAGGTTTCATTCATGGTGTTTAATCGGGTTATTTCTCTTCAGATTGACATCTATTTAGGTTTGAAATGTTTTCATGTATTTACAGTTGAATGAGTTGAAACCAATCGGATCTTTGTCAGTCTGAGTTAATCTGAAGTGAATCTGTTCAGCTGTTTGTCTCCTGGTGAACTGATGGAAATGCTCATGTGTCTTCTGCTGTAGTTTGTATTCAACTGAGATGAAATCAACACATCTAGAGCCAGAAAAGGTAATCACTGTTTGACTTTTCATCTTCATCATTTCTGTCAACTCTCTCTGAACAGCCACGGAAATAACTGGTTTCAAAATGTGGTTTCAGCTTCAGATGTCCATCAACGAGATGTTTGTGAGGCTGAAGGAGGATCTGGAAAGGTATGAAACGTGAGGAGGAGGAGGAGGATTGGGATGATGAAGAGTATGAGGAGGAGGGGACAAAGTCTGTCATCAGTTTAGATATTGATTCTGTGTTATTGATCTTATGAAGCTGTGTCTTGGATGTTTAATGTGGCCCCGCCCACCACCATTAATCCCATGAACCATTAACCGTAACCAGGTTTCATTCATGGTGTTTATTGAGTTATTTCTTTGAGTTTGTTTGTTTCCTGTTGAACTGAAATCCTGGTTTGTCTTCCATTACAGTTTGTATTCAACTTATATCGACTCAAAACATCCGGTGCCAGAAACGGTAATCACTGCTTGACTTTTTATCCTCAACATCATCATCATCATCATCATCATTCCTGTCAACACACTCTGAACATCCACAAAGAAATGAACAGTTTTAAAATGTCTTTCCAGCTTAAGAAGTCCATTGATGGGATGTTAAACAGACTGAAGGAGCATCTGGAAAGGTATGAAACATGAGGAGCAGGTTTGGGATGATGAAGAGTATGAGGAGCTGTTATCAGTTTAGATATTGATCCTGTGTTATTGACTTATAAGGTACTGTCTGTGGATGTTTAATGTGGCCCCGCCCACTACTAGAGAGACAAATACATGATTGGACGCTGCTGTCTCACATTATTTAGTTACATATGACTACTTTTGATAGATTTTTTGTATTCATTAATTTTCATTTCACTGATTGGACTTTAGTCGGATCATTTGAGCATCAGGTTAACTGAAGTCAGTGAATCTGTTCAGCTGTTTGTCTCCTGTTGAACTGATGGTAATCCTTCTGTGTCTTCTGCTGTAGTTTGTATTTACCCAGGAAGGAGGAGGAACAAGTGGATAAGGAAAAGGTAATAACCCACGTTTGATTGTTCGTCATCATCATTCCTGTCAACACTCTGAACATCCACAAAGTTAATTTTGTTTTTAAATGTGGTTACAGCTTCGGAAGTCCATCCAGGATATGTCTACGCAATTGTCTAAGTATCATGGAAGGTATGAAACATGAGGATGAGGAGGATGTTTGAGATGACGAAGAGTATGAGGAAGAGGGGACAAAGTCTGTTAACCGTTTAGTTTAGTTTGTTATTGATCTTTAAAGGCTCTTTCTATAGATGTTTAATGTGGCCCCTCCCACCAGAACTCCAATCTCAGGATTGGAGGCTGCTGAATTCCTTACGTTATAGACAGTATTCAGGTTCAGTGTGAGATCTGGATCACCCTGCTGAATCTAACCTGGATCAGGTCTTTGGATAAGTCCAGGTTCCACATTAATTCCTGACTGATGGTCCTAGTCTGGGTCAGTTATGGAATTCCTCAGACTTCAATCACATGTGTACGAGCAAGCACTCCCTGGATGTGTTTTAGCAATTCTTTAAAGAAAGACATGATTGATGTTTGAGGCTTGAACTGGTTCCATCTGATCCGCTTTGCCAGATGTGCTGGGGGGAAGATTTGATATGTAATCCACCGTGGCACACGGCACGATGAAACCCCCAACTGCAGAGTAGGCTTGGACCAGTATAAAACCGGTTTGGTATTAAGCCAAACACTGGACCAGACCAGTAAACTGACTTTAACCACTAGGTGTCGTACTTGTCACAGCAGCCCCTCTGGAAACATTCTGCCTTTTTTTTTATAGACCATCCCGCCGTAATCATGGACGGGGAGTCCAACATAAGCCATCATGTTTTTATTCATCACATTTCATTTTATGTTACAAAATATTTTTTGGTCTATTTTTCTGATTCTTTATTTAGTTTGTTTCTTTTTGTTACTTGTTTTTATTTTTAAAATGACTTCAGCTTGAAGTGAAGTCAGTAAATCTGCTTGTGTCCTGCTGAACTGATGGAAGTCTTCTGTCTTCTTCTGCTCTAGTTCGGTGTTTCCTGAGATCAACTGGGATCAAGTGAACATCGAACAGGTAATCAATGTTTTTTCATTATTATTCCTGTCAACGCTCTGAACCCCAGAAAAAATAATACATTTAAATGTGATTTCAGCTTCAGAATCGCATCAATGAAGTGATATTGCAGCTGGAGAAGGATCTGGAAAGGTACGAAACATGAGGAGGAAGTTTGAGTTGATCGAGTATGAGGAGGAGGGTTTAAAATATTGATCCTGTATTATTGCGCTTTAGAGGTACTATATAGAAATCCACACACACTCTATTATCTCTGATTTCCATCCAAAATAAATTTCATTCAATAATAATAAACATCCATGACTCCACTTAGAAGTCAGTGAAAAAAGACTGCAGAAGAAGTTGTTTTAAAGTTTCTTTTATTTTATCTATTTGTACCTTTATTTCTAGTTTTTTTTTTAGTATTCTTCCCATCGTTATGCGTTTTCATTTGTTCAATTTGATTATTTTCTTTTATATATTCATATCTTAATGCATCTGTTTTTCATTTTTTTATTTATTAAGGTTTGTAATTATTACATTTTTATGGTTTAATATTTAGTATTTATATTGAGTTGCGTCATTTTCAGCCTGAGTTTGTATGAAGTCAGTAAATCTGTTTGTCTCCTGTTGAACTGATGAAATCCTCCCGTGTCTTCTAGTTTGGGTTTTCCTAAGAATACCTTGGATCATGTGGATACAGAAAAGGTAATTACTGCCGTTAAATTCTTTTATACCTCCAGATAGTCAGACTGCTACACATGCACATTGAGAGCACACACAGTGCACGCATCACAACAACCTCTGCTAGCGTAGCTGCTGCATGGCTGAGGTTGAAAACAAGTGAACAAAAACAATCGGCGTTAAACAGCTGGACGTGGATCAACGTCACTCACATGGAGCTGCTTCGGCCTCGAAAGGGGGATATCAGACTTATTGTAAGTCGCTTTGGAAAAAAGCATCTGCTAAATGCCGACATGTAAATGTCCAAAAGTCACCGATCTGCAGACACTCGGAAAGAGGTTGCCATTGAAGACGGCTGACAATTTACTTTTTTCACCATTTGCGAGTCAACCACGAAATAGAATATGAAGCATATTAAAAGATTCTGGAATCAACGGTAGCCAGACCGGCTATGGTACCGGCAAAACAAAAACACACTCGGCAAAATAATTCCTTTTATGGGCAACTAAAGTCAACGGATTTGTCTTACGTTGCCCATGCACTGTCATGACGGTGCATTTCTTCAGTTTAAAATCCTCTCATTGTAGTTTTTGTTGGTACAATATATGACAAAGTAAATCCTGGAGCCCAATTTGAAATTGTTTACTCATATTAGCGCTGATTGATCTGTTTTTGTATTGTATTATACTTGAATAACTAGTTTTAAGTTAATAAATAAGACCTGTGTTTCTTCAATACATTGTTTTTATTTATAGAACCATAACATTATCTAATATACTATTAACGAGAGTGAGCTAGTACAATACAAGGCCTTTACAAGTACATTTATTGGAGATGCACAATATTGTCAATTAACCTTATCGGCAAAATCCCCTGAAATATTGAGATATTATTTTTTTAAAGATTTGAAATGGAATATAAAACACTTGGAAGGAACCAACTTTGCTACACACCTGGTTTATTCATAAACCATTCAAGAAGTCATGCTTTGTTAGGTCTGTCTGTAAGACCACAAGATAACTGCTGTTAAAACGCTGGTTTTCTGAATGGAGTCTGGTTGATGGTGCTAGGCTACGCTAACATTGTAGCTGCTCCATCAACACTCCATATAAGGTCATCTAGACATAAATACAGCAGAGACCTTGTTGTTTGGACCACAGACAGTCTCTGGTTCCTCCACATAGTCTGGTCTCTGGACTGATGTGAGCTACTATCTAGACCTCTGGGGGACCACAGACCCAGGAGACTGAGAGGCACAGAAAGACGTGCATTAAGTATACAATGAAGAGCTAAATACCAAAGCTATGTTGTCCAAGATGTTCTTTCCATCACAAACTCAGATTCTGTGCATCGTTGTTAATCTTTCCGTTCGGGTTCACATGTATCTTTTGTAACACTTAAAATCTGCATCTCAACACCTGCAGGTGAACCAGTCCAAAGTGAACGGCCCATCCACCAGCAAGGAGCCCGGCGTCGTCGGGCTCCTTAATGTCCACGTTGCCTCGTTGGTGGAGACCAGCGCAGACGAATCCATTCTGACCATCACCACGAACCCACACGGTGCCAACAAGCCTCAATGTGTTCATGTTGGCCTGAAAAGAGTTCCAGAACTTTACAAGCTGCACAGGGGTTTTAAATCTATTAAAAACATGTCGGGGCATTTACTCAAGATGTTTCAGTTGTAAGACGGACATTACCTCATTTCACGTGAGCTAACATGAACACTGTTTCAATCGCTGTGTCAAGTCTTTAAGTACACTGTTCTAAACTTGCAACTCCAACTATACTGGTCTCATGTATGCTTCAAAATAAAATGAAAATTGCATCAAGAAATTTCAGTTTTTGTGCATTCTTACTAATCTTAAGTGTTTATTTATTCCTAGGTGAGAATAATCATATGACAGCTATTCATACCCTGCCAAGAAAGGTGACAGAGAGATTTAGTAGTAGTAATTGGGGCCATAGTGGTCAGTGGGGGAGGGGCTAAAATGGGGCAATTTTGTGATTGATTTTATTTTTACAAAACTTCATGATGTTTGATCAGGGGAAATGGAAAGAAAAATATATTTTTGAGTGAGTGCAAAAGAAAGGAAGGGGAGTGGCCGTTCCACCACGGTCCAGGGAGACCTGCTAGGCGAGAAAGCACAGGGACTCCAGGGGGAAATACACAGAGAGAGCAAGAGAGATGGAGAGAGAGAGAGAGGCTCAGTGTGTCACTATAATCCCCCGGCAGTCTAGGCCTATAGCAGCTTAACTAAGAGCTGGTTCAGGCAAACCTGTGTCAAAGAGAAAGGTTTTAAGCCTACTCTTAAATGTGGGAACAGTGTCTGCCTCACGAACCAGAACCAGAAGACGGTTCCACAGAAGAGGAGCTTGATGGCTGAAAGCTCTGGCCCCTGTTCTACCTTTGGAGGCTTTAGGAACTAGAAGTAACCCTTTATTCTGAGAACGTAGTGCTCTAGCAGGACAGTAGGGTTTAATGAGCTCTTTAAGATATGATGGTGCCTGACCATTAAGAGCCTTGTAAGTGAGAAGAAGGATTTTAAATTCTATTCTGGATTTTACTGGGAGCCAGAGAAGCTAATACAGGAGAAATGTGATCCCTTCTTCTGGTTTTAGTCAGAACACGAGTTGCAGCATTCTGGACCAGCTGGAGAGATTTAAGAGATTTATTTGAACAGCCTTATAATAAGGAATTACAATAGTCCAGCCTTGAGGAACAAATGCATGGACAAGTTTTTTCTGCATATTTAGTAATGTTACGCAGGTGAAAGTAGGCTGTCCTCATGGTTTGTTTAATATGTGAGTCAAAGGACAGGTCCTGATAAAAGATAACTCCAAGTTTCTTACAGTAGCATTTGAGGCGATGGCAATCCCATCAATAGTCGCTATATCTTTAGACAGCTAGCTTCGGAGGAGTTTAGGCCCAAGTACAATAACTTCCGTTTTATCGGAGTTTAACATCAGGAAATTGCAGGTCATTCAGGATTTTATGTCATCAACACATGCCTGGAGTTGAACTAGCTGATTGGTTTCTTCAGGCTTGGTCGATAGATATAATTGAGTATCATCAGCATAACAATGGAAGTTTATAGAGTGTCTTCTAATAATGTTGCCTAAAGGAAGCATATATAAGTTGAAAAGAATTGGTCCGGTGTTCCTGGAGGATTTTTCATTGACATGCACAACTCAACTCAACTTTATTTATATAGCACTTTAAAACAACCCTGGTTGAAAACAAAGTGCTGTGTAGAGACATAAAACAATTAAAACATTAAAATAAATAAAACAGACAGTAAAACAGGTGTTTCATTGTTTTTAAAAGCAATTAGAAACAATAAAACAATAAATCAAAGCAGGGCCATAAAAACACTAAAACAAGTCTCATGTGGAGTTGAAAGCCAGGGAATAAAAATGGGTTTTAAGACTGGTTTTAATAATGGACAGTGAGGAGGCTTGTCTAATGTAAAATGGTAGCTCGTTCCAGAGTTTTGGGGCAGCAGTGGAGAAAGCTCTGTCCCTTCTGAGCTTCCTTTTGGACCTCGGTACCTCCAGGAGCAGCAGGTCGGCTGACCTGAGGCACCGAGCAGGAGAGTAGGGTTTAAGGAGCTCAGAGAGGTAAGGGGGGGCGAGACCATTTAAAGACTTAAAAACAAATAAAAGAATCTTTAAATGGACTCTAAAAAGCACAGGCAGCCAGTGGAGGGAGGCCAGGACTGGAGTTATGTGCTCCCTCTTACGCGCTCCAGTTAGGAGGCGAGCGGCTGCATTTTGCACCAGCTGGAGACGTGCGAGGGAGGACTGGCTGACTCCGAAATAAAGTGCATTACAGTAATCCAGCCGAGATGTTATGAAGGCGTGGATTACTGTCTCAAAGTGCTTTTGTGCAAGGAAAGGCTTCACCTTTGCCAGCTGCCTAATCTGAAAGAAGCTGGACTTCACTACAAAACTAATTTGCCGATCCAATTTTAAATCACTGTCCATTTTAAAACCCAAGTTTGTGACTGTTGGCTTTAAATAGTCTGCCAAAGGGCCCAAGTCAATGGGCAAAGGTTCACAAGAGCTGCTGGGGCCAAACACCATCACTTCTGTTTTATTTTCATTAAAATTTAAAAAGTTTAAGGCCATCCAGGCTTTGATGTCTTCGAGACATGACAGAAGTGGTGTGAGGGAGAAACCATTTGTTTTCTTCAGAGGCATGTATATCTGACTATCATCGGCATAGCAATGAAAAGCGATGCCATGCTTTCTCAGGATGGAGCCGAGGGGCAATAAATACAAAGAAAAAAGCAGCGGCCCTAGAATGGACCCCTGTGGAACCCCATACAACAGTGGAACAGAGCTGGACTCCAAATTTTCAATGCTTACGCTCATGCTTCTTTCAGCCAGATATGATTTTAGCCACAGTAGAGCAGTACCACGGATACCCACTAGGCGGTGTAACCGAGCCAATAAGGTGTTGTGGTCCACAGTGTCAAAGGCTGCAGTTAGGTCCAACAGAACAAGAATTACATGATCACCAGATGATTCTCCCTTCTCGCCACAGCCAAGCATCCAGTCCAGGCCTCAGCCACAGCCAAGCATCCAGTCCAGGCCTCAGCCACAGCCAAGCATCCAGTCCAGGCCTCAGCCACAGCCAAGCATCCAGTCCAGGCCTCAGCCAAGCATCCAGTCCAGGCCTCAGCCAAGCATCCAGTCCAGGCCTCAGCCACAGCCAAGCATCCAGTCCAGGCCTCAGCCACAGCCAAGCATCCAGTCCAGGCCTCAGCCACAGCCAAGCATCCCGTCCAGGCCACAGCCACAGCCAAGCATCCAGTCCAGGCCACAGCCAAGCATCCAGTCCAGGCCACAGCCAAGCATCCAGTCCAGGCCACAGCCAAGCATCCAGTCCAGGCCACAGCCAAGCATCCAGTCCAGGCCACAGCCAAGCATCCAGTCCAGGCCACAGCCAAGCATCCAGTCCAGGCCACAGCCAAGCTACCAGTCCAGGCCTCAGCCACAGCCAAGCTTCCAGTCCAGGCCTTAGCCACAGCCAAGCTTCCAGCCCAGGCCTTAGCCACAGCCAAGCTTCCAGCCCAGGCCTTAGCCACAGCCAAGCTACCAGCCCAGGCCTTAGCCACAGCCAAGCTACCAGCCCAGGCCTTAGCCACAGCCAAGCTTCCAGCCCAGGCCTCAGCCACAGCCAAGCTTCCAGCCCAGGCCTCAGCCACAGCCAAGCTTCCAGCCCAGGCCTCAGCCACAGCCAAGCTTCCAGCCCAGGCCTTAGCCACAACCAAGCTACCAGCCCAGGTCTTAACCACAGCCATGCTACCAGCCCACGCCACCGTTCCAGCCAAGCTACCAGACCACGCCACCGTTCCAGCCAAGCAACCAGCCCACGCCACAGTCATAGCCGCACCACTAGCCCATGTTTCGGCCAGTGGCCTCCAGTCGGCGGTCCGGTCGACACCTGCCAGTGGCCTCCAGTCGGCGGTCCGGTCGACACCTGCCAGTGGCCTCCAGTCGGCGGTCCGGTCGACACTCTCCAGGGGTCTCAAGTCGGCGGTCCGGTCGACACTCTCCAGGGGTCTCAAGTCGGCGTTCCGGTCGACACTCTCCAGTGGTCCTCAGTCTGCGGCCCGGTCGACACCGGCCATTGGTCTTCAGTCGGCGGCCCGGGCGACACCGGCCATTGGTCTTCAGTCGGCGGCCCGGGCGACACCAGTCCGGGTGGAGGATTGTCCCACACCTGCTCCTCGCAGCCTTCGGGAGGTCCGCTCGTCACCCGTTCCTGTCCAGACGGGGGGCCGTCCGACGCCTGCTCCGCGCAGCCCTCGGGAGGTCCGCTCGTCGCCCGTTCCTGTCCGGACGGGGGGCCGTCCGACGCCTGCTCCGCGCAGCCTCCGGGAGGTCCGCTCGTCACCCGTTCCTGTCCAGACGGGGGGCCGTCCTACGCCTGCTCCGCGCAGCCTCCGGGAGGTCCGCTCGTCACCCGTTCCTGTCCAGACGGGGGGCCGTCCTACGCCTGCTACGGGGAGCCTCCGGGAGGTCCGCTCGTCACCCGTTCCTGTCCGGAAGGGGGGCCGTCCTACGCCTGCTACGGGGAGCCTCCGGGAGGTCCGCTCGTCACCCGTTCCTGTCCGGAAGGGGGGCCGTCCTACGCCTGCTCCACGCAGCCTTCGGGAGGTCCGCTCGTCACCCGTTCCTGTCCGGACGGGGGGCCGTCCTACGCCTGCTCTACGTCGCCTCCCTGAGCGGCCCCGCCCGTTAGCCCGTCCTCACGCCCGGCCCCCTGAGCGGTCACGCCCGCTAGGCCGCCCTCACGCCCGGCCTCCTGAGCGGTCACGCCCGCTAGGGCGCCCTCACGCCCGGCCTCCTGAGCGGTCACGCCCGCTAGGGCGCCCTCACACCCGGCCTCCTGAGCGGTCACGCCCGCTAGGCCGCCCTCACGCCCGGCCTCCTGAGCGGTCACGCCCGCTAGGCCGCCCTCACGCCCGGCCTCCTGAGCGGTCACGCCCGTTAGGTCGCCCTCACGCCCGGCCTCCTGAGCCCTGCCCCCAGGCCCCCTCCACCCGCCCTACGTTTCATGGACCCTAGGGACATCTGGGATCTGTTCCTTAAGGGAGGGGTAATGTCACGCCGGTGTGGTAATGTCTTGTCTTGGGTTTTTGTCTTGTCATTTCCTGTCTTATTTTGAAAATAACTCCCTTCTCGTTTCAGGTCACTTGCCCTCCCTCATGTGTTCCCTGGTCTGATGTCATTCCTGATCCCTGATTGTTGTCACCTGTTGCTCGTTATCCCTCTGTGTATTTAAGTCTGCGTCTCCCCTTGTCTTGTGCCAGTTCGTTATTCGTCTTCTGTCACGTCACGATCCACGTCACGTTCCATGCCACCAGAGTAAGGTTGTTTTTACGCCAGTTTATGTTTCAAGTCTTGTTTTCCTCCATGTGGAGTGGGTTTTTGTTTATAGTGTTAGTTTAGGTTTTGAATAATCTTGTTTTCCTGGATCTTTTTTTAGTCGTTTTTGCCCTTGTGGTTTTTCTGTTGATACTTTGTTCTGGCTTTAGTTTTTGGTTTGTATTTAGTTAATTATTGAAATAAAGCCTTTTAAAAACTGCTTGCCCTGCATCTGAGTCCTCCCTCCATGCCTAAGCCTGACAGTGCTATGCAGAGTTTTAAAACCAGACTGAAAGACCTCCAGGACACCATGCTCGTCTACAAATGGCTTTAACTGAGCATGAACAACTTTCTCTAAAATGTTTTAAATAAAAGGCAGCTTGGAGATGGGTCTGTAATTGGCCAGCACACTACGATCCAGGCCAGGTTTCTTAAGTAGTGGCTGCACCACTGCATGATTAAAACTCAGGGGGACAACACCAGAAGACAGACTGCTGTTTATGATAGCCAGGACTGACTGCCCTATACAAGGAAAAACCTCTATAAAGAGACGAGGAGAAACAGTGTCACAGGGAGAACCTAAAGGCTTAGTATGGCAGACCAAATCTTCCAAAAATGACAGAGACACAGGCTCAAACTTGTCGAGAGCTACAGAACAAGGAGCAGAGTCCGAGGGGTCGGATGCAGGAGCTGAGATGAGAGCCCTAGCAGTAGCAACCATATCAATAAAAAACTGGAGGAAGCTATTGCACATTTCGGGCGATGCCTCCACGCTGACAGGCTGTGGAGCATTTAGAACAGTGTCAATGGTCTTAAATAGCACTCGTGGGTTTTGACGATTGGACTCAATGATATTTGAGAGGTATTGTCTTTTGGTCTCCTTTACATTGTTCTGGTAGCATCGCCAACAGCGTTTTAGGATCTGGAGGGAGACCTCCAGTCCTAGCCGCACGAGTTCCCTCATTGAACCACGGCTCAGGTTTAGTTTTGGACTTAAACCAGCTTAATGCAGTTCCTTTGATGCCAATTAATTTTACCAGTCTATAATCTCATGATTAATGGTGTTGAACGCAGCACTAAGATCTAGCAGGACAAGTACAGAAACCAGTCCTTTGTCAGAAGCAATAAGAATGTTAGGTTTTGTCTATTGGACCCGGACTGAGAGACCAGAGGCAGAAGGCAGGTTTAAGATGTTTATTATAACCAGAAATAAATGGTGCAGCAGGCTGGTGCGGGTGATGTGTCCGTTCGCGCTGGTTAGCAGAGGACTGCTGAGGTGACGAGCAAGCAGGTGGACTGACCGGCAGGGATGAGCCCAGCGGAAGAACGCTGGAGTCCTGCTGGAGAGCGAAGTCACAAAAAGGCGTTAGTAGAGATTACGACTAGGCAGGAGAAAACACTGTTAGCGGCGACGCAGGTCAGAGCTTCACACATCACCGTAGGGACGAAATAATCTGGCGCCGGAGTGCTGAGGAAGCCAGGTTTAAATAGTGCTGCTGGTGATTTGATGATTGGCATCAGGTGTGCCCGCTTGGTCCTCTGCTGCCGGCACGCCCACCGGCCACACCCCCCAGAGTGGCTGGAGAGTGAGAGGGAAAAGGAGGGGGAAGACAGACAAGGGAAAACACACAACACAGAAACACAAAAATCCCTCCCACTGTCCTGGCAGAACCGTGACAGTACCCCCCCCCCCCCCCCCCCTAACGGGTGCCTCCAGGCACCCTGCCAGGCTTCCCCGGGAACTGCCGGTAAAAGTCAGAGAGCAGGGTCTTGTCTTCTATGAGGGAGCGGGAAATCCAGGAGCGCTCCTCCGGACCATAACCCTCCCAGTCCACCAGATATTGGAACCCCAGGCCCCGGCGACGAATATCCAAAAGGTGGCGGACAGTGTAGATGGGGTGGTCGTCCAGAAGCCGGGGGGGTGGTGGGGGTTCGGCCGGAGGGCTCAATGGGCTGGAAGAGACGGGCTTGAGCAGAGACACATGAAAGGAGGGATGGACCTTGAGGGAGGCTGGAAGTTTAAGCCGAGCTACCGCAGGGTTGATCATTCTCTCGATCTCAAAAGGACCAATGTACCTCAGCGCCAGCTTGCGGGAGTCCGTCTGAAGGGGCAGGTCCTTGGACGAAGCCACACCCTCTGGCCCGGTGCGTAGTCCGGGGCCGGCCTGCGGTGCCTGTCCGCTAGGCGCTGGTTCTGAGCCGCCGTGCGAAGGAGGGCAGCGCGGGCCGCCTGCCACACCTGCCGACACCGCCTAATGTGGTCCCGGACGGACGGAACTGCCACCTCACTCTCCTGTTCGGGGAACAAGGGGGGTTGGAAACCATTAGCGGCCATAAATGGTGACATACCCGTGGCAGAGCTGACGAGGGAGTTGTGGGCGTATTCCACCCATGGAAGATGAGTGGACCAGGAAGCAGGGTGACTGGCGGAGACGCAGCACAGGGCAGCCTCCAGGTCTTGGTTAGCCCGCTCCGTCTGTCCGTTGGATTGGGGATGGTATCCGGATGAGAGACTGACCGATGCCCCGATCGCCGAGCAGAACGCCCTCCAGACCTGAGAGATGAATTGTGGGCCACGGTCCGACACGATGTCCAGGGGGAGACCATGAAGCCTGAAGACATTGTGTACCAGGTGGTTGGCCGTCTCCAAGGCTGAGGGGAGCTTAGGTAGGGGGACATAGTGGACAGCCTTTGAGAACCGGTCCACAATGGTGAGGATGACCGTATGTCCCTCCGAGGGTGGCAGTCCAGTGACGAAGTCCACGGCGATGTGCGACCAGGGTCGATGGGGAATGGGCAGAGGTCGTAACAGGCCGGCTGGAGCACGGTGGGACGTTTTGCTGCGGGAACAGACGGAGCAGGCCGAGACGAACTCCTTGGTGTCAGCGTATATTGAGGGCCACCAGAACCGCTGACGAACGAGGGCGAGGGTTCTCTGGAAACCCGGATGACAAGCCAACCTCGATGAATGCCCCCATTGAAGGACCATAGACCTGGAGGGATCCGGAACAAACATCCGGTCGGGTGGACAGCCGTCCGGTGGAGGATGGGTGCGCTGCGCCTCCTTGACCGTGCGTTCGACCTCCCATCTGGCGGCAGAAACCACACACTCAGGGGAAATGATGTGCTCATCAGTGTCTGGCTCATCCGTAGGAGAGAACTGGTGGGAGAGTGCGTCAGGCTTGGTGTTTCTCGAACCAGGTCGGTAGGTGAGGGTGAAACAGAAACGCCCCAGGAACAGAGCCCATCGAGCCTGGCGGGAGTTCAGACGTTTGGCCGAGCGGAGGTAGGTAAGGTTGCGATGGTCGGTCCAAACGAGGAAAGGGACAGCCGCTCCCTCCAGCCAGTGTCTCCATTCTTGCAGGGCGAGGACGACGGCTAACAGCTCCCGATTCCCCATGTCATAGTTCCCCTCCGCCTGGGAGAGACGGCGAGAGAAGAAAACGCAGGGGTGGAGCTTCTGGTCCGACGGGGATCTCTGGGACAGCACCGCCCCCACACCGGTGTTTTCCCCTCCGCCTGGGAGAGACGGCGAGAGAAGAAAACGCAGGGGTGGAGCTTCTGGTCCGACGGGGATCTCTGGGACAGCACCGCCCCCACACCGGTGTCCGAGGCGTCCACCTCCACCACGTATTGGAGATCCGGGTTCGGATGGACCAGGACTGGAGCCGTGGAGAACAGCCCCTTCAGTTTGGCGAACGCCGTCTCTGCATCCGATAACCAGGTGTATGGGAGCTTGGAGGAGGTGAGGCGGGTGAGTGGAACCGCCACCCGGCTGTAGTCCTGGATGAAGCAGCGATAGAAGTTGGCGAAACCCAAGAAGCGCTGGAGCTGTTTCCGGTTCTCAGGAATGGGCCAGTCCATCACCGCACGCACTTTAGCAGGGTCAGCTCTCACCTGCCCCTGCTCGATGATGAATCCCAGGAACTGCACCGAGGTAGCGTGGAACTGGCACTTCTCCACCTTAACAAAAAGCTTGTTCTCCAGGAGCCTCTGTAGGACGGTCCGGACATGCTGAAGATGCTCCTCGGGGGAACGAGAAAAAATGAGAATGTCATTGAGGTAGACAAAAACAAAACGATTCAGCATGTCACGGAGCACGTCATTCACCAACGCCTGGAAAACAGCAGGAGCGTTAGTGAGACCAAATGGCATGACTTGGTACTCGACGTGCCCTAGGTGGGTGTTGAAAGCCGTCTTCCACTCATCCTTCTCCCGGATGCGCAGCAGATGGTAAGCGCTGCGCAGGTCTAGTTTGGAGAAGATGGTGGCCTCAGATGAGGACCTAACACTTGTTCTATTTTTAGCTCTTACTTTATCGGCAATGATACGTCGTGGTTTCTTTGTTTCCTTCTTTTGACAAATGTACTTATTGTAAGTCGCTTTGGACAAAAGCGTCTGCTAAATGACCTAAATGTAAATGTAAATGTGGCCTGGTGGAGGGGACCGAAAGCAGAGTCAATTAAAGGTAATGGATACTTGTTTTTAATAGTGATGTTGTTCAAACCCCTGTAATCTATACAGGGGCGAAGTGTACCATCCTTCTTGGATACGAAGAAGAACCCTGCTCCCACCAGTGAGGATGATGGGCGGATGAACCCCGTGGCGAGGGCGTCCCGGATGTACTCCTCCATGGCCTCACGCTCCGGCCGGGAGAGGTTGTAGAGGCGGCTAGACGGGAGCATAGCACCGGGTAATAAGTCGATGGCGCAGTCGTAAGGGCGGTGAGGTGGTAGGGACTGAGCACGGTCCTTACTGAAAACCTCCGCCAGGTCGTGATAGGCAGAGGGGACGGCGGCGAGGTCTACCGGTGCAGGAGGAGCTGGGGACACAGGAGCACCGGGGGGAACAGCCGAGTGGAGACAGTTGGAGTGGCAGTGTATGCTCCAGCTGCTAATCCGTGCCGAAGACCAGTCGATGTGTGGGTTGTGAAGTTTGAGCCAGGGAAGACCGAGGACCACGGGAGACTGGGGTGAGGGGAGGATGAACAGTTGGATTCTCTCGCTGTGGTTGCCAGACAGGAGGAGTGTGAGGGGGGCGGTACGGTGAGTGACCCTGGCTAAGACCCGACCATCCAGGGCGAAAACCTCCTTTGGAACCGGAAGAGGGAGTGTGGGGATGTGAGCCCGGTCTACCGTGCCCGCGTTGATGAAGTTCTCATCAGAGCCCGAGTCCACCAGTACCGACAGGGATAGGGGCTGCTGAGACCAGGTAAGGGTTCCTTGGAGTTGGATGCGGGAAAGGGAGGTGGCCGCGGAGGCAGTTCGGCTCATCAGCGCTCCCCTGTCGCATGATGAGCCTGGGCTTTTTGGCCGAAGGGGACAAAGGGGAAGAGCGTGACCGGACTCGCCACAGTACAGACAGAGTCCCTCCTTTAACCTTCGCCGGCGTTCTGCTGGGGGGAGGTGTATCCAGCCCAGCTGCATTGGCTCCTCTGGAACTTGGACGGGGGGAGGAGACGTGGCGGAGAAGCGGGGAGGTGTTGCGGAGGGTCCTTGGAGCTGATGGTAAGCAGGAAGGGACCTAAGGGACCTCTCCCTACATCTCTCCCTAAGCCGGTTATCCAGCCTTATGGCTAGGGAGATTAGCTCCTCCAGGGAGGAAGTCTCATCACGGGCGGCTAGCTCGTCCTGGATGTTATCCGCTAACCCCCTTAAAAACACCCCCTGAAGTGCGGCTTCGTCCCACCCTGTCTCCGCGGCCAAGATCCTAAAATCAATGGCGTAGTTGCCGACTGAACTAGACCCCTGACGTGACGCTAAAAGTCGGCTAGCCGTCTCTCTGCCCTGAACAGGTTGATCAAAGATCTTAACAAGTTCTGCAGAAAACAGAAAAAAAGAACTACGGAAAGGGGCCTGGGACTTGGAGGTGGCTACCGCCCACAGGGACGCTCTACCCTCTAACAGGCTAAGAACAAAAGCAATCTTAGCACGATCGCAGGAATAAGTACTAGGTTGTTGGTCAAAAACTAGTGAGCACTGGTGGAGGAATCTACTGCACTGGCCTAACTCACCCGAATATCTAGCTGGGATAGGGATGAATGGCTCACGGGAAGAGGGAGAACTATTTCCTGGAGCCGCGGGTGGTGGTGATGGATTAGCCGGTGGTGGGTTAGGTCCAGTAGTGGTGTTTGTCAGCGGGTTGCAGACTTGGTCCAGGCGGGTGCCCAGCTGGGTGATGTGGACGGTGAGTCCTTGAAGCGCCTCCATGACCTCGTGGAGTGCCTGCTCATGGTGACCCGCCATGACTCCTTGAGCCGACAAGGCGTGGCGGAGGTGCTCGGTCTCAGCCGGGTCCATTTGGCCAGATTATTCTGTTAGGTTTTGTCTATTGGACCCGGACTGAGAGACCAGAGGCAGAAGTCAGGTTAAAGATGTTTATAACCAGAAATAAATGGTGCAGCAGGCTGGTGCGGGCGACGTGTCCGTTCGCGCTTGTTAGCAGAGGACTGCTGAGGTGACGAGCAAGCAGGTGGACTGGCAGGCAGGGATGAGCCCAGCGGAAGAACGCTGGAGTCCTGCTGGAGAGCGAAGTCACAAAAAGGCGTTAGTAGAGATTACGACTAGGCAGAAGAAAACACTGTTAGCGGCGACGCAGGTCAGAGCTTCACACATCACCGTAGGGACGAAATAATCTGGCGCCGGAGTGCTGAGGAAGCCAGGTTTAAATAGTGCTGCTGGTGATTTGATGATTGGCATCAGGTGTGCCCGCTTGGTCCTCTGCTGCCGGCACGCCCACCGGCCACACCCCCCAGAGTGGCTGGAGAGTGAGAGGGAAAAGGAGGGGGAAGACAGACAAGGGAAAACACACAACACAGAAACACAAAAATCCCTCCCACTGTCCTGGCAGAACCGTGACAAAGAAGGTCATTTGTAATTTTCACCAGAGCTGTCTCTGTACTATGATGTACTCTAAATCTTGACTGGAAGTCCTCAAGTAGACAGTTATTGTTGAGAAAGTCACCCAGCTGATTGGCGACTACTTTCTCAAGGATCTTAGAGAGAAAAGGAAGATTAGATATTGGTCTGTAGTTTGATAAAACCCCTGGATCTAGAGTAGGCTTCTTAAGAAGAGCTTTAATTACAGCTACTTTAAAGGACTGTGGCACATAGCCTGTTAATTAAGACACATTGATCATATCTAGTCGTGATGCGCTAACTAAAGGTAAGACATCTTTCAGGAGCCTGGATGGTATCGGGTCTAGGAGACAGGTTGAAGGTGTAGTCAGTTGTATATTGCAAAGGCATTAAATACAGATACACAAATATCAGTATAAGAATGATAGGCCTATTTAATTCTCATTTTCAGTTCTAGGAACAAGAGACATAAGATACGGAAGAGGGTTAATTAAAACTGCAAGCAGTGTCGTGACGGGCCCTCGCTCATGTGCGGTCGTGGAGTGCCTGCAATCACACGGCAGTGTTGCGGCCGCCTACCCCTGCCAGGCCACCTAGCCCTGCTGGGCCGCCTCTTGTGACGCAAGTTTAGACACAAGTGATCGGCATTCAAAGCCATCTATCTCTAATGTGCGGCCGTGGAGTGCCTGCGGTCACATGTTGCAGCCGCCTACCTGTGCTGTGGCCGCCTCCTCGTGGCACAAGTTAAGACACAAGCGATTGACATTCAAAGCCATCTATCTCCCTGACTGCTGTCTGAGGTGCATGCGAAGTGTGGAGCAGATGAGACAATGAATAAAATCATTAGCAGGTGTGGAAAGTTTCATGACTGTTGATCTGGGGTGATCTAAAGTGAAACTACATTTCAGTCACAGAGCTCACACACATGTCCATGACTTCCTGACATCCCCCCCTTTTAGAGCATCTTTGGATAACTTTCTGTCCTTAAGGCCTTCCAACCACATATCCAATTTTGGTATCAATTGGATCAACGGTATAGTCCAAGTTAGATCAAGAACAACCCATGAATGGCCAAAAATGGCCATTTTGGGGATTTTTTGGAAGCGCTCCAGATTGTTCGATTTTGATTAAAATTGACATGTATGTACTTGAACGCTATGTCAAAATAGGTTTTTAGTTTCATGTTGATCAGCCCAAAGGTTATGGAGTTATGCTAATTGCGTTTTGGTAGCATGACCCTCTTATGTTCATTGGCCGGTATCTTCTGAATAAAACCATATTTTCAAAACATCTTTGGACAATGACCCCAACTAGGTCAAAGGAGTTCTCAAAGCGAATATATTCGTAATCGGATGAACGGCGTTGGAGAAATGCGCAACATCAGGTTATTCATAAAATCCAAGATGGCAAAAAATTTCAGGAGGCGGACTTTGGTACTCCAAGAGAATTTTTTGTAGAGGAAACTTGTCTGCAAATGTGTGCAACGTTTCATGTCAATCAGAGTTACAGTGTTGCGGGGCTGGCAAATGGCCATGCTAGGTGGCGCTAGCGAGCAAATTTTTCATGGCCTAATGCGAAACCACCAAATTCTCAAATTGTTCACCAGGCGGCATGTGCACACCAAATTTGGTTAGTTTTCTTTAATGCTGAGGCCTCCAAAAGGCTCCAAAACTGGTCATAGAATTAAAACTGCAAGCAGTGTCGTGATGGGCCCTCGTGAAAGGCATCAAAGCTGTTATAACTTAAGCGATCTGCTCCAAAAACTTCATACTTGATAAGAGTCCCGTTCCAAATGCATCTGCACTGAAATATTGGTAAGTGGTAGAGACTTGGGTTAAAGAATGGTGTGTTCAGAAGGGTGGAATTAGGTCAGACAATATCAAACCTTCCATTTCTGAGTAAAATCATCGAAAAAACAATTTTTAAGCAGCTGAATGACTTCATGGTAATTAAACAACTGTTTAAATGTCTTCCAGTCAGGATTTAGACCACACCACAGCACCGAGACGGCTCTTGTTAAGGTCTTCAACTTCCACTTAAATTTCAGTCTTAGTATTACTGGATCTCAGTGCTGCAATCGACACAATCAAGCACAACATACTCTTCATATATTTTGTGTATTTTTGGTAAATATTGGTGGTATTTTGACCTGTTGTCTTAATTAGGGCCCGAGCATCAACAACATCGGGACCGGTAAGGCCCTCTTGGGGACCTAGACATTTATATAGCACTTTTCTAGCTTACTAGCTACTCAAGGTGCTTCACACTACATTCAGTCACACACACATTCACACACATTCTTACACTGATGGTAGCCACCTGCACATCAGGATCTAACTCATTCATACACATGAACACACTGATGGGGCAGCCCAAGGACACTTCGGCATGCAAACTGGTGGAGCCGGGATTCCAACCGCCAATCTTCTGAATGGAGGACGACTCGCACTACCTTTGAGCCACACCGACCCCTCTTGTAATAGTGTTGTTTATTATTCTTTCACAAAAAGTCTTTTTGCCCACAAAATAAAGTGTCTCTAGGGCCACCTAGCAGCTTTTGCCTAAAAGCTGACAAAAGCTCGACAAAATTGCATTTCAATGACTAAAATCTTCCGCCATCTTGGATGTTATGCTAATTTCCCTGACACCGTTGATCCGATTTCAACGAAACTTGTTGTGGATACTCATTCAACCAAACTGGGATAATGGTTGGAAAAGGTTTTGAAAATATGGTTTTATTCAGAAGATATCAGCCAATGAACATAAGAGGGGTGTGGCTCTGGAAAGCAGTACGCTTAACTCTAACTCTTGTGTGCAAATTCACTCTAGGAGTGCCAAGACGTCCGGGTCATACCATCAGCACCAGCCAGTGGAGTTGCTAGGGTGAGGGAAAGACATTCTGTCTGCATACCTGGGGGACAGTTACGTTTTTCCTTGCCTCATGCTTTATTTGAGCATTTTGCTTATCATGATACCCTCCCTTCAGGTCTGTAAGTACGGTGGCTCTGAGTGGTCACACAACTCTCCAAATGCTTTTTGATGGATGCAAAAATGCAGAAAATATACCTGTTCTGAAAAATATCTTGGCAGACTGAAGTTTCGGAGACGGTGTGTAAACGTAATCGAAATAACACGAGGTCATATGTCTTCATTAACGTGCAAAGATTTCAGATGAAAAACAAGAATGCAACTAAAATGATGGGGAGGGATGGAGTCTGTATGAACAGAGAGATATAATGTTGTCCTGCAGCTGATGCCTCGTAGTGGACATAGACTGTATTCAGAAACTAGAACTCGGAGGATCCATCCATCCATTGTCTACCGCTTATCCTGTATTCAGGGTCACGGGGGGGCTGGAGCCGATCCCAGCTGTCATTGGGCGAAGGCAGGGTACACCCTGGACAGGACGCCAGTCTATCACAGGGCCGACATGTAGAGACAAACAACCATTCACGCTCACATTCACACCTACGGGCAATTTAGAGTTCCCAATTTACCTATCCCCATGCATGTCTTTAGACTGTGGGAGGAAGCCGGAGAACCCGGAGAGAACCCACGCTAACACGGGGAGAACATGCAAACTCCACACAGAAGGAACCCTCTTGCTGTGAGGCGAGAGTGCTACCCACTACACCACCGTGCAGAGAACTCGGAGGATGTTGCTTGTAAACACATTTCGAGTGTCACGAGATGTAATGAATTAATTTTAAAGTAGAAATAGGGATAAATGTTAAGATAACTAAAATAATGAATAGATAATATGTAAAAGAAGGTAAAAGCAGATCAAATAAGAATTGATTTGTGATTTCTAAGTCAACAAACCTCATGATATTAATATGCTTTGAAGCTGCGACTCCATGAAAGGAGTTCCATATTTGACCTGGAACTGTAGAAAGCGTTGTAGGTTGTTGTTCAAGTGAACAGTTTGTTCCTGCTGAGGGGCTCGATGGGTGTTACCTGTGGATTTACGGTTCCTGACAGGAACATGCAAAACCAACTCCCTCTGGGGCTTCTTGGTTCATTATTTCATTTGTTATTTTTGTGTATAAACACGATTTAACATTGTGTCTAGGGTGATTAACTCTAACGAATTATTTATGGTCCTCCCTGGAGGTTGTTTGTCCTACTTTGGTGTACATACAGAATTTAAATATGTTTGTTTTGTTCCAGGAGGTGAAGCTTGAAACGGCTGGAAGCTGTTTGAACTTCTTAACTTCTTCAAACCCACATGTCAGGAGATTCATAAAGCAGGATGTTTGGTGAATAAGACAACATATCAGACTTTGTGTTGGACAAAAGCATGGGCATCGGACCCATTGTATTTTCAAATAATTACTTTGGACTCGCCCACTATTCCGGTGTCAAACGTCAGCACATCTGTCTGTCATTTGAATTTGTTGTGGAATCAATTTCTTGCTTTACGTCGAGCTATTAAATATTTTCAAGCCTGACAGGAGCCAACCACTTTACAACATGTACCCATATTTATTTCTTATATTGTAGACTCAACTGTTCAGATTTCACCTCGACTCTGCACAACATGACCCCCCCCCCCCAGAAAAAAAACCCATGACCCCACACACACACACACACACACACACAGACAGAAGTATGAAACCCTGGACTCCACTCTTAATAGTTACAAACAAGTTAAAGTGGACATCATGAATAAAAGCTATATAATGTAATGCATCTGTATGTCATGTGAATGTATCTTTATGTATGAGAATACCGTTTACCTTCCAACATTAGAAGCACTTCATGAAGAGAAGATCTAACACTGTTCACAAAGCCAAACAATTTCTCAAAACAGTGTTGTAACCAAATTCCCTCACATTGGTGCTGATGTGTGATCAGTGTGTTTATCTCCAAACAGTTAGTCTGTGAGTGAAATGGTAAACAAACAGCTTCCAGCAGTCAGTCAATATGTCACCAGCTCAAAGCTGTAACAGCATGGAAACCGCCTGGAGGGAACTCTAACAGCTCTGAGACCACAGTATTTAAACCTGAGCAGGTGTCATGTTGAGTTGTAGACAAGTGAGACTCTTCACTGCAGACATGATGTCCCTAAAGATCGCTGTGACTGTTGGTGAGTCTCTTCTTTTATTAAGTGACATTTTTCCTTTAGACAGAGCTTTACAGAATTGGGGCGACTGCTTTGGATGATTTCTGTAAGGCAGCGTTCACACTACAAACTTAGTCGTCTGTACGATCATTTTCCTGAACATGTGAATCATTCTGAGTAGAAACCAGTTTGCATCTTTAGTTTCTGAGCCAGTTGATCCTGATTGAAAGCCACACGGATGTCCTCTCACATCAGCAACTGTTTATAAGACCAGACAGTTTCAGGACCATGAAGAGTCTCGATGTTGCAGAGATATAAAACTGTGTCATCTGCGTAGAGATTTTATTCACATATATGTTAGAGCGACAATGATGTTTATGTAGTGTTAATATATCAAAATCATCATCGATCGGCAACTTTTATTCTGCGTGTTAAAGAACAAATCAGAACACAACGAGAAAATCGAATGTTGCTGAAGATTGAAACTCTTTTTCTGTGTTTCAGCGCTGGCAGCTGGATTATTCTTGCTTTCTGTAACAGGTGAGAAGTCAAACCACACTGACTGAAGCTCCACCGACTTACACATGTTAATCTCACATTTTCAAAACCAGGCTCGTTATTTGAATGTTAATGCATTTGAGGGAATTATCTATTTTTCTCTTATTCAGGTAGCCTTGCAAAAAACAGCCAGTAATATCCTTGATAGGGACCGTTTTTACTTTGAATACATTTGAGAGCCTTTACCTTTCCATTTTTAAGTAGTTGAATCAGTACTTCTACGTTGACCAGAATCTGTTGGAACACAAGTATCCATCAAGTGTCCAAAACAACTGTCCTATAACACATAAAGAACAAATAAAATGCAAATTGAGGACATCTCTGAGTAGCCAGACTTATCCTGAAATTAACAATATGTTTGATAACTTGGATTACAATATTGAACTTAAAGTCAAGCTGGAATTAAAAATGCCTTTTAAACCCTTTTAGATCACATTGTCCTCCTAATTAACAATATATGTCAAATATATCATGAACAAAATGTGATGCATGCTTAAATCAGCTAGCAACCACATCACCATACGGGAGGTAGATCCTCTGGAGAGGCTGTTTCAGCTGGACTGGAGGATGTTCAGGGTATATGGAGGTGACATGTTTGTCCATGTTAAGTGCCTGAAAACTGTTGAATTGTGTTTTTAGATGCTCGACCCGCCAAGAAGGAAGCTGAAAAAAAGTCTGTACTGAAGAAACATGGGGGAAGGTATGAAACGTGAGGAAGAGGAGGGAAGGGGAGGAGGGGGAGGAGGTTGAAGTGACAACATGTGTGATGATGAAGAGTACGAGGAGGAGGAGACAAAGTCTGTCATCATTTTAGATATTGATCCTGTGTTATTCATCTTTAAAGGCTCTATCTAGAAATGTTTCATGTGGCCCCGCCCACCTCCATTAATCCAAACTCCTGATTGGACGCTGCTGTCTCTCGCATTATACTCAGGTCTATCAACACAGGGACTAACAGTAGACAGGTTTCAGGTTCACTGTGAGATCTGGATCACCCTGTTGACTCAAACCTGGATCAGGTCTTACATCAGTCCAGGTTCCACATTCAGTCCTGCCTGAGTGTTGTAGTCCAGGTTTAATATGGAACTCCTTTAATGGAGTCGCAGCTTCAAAGCATATTAATATCATGAGGTTTGTGGACTTAGAAATCACAAATCAATTCTTATTTGATCTGCTTTTACCTTCTTTTACATATTATCTATTCATTATTTTAGTTATCTTAACATCTATACCTATTTTTACTCATTATAATTAATTCATTCCATCTTTCTTTTTTTATTGATTGTATTCAATTATATGGTAATTATTTTTCATTTCTCATTTTGTTTAGGTTTTAATTTGAATTATTGAATTACGTTTGCTTTCATTATGTTCCTCTTGAACGTTTGTAATTTTTATTGTATTTCACTGATTGGACTTTAGTCGGATCATCTGAGCATCAGGTTAACTGAAGTCAGTGAATCTGTTCAGCTGTTTGTCTCCTGTTGAACTGATGGAAATCCTCCTGTGTCTTCTGCTGTAGTGTCCATTCACATAAGGGCAAGAAGGGACATCTGGATCTAGAACTGGTAAACATCATCATCATCATCATCATCATCATATTTTCTATTAACCCTCTGAATATTCACAAATAATGTGTTTGTTCTATAATGTGGTTTCAGATTCTACCTGACCTGGCTGATGTAGATCCAGAAGACGTGATGTAAGAAAGATAGGAGATAAAGTCTATTCAAGTTGTTTGTTATTTGTACTTTTTATTTACTTGTCTTCTGGTTTGTTACATCATCTTATTTTAATTTTAATATATTTGTATTAATTACTATTCTACTGATTGGACTTCAGTTGGATCATCTGAGCATCAGGTTAACTGAAGTCAGTGAATCTGTTCAGCTGTTTGTCTCCTGGTGAACTGATGGTAATCCTCCTGTGTCTTCTGCTGCAGCAACAATTCTACTGAGTCATTCCTGAAACATGTAGTGTCAGACCTGGTAACCATCATCATCCTCATTCTCATCATTCTCATCTTTTCTATTAGCCTTCTGAATATCCACAAATAATGCTTTTGTTCTATAATGTGGTTTCAGGATGGACCTGCTGCTCATGGCAAGCATGGTAAAGAGCCAAGGTATGAAAGATGAGGAGATGAAGTCTGTTCAAGTTGATTTCACTCCTTTTTTTGTCTGTTTGTAATTTTGTATTTTTTATTTACTTTTTGTCTTTTGACTTGATATTCTATCTTATTTTAATTTGAATATGTTCTAGTTTACTTTAGTTGGATCATCTGAGCATCAGGTTAACTGAAGTCAGTGAATCTGTTCAGCTGTTTGTCTCCTGTTGAACTGATGGAAATCCTCCTGTGTCTTCTGCTGTAGTGTCCATTCACATAAGGGCAAGAAGGGACATCTGGAAACAGAACTGGTAAACATCATCATCATCATCAACATCATCATCATCTTTTCTATTATCCTTCTGAATATCCACAAATAATGGGTTTGTTCTATAATGTGGTTTCAGATTCTAGCTGCCCTGCCTGATGATGATTCAGAAGACGTGAGGTATGAAAGATGAGGAGATAAAGTCTATTCAAGTTGATTTCACTGTTCTTGTTTTATTTTTGTGTTTGTAATTTGTACTTTTTATTTACTTGTTGTCTTCTGGTTTGTTATCATAACAGCGAGCTGGACCCTGTGGATTCAGAAGAGGTAAACATCATCATCATTTCTATTAACGCCCTCTGAATATTCACACATAATGAATACTATAATAAGATACTGATGACATGTTTAATAAACAGCCAGATGAGGTCAGCTGTTTGTCTCCTGGTGAACTGATGGAAATCCTCCTGTGTCTTCTGCTGTAGGATGAATAGATCTATTAAGTGGAAGCAGAAAAGCTGTGAAACATGAGGAGGACTTTGAGATGAAGAGGAAGAACTTGAAGAAGCAGCAGCATATGAAAATCCTTCGTTTGGAATCCCGTGTTCAACTATCACTCAGGACTGCAGTGACCAAGCAATGTGCCTGCAGTATATGATCTATATACAGATTTATAATGATATGTAGTTGAGTTTCTTCACGTTTCTACAAGCCAATCATACTTTTGTTTCAGACATCTCTAGTCGTGTTCATGGTGACCTGCTCTGAAGCATCTTTGTTCTAACTTCTAGCTATTAAATGACATGAAAGAATTCAGACTCACATTTGTGGTTTCTCATTCATTGATGAAAGCAAAGGTTGCAGTGTTCACTTCCTCAGCGAAAAATGAGACCAAATGCAAAAGAAGTTGGTTGTTAAATCAAAAACTGTGACCAAATATTTGTAATAGACTAATCAAGGTTAAACTATGACACTGTAAGAGAGAAGTCTAAATGGCCTCATTATAATCTAGAAAATCTCTAGAAAATCTCTAGAAAACCCAGCAGAATATCACCAGAACCTTTTCCGTTAAATTTACTGACATTTCCTTCAATGCTAAAATGGGCAATTCTGTGGATTTACATCAGAATCAGAATCAGAATAACTTTATTGTCTCCTGCAAAAAGCAGTCGTCTTTGACGTGTTCACAGAGTGCAATACGTACAATGAGGACATTAAAAAGGATTCTTTATTGCATTGTTGATGATGTTGATGGCGGATGGGATGAATGAATGAATGAAGTTTGTCTTAGCTAGTGGGACACTGTAGCGACGGCCTGAAGGAAGGAGTTGGAATGAGTTGTGGAGTGGATGTGAAGGGTCATGCATGATTGAGATGGCTTCACGTCTGACTGCCTGTGTGTGGAAGTCTGAGAGGGAGGACTGTGTGGTGCCTGTTATTTCACTTGCATGTTGTAAGTGAGGACTGACTGGATGAGTGATCTGTAAACAACTGTTAAAACTCCTCAGTTTCCTCAGCAAGAAGAGATGTCCACGACCGTGTCCCTCGTGGCATTCTGTGGGAGGTACTTCGGGAGTACGGGGTCGGGGGCCCTCTGCTAAGGGCTGTTCGGTCCCTGTATGACTGGAGCAGGAGCTTGGTTCGCATTGCCGGCAGTAAGTCAGACCTGTTCCAGGTGCATGTTGGACTCCGGCAGGGCTGCCCTCTGTCACCGGTCCTGTTCATTATTTTTATGGACAGGATTTCTAGGCGCAGCCGTGGGCCGGAGGGGATTTGGTTCGGGAGCCACTGGATTACATCCCTGCTTTTTGCGGACGATGTGGTCTTGTTGGCTCCTTCGAGCCAGGACCTCCAGCATGTCCTGGGGAGGTTTGCAGCCGAGTGTGAATCAGCCGGGATGAGGATTAGCACCTCCAAATCTGAGGCCATGGTTCTCGACCGGAAAAAGGTGGCTTGCTCCCTCCAGGTCGGGGGGGAGTTCCTGCCTCAAGTGGAGGAGTTTAAGTATCTTGGGGTCTTGTTCACGAGTGAGGGAAGGATGGAGCGTGAGATTGACAGGCGGATCGGTGCAGCGGCTGCAGTAATGCGGTCGCTGTATCGGTCCGTCGTGGTAAAGAGAGAGCTGAGCCGAAAGGCGAAGCTCTCGGTTTCCCGGTCAATCTACGGTCCTTCCCTCACCTATGGTCATGAACTTTGGGTCATAACCGAAAGAATAAGATCCCAGATACAAGCGGCCGAAATGAGCTTCCTCCGTAGGGTGGCGGGGCGCTCCCTTAGAGATAGGGTGAGGAGCTCCGTCACACGGGAGGAGCTCGGATTAGAGCCGCTGCTCCTCCACATCGAGAGGAGCCAGTTGAGGTGGCTCGGGCATCTGCATCGGATGCCCCCTGGACGCCTCCCTCGGGAGGTGTTCCAGGCATGCCCCACCGGGAGGAGACCCCGAGGAAGACCCAGGACACGCTGGAGTGACTATGTCACCCGGCTGGCCTGGGAATGCCTTGGGGTCCTCCCAGAGGAGCTAGGGGAAGTGTCCGGGGAGAGGGAAGTCTGGGCGTCCCTGCTCAGGCTGCTGCCCCCGCGACCCGGTCCCGGATAAGCGGAGGAAAATGGATGGATGGATGGAGAAGAGATGTCCATCAAAAATGTATTTTACTAAAAAAGTCTAAAAATGTCTTGCATATATGGTGACGTCAACGGTAACGCGGGGTAACAGAGGCTGAGCGACTCTTTCCAACTAAAAGTAAACTGAGCTCACATTAACTCCTCAGCGCCTTTTTAATTTGACCACAGTCACTTGAGACCTTTGCTCAGGTCCAAATCTCAGGAGAAAGAGGTATGAGACCTCTGTTTTAATCAAGGTTGCAGGGGAGAGAGGTGGGGAGACCGCTTGTCTGGTCAAAATCCCAGGAGAATGAGCAAGATTCCCAGTTGGTCTCCTGATGGATGCGTAAATGCAGAAAATGTACCTCTTCTGAAAACTTTCTTGACACGTCTCAGAAGATTGCGTGGAAGTCAGGGACAGTGCCTAAAGAGCGGCAGACCAGGGCAGTTGTCCCCCTGTTCAAAAAGGGGGACCAGAGTGTGTGTGCCAACTACAGGGGTATCACACTACTGGGCCTTCCTGGTAATATCTACTTCAAGGTGCTGGAAAGGATGGTCCGGCCGATAGTTGAACTTCTGATTGAAGATGAACCATGCAGATTCTGTGGCTTCGGGTATAACCGGCTCGGGTATAACTTCTGGTGTCATCTGGGAGATCATTCCTACAGAATCTTGTTGTGGTTTGCAGGATTCCGAGTGAGTGGGAACTCTGGCAGTCATCCAAGATTCATAGAACCGTAGTTATGTTCCTAACTTTTGTTGTGCCAACAGAGTCAGAAAACTGGTCAGCCATTGCTGCAGGGGGTGCTGTGACAGCAAGCCCAAGGGAACAGGGGACGGTTGAGGCAGCTGCCAATTTGCCCATGAGGCGGAGAAACTGCCCATAGCATCACAGCATCACTTCCTGCCATGTTTGTGGATTCGCCAATCATTTGTTGAGTTAAGAATGTTGATGGCACTTGGGATAAAGGCCTTGTTAATCCGTGTTACGGACCACTGCAGCAAATGTATGCAAATGATGGTGAGTGATCAAGTCTGTACGAACAGAGAGATATTGGGCCCTAGTTTCGTGGTGCAGCGCAGGGTGGTGCAGGGTGGCGGAGCCGGCGCAATGCAAGTTTCGACCAGCGCAGCCTTGCGCATGGTCAGTTTGGCAGTATGGTGGATCGTCTGCGCCAAGATGGGTGTGGCGGCTCAGCAGTGGGAGGCGTCACAGATTCAGCTTGGCACAGTAGAAGTCTCTCAGTCTCTCGGCGCAAGGCGAATCACAGCTGGTGGAGTGGCAGTTTGGCTCACCGGCGCGCAGTGCGCACACGTCACCAAGACCTCACAGGCAGGATTCCACAGTTCCAGGCACATTTTAATGCAATAAATAATCACAACAAACACTATTTAATGCAACTAATTGAATCAACACGTGAATATATATCTATATAGATTGTCCCGTCACATCTGACGTCAGATCAAAGGCGGATGGCACGCGCAACGCGAAACTCAGCCTGACTGAATTAACACAGCTGGAACTGTGATGCACAAATTCACATCTCTCTCTCAGCCAACCACAGACTCCCTCGGCAACAGAGAGTGAGTGTAAAGAAGAATTAAAAAGAAAAGAAACAGTGAGAGAGAGAGAAAGACAGAAGCTGCTGCTGCTGTCTTCTGTCATCGGGTTGTCAAGTGATGAAACTTGCACTGCACCTCGCCTCGGCGCATTAAAGGTGAGGAGAGGAGCTCATTTGATTGGTGAAGATCTGAATCGGCTGAGTTAATCCCACTCCACACCTTCTCTCCTCCTCGTCTCCCACTCACGCCTTCTCTCCTCCCTCTTTCATACTTGCGGGGGTGGGAGTGACGGGAGGAGTGAAGGGAGGAGTGCCTGCGCCGGACTGCGCCGTGCACGAAACTTGCAAAGTCCAGGCGGACACACCCCGTCCACGCGCCGCAAGTGCGCTGAGCCCCGACTGTGCCTGGTGTACAAAACTAGGGCCCATTATGTTGTCCTGCAGCTAATGCCTCGTATTGGACATAGACAGTATTCTGAAACTAGAACTCAGAGGATGTTGCTCATAAACACATTTCGAGTGTCATGGGGTGGAACCGTAGAAAGCAATGTAGGTTGGGTTCAACTGAACAGTTTGTTCCTGCTGTGGGGCTCGATGGGTGTTACCTGTGGAGTTACAGTTCCCAGCAGGATCATGGAAAAACCAACTCCCTCTGGGGCTTCTTGGTTTGTTATTTAATTTGTTATTTTTCTGTATAAACACGATTTAACAACGTGTCCTAGGTGAGTAACATCACTGCTGGGGCATAAACCGAGTAATTTGGTCTCAGGTTGAGAGCAAAGTTTGCGTCGGACAATCAGTTAACCTGACCTCCTGGGTCCTCCAGGCATCTCCAGGTTTGCAGGACCTGCAAACATCTGAGATCCTCCAGACCTCTCCGGTCACCAGAAGAACAAACAACTATATCAGTATAACCAGTCCACTCATCAGGATTATTTATGTTAACTCTTTATGGTCCTCCCTGGAGGTTGTTTGTCCTACTTTGGTGTACATACAGAATTTAAATATGTTTGTTTTGTTCCAGGAGGTGAAGCTTGAAACGGCTGGAAGCTGTTTGAACTTCTTCACTTCTTCAAACCCACATGTCAGGAGATTCATGAAGCAGGATGTTTGGTGAATAAGACAACATATCAGACTTTGTGTTGGACAAAAGCATGGGCATCGGACTCATTGTATTTTAAAATAATTACTTTGGACTCGCCCACTTTTCCGGTGTCAAACGTCAGCACATCTGTCTGTCATTTGAATTTGTTGTGGAATCAATTTCTTGCTTTACGTCTAGCTATTAAATATTTTCAAGCCTGACAAGAGCCAACCACTTTACAACATGTACCCATATTTATTTCTCATGTTGTAGACTCAACTGTTCAGATTTCACCTTGACTCTGCACAACATGACTCCCCCCCAAAAAAATATAAGAAATAATGCACACTGAGCAGCTACTACTTTACTCAGACAAGGACCTAACACTTGTTTCTATTTTTTATTTCGCTGTTTTGGAGAATTAATAAGGGCTGTGTGGAGCCTTTATATGTGTGTCCCCACACCTCTGCACAGTATTGCAGGTGCGGAGAGACTAGTGCGCAGTATAACAGATTTTGATTTAGTATTTTTTTTACTTTCCAAAGTATGGACACACTCCTGGCCAACTTCCTTTTTAATAATACCTTCCTTTACAAACATTTAAAGTATTAAAAGACAGTTTGGTGGACATCATGAATAAAAGCTACATAATGTAATGCATATGTATGTAATGTGAATGTATCTAACACTGTTCACAAAGCCAAATAATTTCTCAAAACAGTGTTGTAACCAAATTCCCTCACATTGGTGCTGTTGCGTGATCAGTGTGTTTATCTCCAAACAGTTAGTCTGTGAGTGAAATGGTAAACAAACAGCTTCCAGCAGTCAGTCAATATGTCACCAGCTCAAAGCTGTAACAGCATGGAAACCGCCTGGAGGGAACTCTAACAGCTCTGAGACCACAGTATTTAAACCTGAGCAGGTGTCATGTTGAGTTGTAGACAAGTGAGACTCTTCACTGCAGACATGATGTCCCTAAAGATCGCTGTGACTGTTGGTGAGTCTCTTCTTTTATTAAGTGACATTTTTCCTTTAGACAGAGCTTTACAGAATTGGGGCGACTGCTTTGGATGATTTCTGTAAGGCAGCGTTCACACTACAAACTTAGTCGTCTGTACGATCATTTTCCTGAACATGTGAATCATTCTGAGTAGAAACCAGTTTGCATCTTTAGTTTCTGAGCCAGTTGATCCTGATTGAAAGCCACACGGATGTCCTCTCACATCAGCAACTGTTTATAAGACCAGACAGTTTCAGGACCATGAAGAGTCTCGATGTTGCAGAGATATAAAACTGTGTCATCTGCGTAGAGATTTTATTCACATATATGTTAGAGCGACAATGATGTTTATGTAGTGTTAATATATCAAAATCATCATCGATCGGCAACTTTTATTCTGCGTGTTAAAGAACAAATCAGAACACAACGAGAAAATCGAATGTTGCTGAAGATTGAAACTCTTTTTCTGTGTTTCAGCGCTGGCAGCTGGATTATTCTTGCTTTCTGTAACAGGTGAGAAGTCAAACCACACTGACTGAAGCTCCACCGATTTACACATGTTAATCTCACATTTTCAAAACCAGGCTCGTTATTTGAATGTTAATGCATTTGAGGGAATTATCTATTTTTCTCTTATTCAGGTAGCCTTGCAAAAAACAGCCAGTAATATCCTTGATAGGGACCGTTTTTACTTTGAATACATTTGAGAGCCTGTACTACGAGGGCGTATTCGGGTCAGTGTAGGAAAAAAAAAAAAAAAAACAGAGCCAAGAGAGGTGGGCAATATTCTGAGAAAAAAAGTTGCAAATTTGCTAGTTTTAAAGTGGCAAATTTGCTAGTTGATTACGATGCTTACAACCGGCATTTATGCTAGCTAACTTCCCATGAATGTTGCTTTTATCTTTCTAATTAATTTTATATGGGCCAAATTGTCATCTTATGTGTGCTTATTGATCGGGTGGTTTGGCAATGCTAGTGGTAGGTCATAGATGAAGTAAACACGTAGCTTGACCCGGATGTTTGCCGTTGCTATGACTAGTGAAAGCTACCGCTAGCTTAGCGTTGGGATGGATTAATTAGATGGATTAATTAGAAAGATAAAAGCAACATTCATGGGAAGTTAGCTAGCATAAATGCCGGTTGTTGAAATCGTATTTAACTTGCAAATTTGCCACTTTAAAACTAACAAATTTGTAACTTTTTTTCTCAGAATATTGCCTGTCTCCACTTTTTTTTTCCTACAGTGGCCCTAATATGCCACCGTAGGTACCTTTCCATTTTTAAGTAGTTGAATCAGTACTTCTACGTTGACCAGAATCTGTTGGAACACAAGTATCCATCAAGTGTCCAAAACAACTGTCCTATAACACATAAAGAACAAATAAAATGCAAATTGAGGACATCTCTGAGTAGCCAGACTTATCCTGAAATTAACAATATGTTTGATAACTTGGATTACAATATTGAACTTAAAGTCAAGCTGGAATTAAAAATGCCTTTTAAACCCTTTTAGATCACATTGTCCTCCTAATTAACAATATATGTCAAATATATCATGAACAAAATGTGATGCATGCTTAAATCAGCTAGCAACCACATCACCATACGGGAGGTAGATCCTCTGGAGAGGCTGTTTCAGCTGGACTGGAGGATGTTCAGGGTATATGGAGGTGACATGTTTGTCCATGTTAAGTGCCTGAAAACTGTTGAATTGTGTTTTTAGATGCTCGACCCGCCAAGAAGGAAGCTGAAAAAAAGTCTGTACTGAAGAAACATGGGGGAAGGTATGAAACGTGAGGAAGAGGAGGGAAGGGGAGGAGGGGGAGGAGGTTTAAGTGACAACATGTGTGATGATGAAGAGTACGAGGAGAGGGAGACAAAGTCTGTCATCATTTTAGATATTGATCCTGTGTTATTCATCTTTAAAGGCTCTATCTAGAAATGTTTCATGTGGCCCCGCCCACCTCCATTAATCCAAACTCCTGATTGGACGCTGCTGTCTCTCGCATTATACTCAGGTCTATCAACACAGGGACTAACAGTAGACAGGTTTCAGGTTCACTGTGAGATCTGGATCACCCTGTTGACTCAAACCTGGATCAGGTCTTACATCAGTCCAGGTTCCACATTCAGTCCTGCCTGAGTGTTGTAGTCCAGGTTTAATATGGAACTCCTTTAATGGAGTCGCAGCTTCAAAGCATATTAATATCATGAGGTTTGTGGACTTAGAAATCACAAATCAATTCTTATTTGATCTGCTTTTACCTTCTTTTACATATTATCTATTCATTATTTTAGTTATCTTAACATCTATACCTATTTTTACTCATTATAATTAATTCATTCCATCTTTCTTTTTTTATTGATTGTATTCAATTATATGGTAATTATTTTTCATTTCTCATTTTGTTTAGGTTTTAATTTGAATTATTGAATTACGTTTGCTTTCATTATGTTCCTCTTGAACGTTTGTAATTTTTATTGTATTTCACTGATTGGACTTTAGTCGGATCATCTGAGCATCAGGTTAACTGAAGTCAGTGAATCTGTTCAGCTGTTTGTCTCCTGTTGAACTGATGGAAATCCTCCTGTGTCTTCTGCTGTAGTGTCCATTCACATGAGGGCAAGAAGGGACATCTGGATCTAGAACTGGTAAACATCATCATCATCATCATCATATTTTCTATTAACCCTCTGAATATTCACAAATAATGTGTTTGTTCTATAATGTGGTTTCAGATTCTACCTGACCTGGCTGATGTAGATCCAGAAGACGTGATGTAAGAAAGATAGGAGATAAAGTCTATTCAAGTTGTTTGTTATTTGTACTTTTTATTTACTTGTCTTCTGGTTTGTTACATCATCTTATTTTAATTTTTATATATTTGTATTAATTACTATTCTACTGATTGGACTTCAGTTGGATCATTTGAGCATCAGGTTAACTGAAGTCAGTGAATCTGTTCAGCTGTTTGTCTCCTGGTGAACTTATGGTAATCCTCCTGTGTCTTCTGCTGCAGCAACAATTCTACTGAGTCATTCCTGAAACATGTAGTGTCAGACCTGGTAACCATCATCCTCATTCTCATCATTCTCATCTTTTCTATTAGCCTTCTGAATATCCACAAATAATGCTTTTGTTCTATAATGTGGTTTCAGGATGGACCTGCTGCTCATGGCAAGCATGGTAAAGAGCCAAGGTATGAAAGATGAGGAGATGAAGTCTGTTCAAGTTGATTTCACTCCTTTTTTTGTCTGTTTGAAATTCTGTATTTTTTATTTACTTTTTGTCTTTTGACTTGATATTCTATCTTATTTTAATTTGAATATGTTCTAGTTTACTTTAGTCGGATCATTTGAGCATCAGGTTAACTGAAGTCAGTGAATCTGTTCAGCTGTTTGTCTCCTGTTGAACTGATGGAAATCCTCCTGTGTCTTCTGCTGTAGTGTCCATTCACATAAGGGCAAGAAGGGACATCTGGAAACAGAACTGGTAAACATCATCATCATCATCAACATCATCATCATCTTTTCTATTATCCTTCTGAATATCCACAAATAATGGGTTTGTTCTATAATGTGGTTTCAGATTCTAGCTGCCCTGCCTGATGATGATTCAGAAGACGTGAGGTATGAAAGATGAGGAGATAAAGTCTATTCAAGTTGATTTCACTGTTCTTGTTTTATTTTTGTGTTTGTAATTTGTACTTTTTATTTACTTGTTGTCTTCTGGTTTGTTATCATAACAGCGAGCTGGACCCTGTGGATTCAGAAGAGGTAAACATCATCATCATTTCTATTAACGCCCTCTGAATATTCACACATAATGAATACTATAATAAGATACTGATGACATGTTTAATAAACAGCCAGATGAGGTCAGCTGTTTGTCTCCTGGTGAACTGATGGAAATCCTCCTGTGTCTTCTGCTGTAGGATGAATAGATCTATTAAGTGGAAGCAGAAAAGCTGTGAAACATGAGGAGGACTTTGAGATGAAGAGGAAGAACTTGAAGAAGCAGCAGCATATGAAAATCCTTCGTTTGGAATCCCGTGTTCAACTATCACTCAGGACTGCAGTGACCAAGCAATGTGCCTGCAGTATATGATCTATATACAGATTTATAATGATATGTAGTTGAGTTTCTTCACGTTTCTACAAGCCAATCATACTTTTGTTTCAGACATCTCTAGTCGTGTTCATGGTGACCTGCTCTGAAGCATCTTTGTTCTAACTTCTAGCTATTAAATGACATGAAAGAATTCAGACTCACATTTGTGGTTTCTCATTCATTGATGAAAGCAAAGGTTGCAGTGTTCACTTCCTCAGCGAAAAATGAGACCAAATGCAAAAGAAGTTGGTTGTTAAATCAAAAACTGTGACCAAATATTTGTAATAGACTAATCAAGGTAAAACTATGACACTGTAAGAGAGAAATCTGTGTAAAAAATGGTAAAAATATCACCAGAAACTTTTCCCACTTCACTCCAATGAGACGGCCCTCCTCACAGTGACCGAGTCCCTGCGAGACGCCAGAGCCTCGTCCCACTCCTCCGTTCTCATTCTCCTCGACCTATCTGCTGCATTCAACACAGTCAACCACCAAATCCTCCTCTCCACTCTGGCTGAACTTGGCATCACTGACTCTGCTCTCACCTGGTTTACATCATACCTGACAAATCGCACCTTTTAGGTCACATGGAATGGCTCTATGTCCAAACCCTGCTCTCTGGACACGGGCGTCCCTCAAGGCTCAGTACTAGTACTGCTTCTGTTCTCACTATACACCGGATCACTAGGCTCTGTAATCACATGGATTCTCTTACCATTGTAACGCAGACGACACCCAACTCTGACACTCACATTGCACCAGAATGTCTGGCAGACATTTCTGTCTGGACAACTGCACATCTCCTCAAGCTTAACCTGAATAAAACTGAACTCCTCTTCATCCTGGGGAAAGACTGCCGTCGTCAACTGCGAGGAACCTGGGTGTAATCCTCGATGACGTTTATCTGTATTTGGGTCCATGCCTCCTTTATTATTAGTATACCCGTGACACTACAGTTCTATAAATCCCGGATGACCGCAAGTGCTTAACACTGGATATCTTCTATCTCGCACATTTGCAGGTCGAGTATTAATAGTAACAAAGTCACATGTGGCCTCGGAATGACATTAGCCCGGGTATAACTTCTGATGTCATCCGGGAGATCATTCCTTTTTCATGTTCTTGCTTACGCAGGTTAACTACCGCTATTGTGATAGCAGAAAACCAAACAAAAACAACTGAATAGAGAGCGCATACTGAATGTATGCGGTGGTCTCAACAGACAGTTGGAGCGGCTGATTTAGATGTGGGGGGTTTAGCTCAGGAGGTAGAGCGGCTTGGCTTCGATCCCCCGGCTCCTCCTAACTGAGTGTCTGGTGTCCCTGAGCAAGACACCTCACCCTAATTGCTCCTGACGAGCTGGCTGTCGCCCTGCGTGGTTGACTCTGCCATTGGTGTGTGAATGTGTGCGTGAAGGAGTGAATGTCAGTCATTACTGTAAAGTGCCTTGGATAAAAGCACTATATAAATGAGGACCATTTCATGTGAGCGTGCCAGCAGTTTATGGAGAAACGCTGTATTCGGCCACAGAGTAACGCCTGAGCCATCGGGGTTCCAACTCAAATAGGAATTTCTCACGACAATGCCTGTAGCTCACCCACACGCTTTGCTGAAGTGATACCCAGGAGATAAGCTGTTTTGACTGAGACCCACCTCCACTCTGCCTATGTCAAGAGTTTAAAGGGAGATAAGCATAAGGCGTCCAGTACCAGGGGCAGGTGGCATGCAGGAGCCATTGGGGCGCTCGGGGGACAAATTCTCAAAGCGCCTTTCAAAGAGAGGGATACCAGCTTTTGGTCTCCGCTGTGTTATTGTCCACAGGATCAATGCAGTTGGCCAAGAGCGGGTCAGGTCTTCCAGCTGCCAAGCCCACATCTGAAGGCGCCAAGGGTCGAGATGCCAGATCCGATGCCCCATCTGAGACAAGAGGTCCTCCCTGCCAGGGAGGTGTCTGTGTTGCAGCGAGAAACAAGTCCTGGCTTGGTTTTCGAAGAAGAAGCCTGTGGCCCTGATGAAGCACTCTGAGAAGCATTGGTAATGGTGGAAAGGCATAGAGAAGGCCCTCTGGCCACACCCGACCCAGAGCATCCTGCGCAGGAGGGTCCTCTCCTTCAGGGAGAACTAGAGGGGGCAGTGGGTCGACGTCTCCAAGGCAAAGTGATCCACCTCCACCCTGCCGAAAAGACCCAGATGCTCTGTACCACCTCTGGATTAAGCCGCCACTTCTCTGGTTGAGGCTTGTGATGGGAGAGGAAGTCCAAAATCCAGGTTTTGTTCTCCCAGTAGGTACATTGCCTGAAGACAAGCACATACTTTACTTCTATGTATTCCAGGAAATGCTTGAGCGCTGCTATCATTAGCAGCCCACTGGCCCAGCGCTGCCCTGTTCTGCCACACTGCCCCCCGTCCCGAGGGCCAGGCATCTGTTGTGACAGTCTCCGGTGAAACGAATCGGAGCTCATGGGCACACCCTTTGACAGGTATGACTCAATGGCGACAGGCCGAGAAAGCACTTCTGTGACACCTTGAGATCCCTGCGCCTCTGCTCCTTGGCATCCAAGTGAAAACTGGTCAGCCATTGCTGCAGGGGCCCGTAGGGCAACAAAGTGCCCATTGGAAGAGGGGAAGAAGGTGGAGGATGTCGTCCACTCACCGAAGCGAGGGACAAGCCGTCATAGTGACTGGGTTCAGAGCCACTCCAATGAAGGTTATGTTCTGAGAAGGGTTGTTTGTTTTTTTGTTTAGTTTTTTTGTTTTTATGAAACCACAATAGCGGTAGCTAACCTGCATAAGCGAGAAGATGAAAAAGGAATGATCACCCGGATGACACCAGAAGTTATACCCGAGCCAGTGTCATCCCAAGGTCACGTGTGGCTTTGTTGAACTCAACATGCACATATGCAAGATAGAAGATATCCAGTGTGAAGCACTGACTCTGGTGGTCAGTAAGGATGGAATTGCCCTCGCCGTGGACATTTTTGACATTCATGACAAGGACTGATAAATGCTTTTGATAGGTTGAATGCAGAACGCAGATTTGGAAAGATTATTCCTGGATCTTCAGTTTAAATGACTGGTGGTTTCTATGGAAGATGGTCGAGGTGTTGTCCGATCTGACAAGCACATCCTTTCCTTCCATGTATGCCAGGAAATGCTTGAGCGCTACTATCCTTAGCAGCCCACTGGCCCAGTGCTGCCCTGTTCTGCCACACTGCCCCCCATCCTGAGGGCCAGGCATCTGTTGTGACAGTCTCCCGGCGGATAGGAACTCATGGCACACGCTTTGACAGGTATGACTCCATGTCGACAGACCGATAAAGCACTTCTGTGACACCTTGAGATCCCTGTGCCTCTGCTTCTTGGCATCCAAGTGAAAACTGGTCAGCCATTGCTGCAGGGGCCCGTAGGCAACAAAGACCAATTCTGTTCAGTCTATATGTAAATGACCTACCTAAAGTTTGCCCAAATGTTAATTTGCAATTATATGCTGATGATACAGTGCTATATGTCCACGCAAAAACAAAACAAGAAGCTGCTGTAAAATGATCAGCAGCTCTGGCACCTGTATCTTACTGGCTTAACGAATCTTGCCTGCACCTCAACACTAAAAAGACTGTATGTATGTTTTTCTCTCGTCAGTCAGCAGAGGGCGATCAACCATCTGTAGCGGTCAATGGAGAGAGCCTTGATGTAGTGGAAGAGTTCAAATATCTTGGAGTGGTCTTTGACACAAATTTATCATTTAAAGCACATGTTAAAAAAATCACAAATCATTATATCATTAAATTCAACTTGTCAAATTTCTATCACATAAGACCATTTCTTACCTCCAAGACAGCTAAAGTCTATATGCATGCCATGATATTCTCACACATAAATTATTGTTTTACAACATGGACACACACAACAGAAAACATATTAAAACCCATCAAGTCTCTCTTCAAAAAGGCAGTTAAAATTTTGGACAGGAAACCTCTTCATTTTCATTACTGTAATGTTTTAAAAAAGTTTAACATTCTTGATTTGGATAGTTATCAAATTTTTATGGATGTTTGCCTCATTTTCAAAGTTTTAAATGCACTTGCCCCCCCACCACTGAATGAATTCATTCAGAAAAAAAATAATGAAGGACGAATAACCAGAGCCTTAACTAGAGGTGATTGCAATGTACCGAGGCGTAGAACAAAATTTGGTCAAATGGTCCTCTCTGTAAGAGGAACGCATTCCTGGAACAAGTTACCATCACACATCAGAAACTGCGACAACTACTCACTTTTTAAAAAAAATCTCAAACATTGGTTAAAAACAAATCAGACATGTACCCATATAGCTTAAATACTGTTCTCAATCTGATGCCTGTTCCCAGGGGCTTTTGGTCTATTGTTCTGTAACTGGGTTAAAATTGTCTGTTTTATCTTGTCTGTCTGTGTCTGCTTCGCCTTGATATTGTCCGTCTGTGTTCTGTTTTGTAATTGTTCGTTGTATGATTTGTCGTTGGGAGGTTTTAAAGTCTTTTGTGTCTATGTTACCTAGGAACCTGCCTTGGGACTACGGCTGAAATTTAGCAGTTATGCTAAGTCCGGCGCATTTACACTGACGCTTAAGGCATCAATGTTGATGAATGTGCATTGTCCCAACTCAATAAATAAATAAATGAAATGAAAATAAATGAAAGTGCCCATTGGAAGAGGGCAATGAATGCAGAGCTCAGATTTGGAAAGATTATTCCTGGATCTTCAGTTTAAATGACCAAGCAGGAAGATGAAAAGTGAGAACCCTCTCAATGATACCTTTGTACACAGAGTCTAGAGTCTGCTGACTGATACCCCTCTGGGGTAAATCAATGCTTTTCTCCTGGCTTCCACTTTGGGGCATTGCTGCTGTGTTACGGACCACTGTAGCAAATGTATGCAACTAAAATCATGGTGAGTGATCAAGTCTGTACGAACAGAGAGATACTATGTTGTCCTGCAGCTAATGCCTCGTAGTGGACATAGACTGTATTCTGAAGCTAGAACTCGGAGGATGTTGCTTGTAAACACATTTCGAGTGTCACAAGGTGGAACCGTAGAAAGCGGTGTAGGTTGGGTTCAACTGAACCTTCATTTGTTGTTTTTGTGTATAACACGATTTAACATTGTGTCTTGGGTGAGTAACTCTAACGAATTATTTATGGTCCTCCCTGGAGGTTGTTTGTCCTACTTTGGTGTACATACAGAATTTAAATATGTTCAATTTGTTCCAGGAGGTGAAGCTTGAAACGGCTGGAAGCTGTTTGAACTTCTTAACTTCTTCAAACCCACATGTCAGGAGATTCATGAAGCAGGATGTTTGGTGAATAAGACAACATATCAGACTTTGTGTTGGACAAAAGCATGGGCATCGGACTCATTGTATTTTCAAATAATTACTTATATAACTGGACCCGCCCACTTTTCCGGTGTCAAACAGAAATTGCATGCCAGCATAAAGACATCTTTGTTGTGGAATCAATTTCTTCCTTTACGTCTAGCTATTAAATATTTTCAAGCCTGACAAGAGCCAACCACTTTCCAACATGTAGCCATATCTATTTCTCATGTTGTAGACTCAACTGTTCAGATTTCACCTTGACTCTGCACAACATGACTCCCCCCCTCTAAAAAAATATAAGAAATAATGCACACCTTACACATGTTTCTATTTTTTATTTCACTCTTACACATTAAAATGCATCAGAATACAGGGAATGACATCCATCTGTCTCCAAATGTTTGGGGGAGGACCGTTTACCTTCCAACATTAGAAGCACTTCATGAAGAGAAGATCTAACACTGTTCACAAAGCCAAACAATTTCTCAAAACAGTGTTGTAACCAAATTCCCTCACATTGGTGCTGATGTGTGATCAGTGTGTTTATCTCCAAACAGTTAGTCTGTGAGTGAAATGGTAAACAAACAGCTTCCAGCAGTCAGTCAATATGTCACCAGCTCAAAGCTGTAACAGCATGGAAACCGCCTGGAGGGAACTCTAACAGCTCTGAGACCACAGTATTTAAACCTGAGCAGGTGTCATGTTGAGTTGTAGACAAGTGAGACTCTTCACTGCAGACATGATGTCCCTAAAGATCGCTGTGACTGTTGGTGAGTCTCTTCTTTTATTAAGTGACATTTTTCCTTTAGACAGAGCTTTACAGAATTGGGGCGACTGCTTTGGATGATTTCTGTAAGGCAGCGTTCACACTACAAACTTAGTCGTCTGTACGATCATTTTCCTGAACATGTGAATCATTCTGAGTAGAAACCAGTTTGCATCTTTAGTTTCTGAGCCAGTTGATCCTGATTGAAAGCCACACGGATGTCCTCTCACATCAGCAACTGTTTATAAGACCAGACAGTTTCAGGACCATGAAGAGTCTCGATGTTGCAGAGATATAAAACTGTGTCATCTGCGTAGAGATTTTATTCACATATATGTTAGAGCGACAATGATGTTTATGTAGTGTTAATATATCAAAATCATCATCGATCGGCAACTTTTATTCTGCGTGTTAAAGAACAAATCAGAACACAACGAGAAAATCGAATGTTGCTGAAGATTGAAACTCTTTTTCTGTGTTTCAGCGCTGGCAGCTGGATTATTCTTGCTTTCTGTAACAGGTGAGAAGTCTACATTTTAAAACAAATATGTACTTTCAGCTCCTCACATTTTCAAAACTAGACTCGTTACTTTAGCTTTGATGCATGTGAGGGATTTATCTATTTTTCTCTTATTCAGGTAGCCTTGCAAAAAACAGCCAGTAATATCCTTGATAGGGACCGTTTTTACTTTGAATACATTTGAGAGCCTTTACCTTTCCATTTTTAAGTAGTTGAATCAGTACTTCTACGTTGACCAGAATCTGTTGGAACACAAGTATCCATCAAGTGTCCAAAACAACTGTCCTATAACACATAAAGAACAAATAAAATGCAAATTGAGGACATCTCTGAGTAGCCAGACTTATCCTGAAATTAACAATATGTTTGATAACTTGGATTACAATATTGAACTTAAAGTCAAGCTGGAATTAAAAATGCCTTTTAAACCCTTTTAGATCACATTGTCCTCCTAATTAACAATATATGTCAAATATATCATGAACAAAATGTGATGCATGCTTAAATCAGCTAGCAACCACATCACCATACGGGAGGTAGATCCTCTGGAGAGGCTGTTTCAGCTGGACTGGAGGATGTTCAGGGTATATGGAGGTGACATGTTTGTCCATGTTAAGTGCCTGAAAACTGTTGAATTGTGTTTTTAGATGCTCGACCCGCCAAGAAGGAAGCTGAAAAAAAGTCTGTACTGAAGAAACATGGGGGAAGGTATGAAACGTGAGGAAGAGGAGGGAAGGGGAGGAGGGGGAGGAGGTTGAAGTGACAACATGTGTGATGATGAAGAGTACGAGGAGGAGGAGACAAAGTCTGTCATCATTTTAGATATTGATCCTGTGTTATTGATCTTTAAAGGCTCTATCTAGAAATGTTTCATGTGGCCCCGCCCACCTCCATTAATCCAAACTCCTGATTGGACGCTGCTGTCTCTCGCATTATACTCAGGTCTATCAACACAGGGACTAACAGTAGACAGGTTTCAGGTTCACTGTGAGATCTGGATCACCCTGTTGACTCAAACCTGGATCAGGTCTTACATCAGTCCAGGTTCCACATTCAGTCCTGCCTGAGTGTTGTAGTCCAGGTTTAATATGGAACTCCTTTAATGGAGTCGCAGCTTCAAAGCATATTAATATCATGAGGTTTGTGGACTTAGAAATCACAAATCAATTACTATTTGATCTGCTTTTACCTTCTTTTACATATTATCTATTCATTATTTTAGTTATCTTAACATCTATACCTATTTTTACTCATTATAATTAATTCATTCCATCTTTCTTTTTTTATTCATTGTATTCAATTATATGGTAATATTTTTCATTTCTCATTTTGTTTAGGTTTTAATTTGAATTATTGAATTACGTTTGCTTTCATTATGTTCCTCTTGAACGTTTGTAATTTTTATTGTATTTCACTGATTGGACTTTAGTCGGATCATCTGAGCATCAGGTTAACTGAAGTCAGTGAATCTGTTCAGCTGTTTGTCTCCTGTTGAACTGATGGAAATCCTCCTGTGTCTTCTGCTGTAGTGTCCATTCACATGAGGGCAAGAAGGGACATCTGGATCTAGAACTGGTAAACATCATCATCATCATCATCATCATCATCATCATATTTTCTATTAACCCTCTGAATATTCACAAATAATGTGTTTGTTCTATAATGTGGTTTCAGATTCTACCTGACCTGGCTGATGTAGATCCAGAAGACGTGATGTAAGAAAGATAGGAGATAAAGTCTATTCAAGTTGTTTGTTATTTGTACTTTTTATTTACTTGTCTTCTGGTTTGTTACATCATCTTATTTTAATTTTTATATATTTGTATTAATTACTATTCTACTGATTGGACTTCAGTTGGATCATTTGAGCATCAGGTTAACTGAAGTCAGTGAATCTGTTCAGCTGTTTGTCTCCTGGTGAACTGATGGTAATCCTCCTGTGTCTTCTGCTGCAGCAACAATTCTACTGAGTCATTCCTGAAACATGTAGTGTCAGACCTGGTAACCATCATCATCCTCATTCTCATCATTCTCATCTTTTCTATTAGCCTTCTGAATATCCACAAATAATGCTTTTGTTCTATAATGTGGTTTCAGGATGGACCTGCTGCTCATGGCAAGCATGGTAAAGAGCCAAGGTATGAAAGATGAGGAGATGAAGTCTGTTCAAGTTGATTTCACTCCTTTTTTTGTCTGTTTGAAATTCTGTATTTTTTATTTACTTTTTGTCTTTTGACTTGATATTCTATCTTATTTTAATTTGAATATGTTCTAGTTTACTTTAGTCGGATCATCTGAGCATCAGGTTAACTGAAGTCAGTGAATCTGTTCAGCTGTTTGTCTCCTGTTGAACTGATGGAAATCCTCCTGTGTCTTCTGCTGTAGTGTCCATTCACATAAGGGCAAGAAGGGACATCTGGAAACAGAACTGGTAAACATCATCATCATCATCATCAACATCATCATCATCTTTTTTATTATCCTTCTGAATATCCACAAATAATGGGTTTGTTCTATAATGTGGTTTCAGATTCTAGCTGCCCTGCCTGATGATGATTCAGAAGACGTGAGGTATGAAAGATGAGGAGATAAAGTCTATTCAAGTTGATTTCACTGTTCTTGTTTTATTTTTGTGTTTGTAATTTGTACTTTTTATTTACTTGTTGTCTTCTGGTTTGTTATCATAACAGCGAGCTGGACCCTGTGGATTCAGAAGAGGTAAACATCATCATCATTTCTATTAACGCCCTCTGAATATTCACACATAATGAATACTATAATAAGATACTGATGACATGTTTAATAAACAGCCAGATGAGGTCAGCTGTTTGTCTCCTGGTGAACTGATGGAAATCCTCCTGTGTCTTCTGCTGTAGGATGAATAGATCTATTAAGTGGAAGCAGAAAAGCTGTGAAACATGAGGAGGACTTTGAGATGAAGAGGAAGAACTTGAAGAAGCAGCAGCATATGAAAATCCTTCGTTTGGAATCCCGTGTTCAACTATCACTCAGGACTGCAGTGACCAAGCAATGTGCCTGCAGTATATGATCTATATACAGATTTATAATGATATGTAGTTGAGTTTCTTCACGTTTCTACAAGCCAATCATACTTTTGTTTCAGACATCTCTAGTCGTGTTCATGGTGACCTGCTCTGAAGCATCTTTGTTCTAACTTCTAGCTATTAAATGACATGAAAGAATTCAGACTCACATTTGTGGTTTCTCATTCATTGATGAAAGCAAAGGTTGCAGTGTTCACTTCCTCAGCGAAAAATGAGACCAAATGCAAAAGAAGTTGGTTGTTAAATCAAAAACTGTGACCAAATATTTGTAATAGACTAATCAAGGTTAAACTATGACACTGTAAGAGAGAAATCTGTGTAAAAAATGGTAGAATATCACCAGAAACTTTTCCCACTTCACTCCAATGAGACGGCCCTCCTCACAGTGACCGAGTCCCTGCGAGACGCCAGAGCCTCGTCCCACTCCTCCGTTCTTATTCTCCTCGACCTATCTGCTGCATTCAACACAGTCAACCACCAAATCCTCCTCTCCACTCTGGCTGAACTTGGCATCACTGACTCTGCTCTCACCTGGTTTACATCATACCTGACAAATCGCACCTTTTAGGTCACATGGAATGGCTCTATGTCCAAACCCTGCTCTCTGGACACGGGTGTCCCTCAAGGCTCAGTACTAGTACTGCTTCTGTTCTCACTATACACCGGATCACTAGGCTCTGTAATCACATGGATTCTCTTACCATTGTAACGCAGACGACACCCAACTGTTCCTCTCTTTTGTTGGGGTAGTAGCAGAAGCAGATTTGGTTATCAACAACTAATTACTAATGTCAATATGATTATCAATATTAATAATTATATTTCATATATTATCATGATATAATCATGAATAAACTGGGCACCACCCTGGGATCAGGGAAAAGATAACCTAAAACTGTATTCAGTCTCAATATAAAGGTTTTATACTCACATGCCAATCATCGTGATCTTTGGCATAGAAGCATAAAAACAATCTAACAATTAAAAAGGCGTGAAATTCAAGCACTAGCCTTCACAACCTGCTGTTATCCAGTGACATATACACAACAAGCACAAGAGACCGCTAGTTATAATATAATAAGATTTATTAAAATCAGTAATAATGATCACAATCAATAACACTGCAATTAACAAAGCCTTATTACCTAACTACCTAACACACAAAGCTAAGCTAAACAACGGAAGAGACACACGTGAAGTGTGTGTCTGTGTGTGTCTGTGTGTGTGTGTGTGCGTGTGTGTGTGTGTGTAGAGAGAGAGAGCGAGAGAGAGAGAGATATGGCCGGGCGCGACCACCAGATGGAGCTATCCCTCACAGCGTTCAGGGGCGGAGCCACTGACGCCAGATGGAGTAGCAAGAGAGGGAGATATGGCCGGGTGCAGCCACCAGATGGAGCTATCCCTCAGCGTTCAGGGGCGGAGCCACTGACGTCCGATAGGATCGTGAGAGAGAGACAGCGAGCGAGAGAAGGCCGGTACAGCCACCGGATGGAGCTATGTCCTTAGCGTCTGCCGGAAACAGCTGGCGTAGGACACGTGTGGGGCGGCGTATGTGTGTGTGTGTGTGTTAGCGGGACAAAAACAAAGAGAGGGGGAGAATGCGTGTGCAATATTCTGAGGCTCAGGAGGCGTGTTACTATCACACGGGGCTTGTGAATGAACTGGCGTCCATTCAGTGGGACCGGTCTTTTAACTGATAGTAGACGCTCACTGGGCTCGCGAATATGGCTGAGGTTTAGTCAAAAACACTGTTACAGAAATCAACCCAGCGGCGTGGGTACACAATCAGCATTCAAATACAACACGGAAAGCAACGGACTCGGCTTAAAACTTAAAACACACAAGCATATCCTACACTATCACTTATGTCTCTGCCCAGACTGATAGCCTCTTACCGGTGTCGTTGCATAGGTTGCGAGTCCGTCCTGGAGATGACGGCGTTCCTTACCGCGGCGGTAGTTTGTGGGCCCCGGCGTCAGCAGGGGACGTGATAAGTCGGCTTAGTCCAGACGAGAGCGGAGCGGGTTTCCTCTCGTTGATCAACTCCTTCGCACCGAGGTGAGAAGTGAAACTAAAATGGCGGTGTAGTTTTTTAATCCCCTTTGTCCCTTTGTTCTGACCACATGTGTAGGCTTTTGTGTCCCAATACTTTTCACCCAACCTCTGACACACACATTGCACCAGAATGTCTGGCAGACATTTCTGTCTGGACAACTGCACATCTCCTCAAGCTTAACCTGAATAAAACTGAACTCCTCTTCATCCTGTGGAAAGACTGCCGTCGTCAACTACGAGGAACCTGGGTGTAATCCTCGATGACGTTTATCTGTATTTGGGTCCATGCCTCCTTAATTATTAGTATACCCGTGACACTACAGTTCTATAAATCCCGGATGACCGCAAGTGCTTAACACTGGATATCTTCTATCTCGCACATTTGCAGGTCGAGTATTAATAGTAACAAAGTCACATGTGGCCTCGGAATGACATTAGCCCGGGTATAACTTCTGATGTCATCCGGGAGATCATTCCTTTTTCATGTTCTTGCTTAAGCAGGTTAACTACCGCTATTGTGATAGCAGAAAACCAAACAAAAACAACTGAATAGAGAGCGCATACTGAATGTATGCGGTGGTCTCAACAGACAGTTGGAGCGGCTGATTTAGATGTGGGGGGTTTAGCTCAGGAGGTAGAGCGGCTTGGCTTCGATCCCCCGGCTCCTCCTAGCTGAGTGTCTGGTGTCCCTGAGCAAGACACCTCACCCTAATTGCTCCTGACGAGCTGGCTGTCGCCCTGCGTGGTTGACTCTGCCATTGGTGTGTGAATGTGTGCGTGAAGGAGTGAATGTCAGTCATTACTGTAAAGTGTCTTGGATAAAAGCACTATATAAATGAGGACCATTTCATGTGAGCGTGCCAGCAGTTTATGGAGAAACGCTGTATTCGGCCACAGAGTAACGCCTGAGCCATCGGGGTTTCAACTCAAACAGGAATTTCTCACCGACAATGCCTGTAGCTCACCCACACGCTTTGCTGAAGTGATGCCCAGGAGAAAAGCTGTTTTGACTGAGACCCACCTCCACTCTGCCTGTGCCAAGCGTTTAAAGGGAGATAAGCATAAGGCGTCCAGTACCAGGGGCAGGTGGCATGCAGGAGCCATTGGGGCGCTCGGGGGACAAATTCTCAAAGCCCCTTTCAAGGAGAGGGATACCAGCTTTTGGTCTCCGCTGTGTTATTGTCCACAGGATCAATGCAGTTGGCCAAGAGCGGGTCAGGTCTTCCAGCTGCCAAGCCCACATCTGAGGGCGCCAAGGGTCGAGATGCCAGATCTGATGCCCCATCTGAGACAAGAGGTCCTTCCTGCCGGGGAGGTGTCTGTGTAGCAGCAAGAACCAAGTCCTGGCTTGCTTTTCGAAGAAGAAGCCTGTGGCCCTGATGAAGCACTCTGAGAAGCGTTGGTAATGGTGGAAAGGCATAGAGAAGGCCCTCTGGCCACACCCGACCCAGAGCATCCTGCGCAGGGGGGTCCTCTCCTTCAGGGAGAACTAGAGGTGGCAGTGGGTCGACGACTCCAAGGCAAAGTGATCCACCTCCACCCTGCCGAAAAGACCCCAGATGCTCTGTACCACCTCTGGATTAAGCCGCCACTTCTCTGGTGGAGGCTTGTGATGGGAGAGGAAGTCCAAAATCCAGGTTTTGTTCTCCCAGTAGGTACATTGTCTGAAGACAAGCACATACTTTACTTCTATGTATTCCAGGAAATGCTTGAGCGCTGCTATCATTAGCAGCCCACTGGCCCAGCGCTGCCCTGTTCTGCCACACTGCCCCCCATCCCGAGGGCCAGGCATCTGTTGTGACAGTCTCCGGTGAAACGAATCGGAGCTCATGGGCACATCCTTTGACAGGTATGACTCGATGGCGACAGACCCATAAAGCACTTCTGTGACACCTTGAGATCCCTGCGCCTCTGCTCCTTGGCATCCAAGTGAAAACTGGTCAGCCATTGCTGCAGGGGCCCGTAGGGCAACAAAGTGCCCATTGGAAGAGGGGAAGAAGGTGGAGGATGTCGTCCACTCACCGAAGCGAGGGACAAGCCGTCATAGTGACTGGGTTCAGAGCCACTCCAATGAAGGTTATGTTCTGAGAGGGGTTGTTTGTATTTTTGTTTTGTTTTTTTGTTTTTATGAAACCACAATAGCGGTAGCTAACCTGCATAAGCGAGAAGATTTATTTGTATTTGTATTTGTATTTTTATTTAACACATAAAAGATGTATAAAACAGCATATTAAAAAAGTTGAACGACAACGACAAGAGACATACAAAGTATACAGTAGATAAAGCAAATGTGCTGGAGAAACCAAAAAAACCCCTAAGAGCTTGTCAATTGGTCCTCCAAAAGACAAACATTCAACATAAATTTAATTTACAGAATGAAAAAACAACCTAAAACAATTAAAAAAGAGAAAATCAATATTGTTTGAAAATTCAGGATAAACATTTGACATACATTTGTTAAGATAAACATTCAACATAAATGTATAAAGATAAACATTCAGCAAAAATTCAGTTTACCCTCAAGTGAAAAACAAAACAATTAGAAAAAGAGAGAGAGAAAAACAAAAGTGATGTAAAAAAGTATGTGGAATTATGCATTGCTCAATTGGGCCAATGGAAAGTGAATTATTTGTTTCTTAAATGAATTTATGCTTGTGCAGTTTCTAAGGTGGATTGGTAATGCATTCCAAAAATGCGGACCTCTAAATCTGATTGAGAACCGAGAGAAAGTAGACTTAAAAAAGGTGGGATGAAGATTATTTGCTGATCTAGTGTTGAAATTATGAATCTGGGAATTGAACTGAAATACAGTTTGGAAACAAATTGGATAAACAAAAATACATATTTGAAAAGTATTTACAGCGAAAACAGGAAGAATACTCAGGGATTGAAACAGAGGTGTGGATCTAGTAAATCTGCTAGAAAATGTTATCATTTTGATGAATCGCTTTTGTAAAATGAGAATACAGTTGAGAGAGCTCTTGAAAGTGCTTGCCCAAATAATATTACAATATGAAATGAAAGGATAGATCATCATATAATATAAATTAATCACGATTTTACCAGGCAGGAGATGACGTATTCTTCTGATAACTCCAATATTCTTAGCAATCTTGTTAGAAATAGACAGAATATGACTCTTCCAAGTAAGATTTTCATCAATTAAGATACCTAAGAATTTTGTTACCGTGACCCTTTCCAGGATGTTGTTGTCAATATAAACATTAGGAAGAGAGTTTGTTGAGTGTAGACTTCTCGGAGTAAATAACATATACAAGCTTTTCTTTATATTAAGTGACAATTTGTTTGCCTTAAACCATAAGTCAACTTTACACAATTCTGTGTTCATTTCTGATATTAATTTAGGTCCATTCCTACCAGATAAAAAAATATTGGAGTCATCTGCAAACAGAATAAAATATGCTTTAGTTGATGACATGTGTAGGTCATTTACATAAATAAGAAACAGTAAAGGGCCCAAGATTGATCCTTGGGGCAAACCACATGAAAGAAACTTTAAGTCAGATGAAGAATTATTCCAGGAAACAAATTGCCTTCTATCAGACAAATAGCTTTTGAACCATAACCGATTTGAGCTGCATAAACCATAAAGAGAAAGTTTCTGTAATAAAATATCATGATTGACCGTATCGAAGGCTTTCGATAGATCAAGAAATACTCCAAGTGTTAATTCTTTATTATCGGTAGCCTTGGTAATATTATCTACAAGTCGGGTGAGGGCCATAGAGGTGGAATGATTCTCTCTGAACCCGTACTGATGGTCATATAAAATGTTATTGTCATTAAGGTATTTAAACAAACGATTATAAACTAATTTTTTCTAATACTTTGGAAAAACATAGTAGAATAGATATCGGTCTATAATTAGAAAATATTGAGGGATCATCAGCTTTGAAGAGAGGAATGACTTTAGCCCATTTAAACTGAGCAGGAAATATACCAGTTTCGAGGGAGAGATTAAAAATATGATGAAGAGGTTTAATGACATATGGAAGACTTGTTTTGAGTATTGAAGATTTCAATTCATCATGACCTGGTGCAGATAGTTTCATTTTGTTTACAACGTCAATGAGCTCAATCTCAGTGATGGGGCAAAATGCAAAAAAGAAAAGGGGCACTTAATCCCTGAAGATGAAAAAGGAATGATCACCCGGATGACACCAGAAGTTAAACCCAAGCCAGTGTCATCCCAAGGTCACGTGTGGCTTTGTTGAACTCAACATGCACATGTGCAAGATAGAAGATATCCAGTGTGAAGCACTGCCTCTGGTGGTCAGTAAGGATGGAATTGCCCTCACCGTGGACATTTTTGACATTCATGACGAGGACTGATAAATGCTTTTGATAGGTTGAATGCAGAACCCAGATTTGGAAAGATTATTCCTGGATCTTCAGTTTAAATGACTGGTGGTTTCTATGGAAGATGGTCGAGGTGTTGTCCGACCTGACAAGCACATCCTTTCCTTCCATGTATGCCAGGAAATGCTTGAGCGCTACTATCCTTAGCAGCCCACTGGCCCAGCGCTGCCCTGTTCTGCCACATTGCCCCCCATCCCGAGGGCCAGGCATCTGTTGTGACAGTCTCCCGACGGATAGGAACTCATGGGCACACCCTTTGAAAGGTATGACTCCATGTCGACAGACCCATAAAGCACTTCTGTGACACCTTGAGATCCCTGTGCCTCTGCTTCTTGGCATCCAAGTGAAAACTGGTCAGCCATTGCTGCAGGGGCCCGTAGGGCAACAAAGTGCCCATTGGAAGAGGGCAATGGATGCAGAACTCAGATTTGGAAAGATTATTCCTGGATCTTCAGTTTAAATGACCAAGCAGGAAGATGAAAAGTGAGAACCCTCTCAATGATACCTTTGTACACAGAGTCTAGAGTCTGCTGACTGATACCCCTCTGGGGTAAATCAATGCTTTTCTCCTGGCTTCCACTTTGGGGCATTGCTGCTGTGTTACGGACCACTGTAGCAAATGTATGCAACTAAAATCATGGTGAGTGATCAAGTCTGTACGAACAGAGAGATACTATGTTGTCCTGCAGCTAATGCCTCGTAGTGGACATAGACTGTATTCTGAAGCTAGAACTCGGAGGATGTTGCTTGTAAACACATTTCGAGTGTCACAAGGTGGAACCGTAGAAAGCGGTGTAGGCTGGGTTCAACTGAACCTTCATTTGTAAAGTAATTCTTTATGGTTCTCCCTGGAGGTTGTTTGTCCTACTTTGGTGTACATACAGAATTTAAATATGTTCAATTTGTTCCAGGAGGTGAAGCTTGAAACGGCTGGAAGCTGTTTGAACTTCTTAACTTCTTCAAACCCACATGTCAGGAGATTCATGAAGCAGGATGTTTGGTGAATAAGACAACATATCAGACTTTGTGTTGGACAAAAGCATGGGCATCGGACTCATTGTATTTTCAAATAATTACTTATATAACTGGACCCGCCCACTTTTCCGGTGTCAAACAGAAATTGCATGCCAGCATAAAGACATCTTTGTTGTGGAATCAATTTCTTCCTTTACGTCTAGCTATTAAATATTTTCAAGCCTGACAAGAGCCAACCACTTTCCAACATGTAGCCATATTTATTTCTCATGTTGTAGACTCAACTGTTCAGATTTCACCTTGACTCTGCACAGCATGCCTCACCCCCTCTAAAAAAATATAAGAAATAATGCACACCTTACACATGTTTCTATTTTTTATTTCACTCTTACACATTAAAATGCATCAGAATACAGGGAATGACATCCATCTGTCTCCAAATGTTTGGGGGAGGACCGTTTACCTTCCAACATTAGAAGCACTTCATGAAGAGAAGATCTAACACTGTTCACAAAGCCAAACAATTTCTCAAAACAGTGTTGTAACCAAATTCCCTCACATTGGTGCTGATGTGTGATCAGTGTGTTTATCTCCAAACAGTTAGTCTGTGAGTGAAATGATAAACAAACAGCTTCCAGCAGTCAGTCAATATGTCACCAGCTCAAAGCTGTAACAGCATGGAAACCGCCTGGAGGGAACTCTAACAGCTCTGAGACCACAGTATTTAAACCTGAGCAGGTGTCATGTTGAGTTGTAGACAAGTGAGACTCTTCACTGCAGACATGATGTCCCTAAAGATCGCTGTGACTGTTGGTGAGTCTCTTCTTTTATTAAGTGACATTTTTCCTTTAGACAGAGCTTTACAGAATTGGGGCGACTGCTTTGGATGATTTCTGTAAGGCAGCGTTCACACTACAAACTTAGTCGTCTGTACGATCATTTTCCTGAACATGTGAATCATTCTGAGTAGAAACCAGTTTGCATCTTTAGTTTCTGAGCCAGTTGATCCTGATTGAAAGCCACACGGATGTCCTCTCACATCAGCAACTGTTTATAAGACCAGACAGTTTCAGGACCATGAAGAGTCTCGATGTTGCAGAGATATAAAACTGTGTCATCTGCGTAGAGATTTTATTCACATATATGTTAGAGCGACAATGATGTTTATGTAGTGTTAATATATCAAAATCATCATCGATCGGCAACTTTTATTCTGCGTGTTAAAGAACAAATCAGAACACAACGAGAAAATCGAATGTTGCTGAAGATTGAAACTCTTTTTCTGTGTTTCAGCGCTGGCAGCTGGATTATTCTTGCTTTCTGTAACAGGTGAGAAGTCTACATTTTAAAACAAATATGTACTTTCAGCTCCTCACATTTTCAAACTAGACTCGTTACTTTAGCTTTGATGCATGTGAGGGAATTATCTATTTTTCTCTTATTCAGGTAGCCTTGCAAAAAACAGCCAGTAATATCCTTGATAGGGACCGTTTTTACTTTGAATACATTTGAGAGCCTTTACCTTTCCATTTTTAAGTAGTTGAATCAGTACTTCTACGTTGACCAGAATCTGTTGGAACACAAGTATCCATCAAGTGTCCAAAACAACTGTCCTATAACACATAAAGAACAAATAAAATGCAAATTGAGGACATCTCTGAGTAGCCAGACTTATCCTGAAATTAACAATATGTTTGATAACTTGGATTACAATATTGAACTTAAAGTCAAGCTGGAATTAAAAATGCCTTTTAAACCCTTTTAGATCACATTGTCCTCCTAATTAACAATATATGTCAAATATATCATGAACAAAATGTGATGCATGCTTAAATCAGCTAGCAACCACATCACCATACGGGAGGTAGATCCTCTGGAGAGGCTGTTTCAGCTGGACTGGAGGATGTTCAGGGTATATGGAGGTGACATGTTTGTCCATGTTAAGTGCCTGAAAACTGTTGAATTGTGTTTTTAGATGCTCGACCCGCCAAGAAGGAAGCTGAAAAAAAGTCTGTACTGAAGAAACATGGGGGAAGGTATGAAACGTGAGGAAGAGGAGGGAAGGGGAGGAGGGGGAGGAGGTTGAAGTGACAACATGTGTGATGATGAAGAGTACGAGGAGGAGGAGACAAAGTCTGTCATCATTTTAGATATTGATCCTGTGTTATTCATCTTTAAAGGCTCTATCTAGAAATGTTTCATGTGGCCCCGCCCACCTCCATTAATCCAAACTCCTGATTGGACGCTGCTGTCTCTCGCATTATACTCAGGTCTATCAACACAGGGACTAACAGTAGACAGGTTTCAGGTTCACTGTGAGATCTGGATCACCCTGTTGACTCAAACCTGGATCAGGTCTTACATCAGTCCAGGTTCCACATTCAGTCCTGCCTGAGTGTTGTAGTCCAGGTTTAATATGGAACTCCTTTAATGGAGTCGCAGCTTCAAAGCATATTAATATCATGAGGTTTGTGGACTTAGAAATCACAAATCAATTACTATTTGATCTGCTTTTACCTTCTTTTACATATTATCTATTCATTATTTTAGTTATCTTAACATCTATACCTATTTTTACTCATTATAATTAATTCATTCCATCTTTCTTTTTTATTGATTGTATTCAATTATATGGTAATATTTTTCATTTCTCATTTTGTTTAGGTTTTAATTTGAATTATTGAATTACGTTTGCTTTCATTATGTTCCTCTTGAACGTTTGTAATTTTTATTGTATTTCACTGATTGGACTTTAGTCGGATCATCTGAGCATCAGGTTAACTGAAGTCAGTGAATCTGTTCAGCTGTTTGTCTCCTGTTGAACTGATGGAAATCCTCCTGTGTCTTCTGCTGTAGTGTCCATTCACATGAGGGCAAGAAGGGACATCTGGATCTAGAACTGGTAAACATCATCATCATCATCATCATCATCATCATATTTTCTATTAACCCTCTGAATATTCACAAATAATGTGTTTGTTCTATAATGTGGTTTCAGATTCTACCTGACCTGGCTGATGTAGATCCAGAAGACGTGATGTAAGAAAGATAGGAGATAAAGTCTATTCAAGTTGTTTGTTATTTGTACTTTTTATTTACTTGTCTTCTGGTTTGTTACATCATCTTATTTTAATTTTAATATATTTGTATTAATTACTATTCTACTGATTGGACTTTAGTCGGATCATTTGAGCATCAGGTTAACTGAAGTCAGTGAATCTGTTCAGCTGTTTGTCTCCTGGTGAACTGATGGTAATCCTCCTGTGTCTTCTGCTGCAGCAAAAATTTGACTGAGTCATTCCTGAAACATGTACTGCCAGACCTGGTAACCATCATCCTCATCATTCTCATCATTCTCATCTTTTCTATTAGCCTTCTGAATATCCACAAATAATGCTTTTGTTCTATAATGTGGTTTCAGGATGGACCTGCTGCTCATGGCAAGCATGGTAAAGAGCCAAGGTATGAAAGATGAGGAGATGAAGTCTGTTCAAGTTGATTTCACTCCTTTTTTTGTCTGTTTGTAATTTTGTATTTTTTATTTACTTTTTGTCTTTTGACTTGATATTCTATCTTATTCTAATTTGAATATGTTTTAGTTTACTTTAGTTGGATCATTTGAGCATCAGGTTAACTGAAGTCAGTGAATCTGTTCAGCTGTTTGTCTCCTGTTGAACTGATGGAAATCCTCCTGTGTCTTCTGCTGTAGTGTCCATTCACATAAGGGCAAGAAGGGACATCTGGAAACAGAACTGGTAAACATCATCATCATCATCATCATCATCATCATCATCATCATCATCATCATCATCATATTTTCTATTAACCCTCTGAATATTCACAAATAATGTGTTTGTTCTATAATGTGGTTTCAGATTCTACCTGACCTGGCTGATGTAGATCCAGAAGACGTGATGTAAGAAAGATAGGAGATAAAGTCTATTCAAGTTGTTTGTTATTTGTACTTTTTATTTACTTGTCTTCTGGTTTGTTACATCATCTTATTTTAATTTTTAATATATTTGTATTAATTACTATTCTACTGATTGGACTTCAGTCGGATCATTTGAGCATCAGGTTAACTGAAGTCAGTGAATCTGTTCAGCTGTTTGTCTCCTGGTGAACTGATGGTAATCCTCCTGTGTCTTCTGCTGCAGCAAAAATTTGACTGAGTCATTCCTGAAACATGTACTGCAGACCTGGTAACCATCATCCTCATCATTCTCATCATTCTCATCTTTTCTATTAGCCTTCTGAATATCCACAAATAATGCTTTTGTTCTATAATGTGGTTTCAGGATGGACCTGCTGCTCATGGCAAGCATGGTAAAGAGCCAAGGTATGAAAGATGAGGAGATGAAGTCTGTTCAAGTTGATTTCACTCCTTTTTTTGTCTGTTTGAAATTTTGTAATTTTTATTTACTTTTTGTCTTCTGGTTTGTTATATCATCTTATTTTAATTTTAATATATTTGTATTAATTTCCATTTCATTGTTTGGACTTAAGTTGGATCATTTGAGCATCAGGTTTGTTAGGAACGGGACACAGAGACATGGGACTGAAACGCAGGACACAAGAGTCCGTTCAAACGTGATTTCATGAGGAATATTTACAGTATTGCAAAGTGTGCGGGGAAAAGGGAGAAAGGACTAGTGGGTGCCGTGGTGAGTGGTGGTGAGCTCTCTAGAGCGTGCCCAGTGCAGGTGAGGTCCACAGTCCAAGTGGGGCGTCCCTCCACATGGTAATGGTGTCCTCTGGGTGAACAAACAATTCTCTAACGGAGAAGCCATGACGTCCGGGAACAAAACATGTGGGGAGACGGGGAGAGAGGCAGGTAGGAATGGGTAGCAAAAGCTGCATTAGAAAAACACAGGGGCGGTTAGCAAACAGATGTGCTTGACACGGAGAAGACTGAACATAGACAGGGAGCCAGTTACACTGTGCACTACCACTCTTGCTGACGAAAAGATCTGGCGACTTTTTATACTGGAGGAAGGTGATAGAGATAACAACGCCCACAGATCACAGACACACAATGAACAGGGGAGAAACATCCGGGAAAACAAACAGGGAAACAAGAGGGAAGAGGTGGGCTGCCATGCTACCACCATGACAACTCAAGTCAGTGAATCTGTTCAGCTGTTTGTCTCCGGTTGAACTGATGGAAATCCTCCTGTGTCTTCTGCTGCAGCAAAAATTCTACTAAGTCATTCCTGGAACATGTACTGCCAGACCTGGTAAACATCATCATCAACATCATCATCATCATCTTTTCTATTATCCTTCTGAATATCCACAAATAATGGGTTTGTTCTATAATGTGGTTTCAGATTCTAGCTGCCCTGCCTGATGATGATTCAGAAGACGTGAGGTATGAAAGATGAGGAGATAAAGTCTATTCAAGTTGATTTCACTGTTCTTGTTTTATTTTTGTGTTTGTAATTTGTACTTTTTATTTACTTGTTGTCTTCTGGTTTGTTATCATAACAGCGAGCTGGACCCTGTGGATTCAGAAGAGGTAAACATCATCATCATTTCTATTAACGCCCTCTGAATATTCACACATAATGAATACTATAATAAGATACTGATGACATGTTTAATAAACAGCCAGATGAGGTCAGCTGTTTGTCTCCTGGTGAACTGATGGAAATCCTCCTGTGTCTTCTGCTGTAGGATGAATAGATCTATTAAGTGGAAGCAGAAAAGCTGTGAAACATGAGGAGGACTTTGAGATGAAGAGGAAGAACTTGAAGAAGCAGCAGCATATGAAAATCCTTCGTTTGGAATCCCGTGTTCAACTATCACTCAGGACTGCAGTGACCAAGCAATGTGCCTGCAGTATATGATCTATATACAGATTTATAATGATATGTAGTTGAGTTTCTTCACGTTTCTACAAGCCAATCATACTTTTGTTTCAGACATCTCTAGTCGTGTTCATGGTGACCTGCTCTGAAGCATTTTTTTTTTTTTGTTCTAACTTCTAGCTATTAAATGACATGAAAGAATTCAGACTCACATTTGTGGTTTCTCATTCATTGATGAAAGCAAAGGTTGCAGTGTTCACTTCCTCAGCGAAAAATGAGACCAAATGCAAAAGAAGTTGGTTGTTAAATCAAAAACTGTGACCAAATATTTGTAATAGACTAATCAAGGTTAAACTATGACACTGTAAGAGAGAAATCTGTAGAAAAACCGCAAGGGTTACACACTTTACTCAACAATACATCAAATAGAAAATCACTTGGAAACATGAAGGTCATCACATTGAGTTTCTGTCCTAGGCTATGCCCAGATTGTTACCTGTCCTTGAAGAAGGTTTGTCATGTCTGTGTTTTGTCATGTTCTGTTTTGTTAGTTTTGATTTCCTGTGTTATTTTGCCCTCAGTGGGCCTCATTTATCAAACGAACGTACGACCGAAAACCGTGCGTACGACCATTTCCACGCAAACTTCGGCATTTATCAATTTGGACGTAAGCGGAAGCTGCGATCAGATCTCACGTCAGGTCGGAGCTTGTGTACGCAAATTCGAGTCTGTGGATTTGCGGTGCAGCACAAAAAAATCTGGCGTAAAATAATGAACAAACCTCAGCTGTCATTAAGCATAAGCAGTCACATATTTAGAACAGATCAAAACGGATTATTAAAACGAAAACATTTCTTTTAAAGCCCATGTTTTTACTGATACCACTTTCAAAAAATTAAACAATGGGATAAATAGCCTAAGATGACAACTAATTATTACACATTAAAATGTGAAAGAATCATAAATACAAGCAGAAATGTGTGTTTGCAAATTAACTAAAGGCAAAAATGTGTAATTGTTTTTGTCCAATGGGTGTGACAGAACTGGAACAAAAATGAAAGCACCTGTTGAGATAATCATCGTTCCACTGTGGTTGGTCAGATGTTTATTCATTCCCCTATTTAAACAGATGCTTTGACAGTTATCAAGTCTTGATGATGGCAGACTTGCTTATTTTGGAGGAACAATACGCGCGTGTCAGACGTGAGCGCGTTTTCAGGGACCGCAGGGATCTCTGTGTCACCTCCACCACTTATGCCACAGATCGACTCCGACCCAATTAAGGAGGCAATTTTTTCCTCCGTCCCCGTCAAGATCAGGCTGGAGTCTGTTTGGCCTCCTCCAGTCTGCCTGATGCTGCGTTTAAACGCAGCAACGCGTTTCTTGGTGGCCAGCTTCATATCCGACCATTTTTTCTTGACCTAAATGTAAAGAATTGTTTTGATCAGTTAGCAGACATAAGCTTTTAGGCTGCGGATGAAAAGATTCATTTAAGTCGTTAGGCATGGGTTAAGTTATTGAGAATTATATTCAAACCTCAGCTGGAGTCCGTTCCTCTGCGGCAACGCTGTTGACTGCCTCCGTTATCTTTTTCCAGACAGCGTTTTTGTGAGCCCCTTTTATGCCACCCTTCAGTCTGCCAAAAAGCACTGTCTTGTTGTGTTCCACCTCCGATGTCAGGATGCCGATCTCCGTGTCAGAAAAGTTTCTTTTCTTACCCATGTTTCGTCTCTCCATGTTTGACCTCAGTGGGCGAGGCCTCCGAAACAGGAATATTTATGGGCGTAACATGTTAATGACGATCAAATTCAGCCGCCGCATTTATCAAGGCCCGCTCATTCGTACGCTGAGATTGGTCAGATACGAACGTTTCATAAATCGCACGTGTGTCCTGTCGTAAGACCAAATCTGCGCTCAGATCTGCGCCCGTTTTCACGCAAGATTGATAAATGAGGCCCAGTGTGTTTCCCTGTCTCGTACTTCCTGGTCCTTGTTGTTTCTGCTGTCTTGACTCCCCCTCCCTCTCGTGTTGATTACCATGCCTGCCCTGATGTGTTTCACCTGTCCCTCGTCAGCTCCCTGCCTCCCTGTGTATATAGTCTGTGTGTTTTCCCCTGTCTCTTGTCGGATCATTGGTGGAAATGCTTTCAAGCATTTCCAACCTATGTTATCCTAATCTTTATTTTTATTTTTCTTCTTCCGTACGTTTTTTGGTCGCCTCTAGCTTCTGCATGCTTTGAGCTACAAAAACCATTCAACTATCAAAATGTTCAGCTTTTTCAGCTCTTTCCGGGACATCTTCAACATTTTTTCAGCCTTTCATACTTTTTAATATATTCAGCCTTTTCCATATTTTTTTTTCAATGCATTCCTATGGAGATCAGCCTAAAAACCTCTTAAACATGCTCCTCTTTGAAAGCATGGCAGTCTGCATACTTCCACCTACAGACGTCATTCAAATTTTAAAACATTCACAAAACCTTCAGCTATTCAGCTATTACTTTTCATTGTGATATCTATTACAGTTTTTAAATTATCAGTGTTTAAATATGATGCTGTTTTCAGACTTTTTTTGAGTTTTCAATGGGTGTGTATTGCGCGGAACCTTCTGGGCTAGAGTGCGTGACATCATCAGTTAGAGTGTGAGGGCTTCTCAGAGTTTTTTCCTTTCCAAACTCCTCCCGGCCACGATCTTCACTCTACAGACGTGATATTTTCCAATTTTGTAGACAAACTTGTCCTGTCTCTCACAATGTGCTCAAAATCTCTGTGAGTTTTACAGAATTTGAACTAGCAACCTCTAAGCGTGGCCAAGTCTCTTTTTTTCCTCATCCGCTCTAATGTTAATTGAGAAGCAGATTTTCAAAGAAACCTGATATGAACAGCATTTTCTAACTCGCCCTAGCGTCCACATTTCTGACACTAGGAAAAAATAAAAGTCATCAGTGTCTTCAGCCGAGTCTTGTGGCGCTAACGGTGCGAAAATTTTGGCGATAGGAGTTTCGGTGTGAGCGTGGCAAGCTTTTGTTCGGACCCAACGCAGAGGGGGAATTGAGCGATAGAGAGAAGCAGAGAGACGCTCCAAAGCAGTCATACACACGCAGCAAGGGCCGTTGCCATGGTGACAGCACTGTGGGGCACTGATCTTCATAACTGACAGCAGGTGTGCTCTGATTGGTGGACAAGAATGTACTAAAAACTACATTTAGTAGTGGGATATGTAGTTTTTTTAGTCAAACGTCTTCTGCTCGTCCATACTTTCACCTAGAAACTCCATTTAAACTTTAAAATGGAGACACCGGTGGTGTGCTCTGATTGGTGGACAGGAATGTACTAAGAACTACATTTAGTAATGGGAAATGTAGTTTTTTTAGTCAAACGTCTTCTTCTCGTCCATACTTTCACCTAGAAACTCCATTTAAACTTTAAAATGGAGACACGAGTGGTGTGCTCTGATTGGTTGACAGGAATGTACTAAAAACTACATTTAGTAGTGGGAAATGTAGTTTTTTTTGTCAAACGTCTTCTGCTCGGTCATACTTTCACCTAGAAACTCCATTTAAACTTTAAAATGGAGACATGAGTGGTGTGCTCTGATTGGTGGACAGGAATGTACTAAAAACTACATTTAGTAATGGGAAATGTAGTTTTTTTTAGTCAAACGTCTTCTGCTCGGTCATACTTTCACCTAGAAACTCCGTTTAAACTTTAAAATGGAGACACGAGTGGTGTGCTCTGATTGGTGGACAGGAATGTACTAAAAACCAAATTTAGTAATGGGAAATGTAGTTTTTTTAGTCAAACGTCTTCTGCTCGGTCATTCTTTCACCTAGAAACTCCGTTTAAACTTTAAACTTTTACCCCCGGGCGGCGGGCCCACTGCCTCCCTCTCAAAATTTCAAAAATGTCTTTCTATCTCTCTCTCTCACTCAGAAGTGACAGCAGGTGCGCTCTGATTGGCGGACAGGAGCAGTCAGTGGGAGTTGTAGTTTTTCAAAGAAGACAGACAGACACACACACACACTTTTTCAAACTTTTCAAATATTCAGCTTTTTTAATATTCTCTTCAGCTATTCAGCTTCTTCAACTTTTCACATATTCAGCTCTTTTAATATTCATATTCAGCTATTCAGCTTTTTCAAACTTTTCACATATTCAGCTTTTTTAATATTCTCTTCAGCTATTCAGCTTTTTTAACTTTTCACATATTCAGCCTTTTAAATATTCTCTTCAGCTATTCAGCTTTTCAAACTTTTCAAATATTCAGCTCTTGAAAATTCTCTTCAGCTATGCAGATTTTTCAAACTTTCCACATATTCAGCTTTATTAATATTCTCTTCAGCTATTCAGCTTTTTTCCAGCGTTGCTTCAGCATAAAGCATTTCCACGCATTTTCTACAGGAAATGCTTTTTCTAGTTGTTGAATGTCGTTGTTGCTGTCGCTGTCAACCCCTGCATGTTGCACCACGTCTGGTTTGTTCGTCCCGCGTCTGGTTTATTCGTCTATGCGTCCTGCCTCCCGTGTCCCTTCATGTCTTGGTTTTGTTTTGTAAGTGTTTCGTTCATGACCGTTTTTGCCCTTGTGGTTTCCTTTGTTGATACTTTGTTTTAGTCTTAGTTTTTTGGGTTTTTGTATTTAGTTAATAATTTAAATAAATCCTTGTTTACTGCATTTGGGTCCTCACCTCCTGTTTTTCGAGTCCACGCCTGTTTCCAAGCCCGCAGCCCTGACAAGGTTGCAGTTTTCAGGTTCCTGTGAAGGAAAGTTGCTGTCCTTGGAGTTGTGGATGGAGGAATTTCTAGCGAGATGCATCTCCACTAGGAATTCTTGTCTTTGTTGTAGAAGCAGGCTCCATCAACCAGCTTGTTGGCTGTTTTCAGGGTGCTGCTTGGGGACTTGAGACCTGTGGTCCAAATCCCAGGAGAAAGAGCAGACCTTTGTTCCGGTTGAGGTCACAGGAGGAAGAGAGAGACCCCAACTTGGTCTGCTTGGTACTAAGCAAACGTCCGCTGCAGTTGACCAATCAGAATGGAATCTGGAGTTCACAGGTGGTCTGCAGGAAGATGGGGGAGGGGTTAAGACCCCCTGTGGAGGTGCATGGCTGTGTTTACACACAGAGGACGCTCCAATCTGAATGTTCAGAAACAATTTAATCTGCATCCATGAATTGTTTCATAGACACAAACCCTGAGGTCCCAACACTGCACACCCCTTAAAAGTTGAGAGGGAAGGTCAAGTAGTTAGGGTTCTTATGGGTTAGGGTTAAGGGTTATTTTGTTCAGCCTGGCTCATTCACAGTGATGTGAGTGAATTTGGGGCCCGATTAGGTCAGTGTTGGTGGAGCAGCAGGGCACTTGGTATCAGATTTAGTTGGTTCCTTTGTGATTTAAGTGTTATTTTTTGGTTTAGTCCTGTTGAAAGGACGACTAAGGGTTTTGTAATGTCCGATTGTGGAATGTGGATGAGTTGGATGAAGTAAAAAGCAGCTCTTCCTGAGCACTCGTAAGGAGCCTTTGTGGACCATATGGATGTTAAGGGAATATGTTACAGGAATATATGACAGGACCATGTTAGGAGACTATATTACAGGACCATGTTTGGGACCATGTTACGGGTTCATGTTACGGCACCATATTAGGACACTTTAAGGTTCTGCAGGCTTAAATTCCCAGTCGGCAACATTTTTTTTATCATCATTATTTATTATCCGATAGAACAACATAAATCATCCGGTTTTAGAAGAAAAAGCATGCCTCTACGTGCACATAGAGCCTGTGTTTTGTTTTGCAAAGATCCAACAGCGCCCAGGTCATCCTGTCCAATCAGCATGCAGGGCTGTGTTCATGCACACACAGAGCCCCTCCCCCCTCGGGTCATTACACTATCACAGGGGGGAGGCAGGGGGAAGTAGCAACAAGCTTCCAATTCCTCGTTAAAAACCGAAACGAGGAGGTCCAAAACATCCAAGGAAAAGAAAACACCGGTGGAAAAGAAGGAAAAAAAGAAAGATGGCGACGGTGCCCGTGATAAAACCAGAGTCAACATCGGACCCGCGTTTCAAAGGTGGCGTGATCTAAGGGATTTCAAAGGGGACGAAGTCGAGGGGAAGGAGCTCGGTGGTCGTGGGGGAGGAGCTTGTGGTGGTGGGGAAGGAGCTCGGTGGTCGTGGGGGAGGAGCTCGATGGTCCTGGGGGAGGAGCTCAGTGGACGTGGGGAAGGAGCTCGGTGGTCGTGGGGAAGGAGTTCGGTGGTCGTGGGGGAGGAGCTCGGTGGTCCTGGGGCAGGAACTCGGTGGTCGTGGGGGAGGAGCTCGGTGGTCCTGGGGGAGGAGCTCGGTGGTCTTGGGGAAGGAGCTTGGTGGTCGTGGGGAAGGAGCTCGGTGGTCGTGGGGAAGGAGCTCGGTGGTCGTGGGGAAGGAGCTCGGTGGTCTTGGGGAAGGAGCTCGATGGTCCTGGGGGAGGAGCTCGGTGGTCGTGGGGAAGGAGCTCGGTGGTCCTGGGGGAGGAACTCGGTGGTCGTGGGGGAGGAGCTCGGTGGTCCTGGGGGAGGAGCTCGGTGGTCTTGGGGAAGGAGCTTGGTGGTCGTGGGGGAGGAGCTCGGTGGTCCTGGGGGAGGAACTCGGTGGTCGTGGGGGAGGAGCTCGGTGGTCCTGGGGGAGGAGCTCGGTGGTCTTGGGGAAGGAGCTTGGTGGTCGTGGGGGAGGAGCTCGGTGGTCGTGGGGAAGGAGCTCGGTGGTTGTCGGGAAGGAGCTTGGTGGTCCTGGAGGAGGAGCTCGCTGGTTGTGGGGGAGGAGCTCGGTGGTCGTGGGGAAGGAGCTCGGTGGTCGTGGGGGAGGAGCTCGGTGGTCCTGGGGGAGGAGCTCGTGGTCTTGGTGGCCAGCAGAAAGAATGCATCTTTAAGGACCTTCAACGTCGCCTTCTCTCTTCAGAACCTTCTTGTAAAACCACTTGTACCTGGCAAAGGTCCACAACAAAGTCCACTTGAGAGATGATAGTGAGTCACTGTAGCATCTGAAGATGATAGGATGAAGAATCCGTGAGGGCTTGGTCGTCATGGTGCCAATTAGTGGCTCAATAAACACAAACATGGCTGAAGAATATGTTATCACCTTCCCATGTGGCCATCACATGCTGCACCTTCAGGAGAAAAGCAGTTATAGCAGAGCATCAAGCAAACTTTAGCACAGCTAAGCTGCTAACATTCGCTAACGTGACAAGGCAACATGTGAGTGTAACATGTGACATATTAATCTTGGGAAAGCTCTGCAGCAGCGAACAATCTCTAATAAGGTAATTTGCTGTCATAGTTCGTGTCTGTCAATCACAATATCAGCTGTTCTTGTCAGCTGGTCTGGACACGCCTTCATTGTAAGCATATAATCACACCACGGTCTCCCCCTAAATATGTCTGTCTCTTTCATGCTGTGACATGTGACCCCCCACCTCCCAGCACAGATCCAGATCAGCCTCCTGAGCCCACTTTTGATTTTCAAATATCCATATTACCTCATTTAAATATATGCAAATTACACATGAGCACTGAGAAGCCCTTAGCGTGATGGTGCAGTTTGGTGAATATCAACCCTTGTGGGTGCTTTGAGAATTACTGTTTCTCTCTCTCTCTCTCTCTCTCTCTCTCTCTCTCTCTCTCTCTCTCTCTCTCTCTCTCTGTGTGTGTCACCTTTAATTACAATAATCCAATCCAAGCATCTTAACTCCTCGCAGCTGAGAGCAGAGAGTCAAGCAGTAACAGGTGGTGGGGACACCTCCTCCTCCTCCTCGTCTCACAGTCAAATACTCTGACTGGTTCAGCTTCTCTCTTGGCACAGGTCTCTTTTTGGTTTGATGTTATGAAGCTGCCTCACAGTCCGGTGGGCTAAAGGATCCTAGAGACCGGACTGTTAGGCTGCCAGGTAGTGGGGGGAGGAGCTGGAGGAGGAGCAGGGGGGGAACTGGGGCTGCTGGGAAAAAAATATTTGCTGGAGAGGAAAGAAGACAGAAAGAAAGGGGGGGAAAAAAGGAAAAACGCGTGGACGGTGAAGCTGCTGCAGAGGACTGGGAAGAATGGGAGCCGTGTATGGAAAGAAGGTCGGTCACTGGTTTCATTTGTCCTCAGGAGTCTAAAGTTAGTTCAGTCAGTCATCAGTGGTGGAATGTAACTAAGTACATTTACTCAAGTACTGTACTCGAGTACATGTTTGAAGTTTACATTAATTATGTTTACATAACTTCCCAGAGGTAAATATTAAGATGCTACACAATGCTAGTACTATCTTTATCTTAACATACGAGGCCCGCTGAACTCTGAACAAGTGGGTCTTGAGTCTCTTTTTGAAGGGGGTGAGTGACCCTGAAGTCCTGACATGGGCAGGGACCTCGGTCCACCATCGCGGTGCCAAAACAGAGAAGAGTGACTTTGTTGTGGACCTTTGTTTACTGTTGGCGATGGCAGTAGCAGCCATCCAGCTGAGGTAGTTGACTGTTCGAGCTGGGTTGTGGGGCCTGACTAACACTTGGAGGGAGGTAGGGGAGCTACGTTGACTGCCTTGTAGGCCAGTACCATTGTCTAAAATCTGATGCGATCTACTACAGGGAGCCAGCGGAGGTCAGGGGGGGGGAGGTCACATGGGAGAACTTTGGTAGGTTGAACACAAGGCATGCTGCAGCGTTCTGGATACGCTGCCAAGCTTTGATCTAGGCCGAGGCCGGGAGTCCAGCCAGGAGCACGTTGCAGTAGTCCAGGCGGGAGATGACGACGGCTGGACCAGGAGCTTGGCTGCTTCCCTCGTGGGTTGATACCCTCCCACAGACCAGGTCTCCAGGTCCAGGTCTCCTGGTGTACTGGCCGGTCTCCTGGTCCTCCTCCAGGCTCTTGAGACTGTGACTTTCATTTGCACCAAAGCAGCTGAAACTGATGCATGATCACGTGAGCTTCCTGAATGGAGGGATGAAGTTTATTACTGACACATTAACATTATAATTGACACATTAACATTATTACTGACACATTGGCATTATGACTGACACATTAACATTATTACTGACACATTAACATTATAATTGACACATTAACATTATTACTGACACATTGGTATTATTACTGACACATTAGCATTATTACTGACACATTAACATTATAATTGACACATTAACATTATTACTGACACATTAGAATTTTTACTGACGCATTAACATTATAATTGACACATTAACATTATTACTGACACATTAGCATTATAACTGACACATTAACATTACTGACACATCATTATTACTGACACATTAGCATTATTACTAACACATTATTATTACTGACACATTAACATTATTACTGACACATTATTATTACTGACACATTAACATTATTACTGACACTGACATGTTTATATTATTACAGACATATTTACATTATTGATGACACATTAACATTACTGACACATTATTATTACTGACACATGAACATTATTGCTGACTCATTATTACTGACAAATTATTATTACTGATGCATTAACATTATTACTGACACATTAACATTATATTTGACACTTTAACATTATTGCTGACACATTATTATTACTGACACATTAGCATTATAATTGACACATTAACATTATAACTGACACATTAGCATTATTACTGACACATTAACATTACTGACACATCATTATTACTGACACATTAGCATTATTACTGACACATTATTATTACTGACACATTAACATTATTACTGACACTGACATGTATATATTATTACAGACATATTTACATTATTGATGACACATTAACATTACTGACACATTATTATTACTGACACATGAACATTATTGCTGACTCATTATTACTGACAAATTATTATTACTGATGCATTAACATTATAACTGACACATTTACATTATATTTGACACATTAACATTATTGCTGACACATTATTATTACTGACACATTAGCATTATTACTTACACATTATTATTACTGACACATTAACATCATTACTGATGCATTATTATTACTGAGACATTATAATTACTGACACATTAAACATTACTGACACCTTAATATTATTACAGACAAATCATTATTACTAACACATTATTATTACTGACACATTAACATTATTACTGACACTGACATGTTTACATTATTACATACATAATCACATTATTGATGACACATTAACATTATTACTGATACATTATTACTGACACATTATTATTACTGACACAGTAACATTATTACTGACACTGACATGTTTACATTCTTACATACATAATCACATTATTGATGACACATTAACATTATTACTATTACATTATTATTACTGAAACATTATTATTACTGACACATTAACATTATTACTGACACTGACATGTTTACATTCTTACATACATAATCACATTATTGATGACACATTAACATTATTACTATTACATTATTATTACTGAAACATTATTATTACTGACACATTAACATTATTACTGACACTGACATGTTTACATTATTACTGACACTGACATGTTTACATTATTACTGACACATAAACATTATAATTGACACTAACATTATTACTGACACTGCATGTTTACATTATTACAGACATAGTTACATTATTACTAACACATTAACATTATTACTGACACGTAATATATTACGTGTCAGAAATAATGTTAATGTGTCAGTAATAATAATGTGTCAGTAATAGTAATGTGTGTGTAATAACGTGACTGTGTCAGTAATAATGAAGTACCTCGACTGTACTGAAGTACCTCGACTGTGTAGTACATTACTTGAGGATTTGAACCCACTCCCCTTTGTGGCTCCTGGAACACTCAAGAGTTCAGATATTTGAGCTATGGGGCTCGACACACCTGTTGAGCTGGGTGTGTTTGGGTGTGTTTGTTGCCACGGTGACCAGTAACAGCTGACAGCGTGGACGGCGTTATCAAGCGAGGTCAGCTGGACCGAGTCTGGCGTCTATTCTTAGTGGCGTTCCCGTCGGCGGCAGCAGGTGGACGAGACGCTGCAGACGTGATGTCGCTGACTTCGCACACTTTCAGCTTCATTCAGTCCGATCCCTCGTCACCATGGCAACTGACCTCATTGTGACGTCGTCAGGTCACAGACGACATACAGCTGTTTCATACCAGGAAACTGACCTTGTTATTTAAGCAAAATCGAATGATCCAAATGTCGAACCATCGTCAAATCTGTAGTATTTACAGTAATTAAAAACAGGATTTAATATCTCTAATAAAGTGGTTCTCATGGGGTATCAATGTTTTCATAGACAACATGTAAGTTCAGTCACAATTAAACTGTAGAATTAATTTCTATTTAACTCAGAAGGAAAACTCAAACTGCAACCCGTGAGTTCATTATACTGGCTTATCGTTTCAAACTGAATTAATACCAAAGGTCACGAAAGGTCAAAAACAACCATAAGAAATATAAAATACAGACAAACAAACAAACATGCTCATTTGCATTTTATTGACTTGTTTAGCTTTGAAACTGTTCTGTTTTCAAATGTAGACTGCCTTCTCATTTTGGTTGTCACTGACGACTTTTCAATCACTAACAGTGAAATTAACGATAAAGTTTGGAATATTTAATTTTATAATTGTTTGTCTTTTTTTACAGAACAAAAAGACAGAAAGAGTTTATTCAACACAAGAAATAAAAACATGTTGTGGCCTATGTTATAGAAATACTACTATTACTACTACTAATAATAGTAATAATAACAACAAAAATAATAATATCCATCCATCCATCCATTGTCTACCGCTTATCCTGTATTCAGGGTCGCGGGGGGGTTGGAGCCGATCCCAGCTGTCATTGAGTGAAGGCAGGGTTCACCTGGACAGGTAACCAGTCTATCACAGGGCCAACATGTAGAGACAGACAGGTAACCAGTCTATCACAGGGAGACATGTAGGGACAGACAGGTAACCAGTCTATCACAGGGAGACATGTAGGGACAGACAGGTAACCAGTCTATCACAGGGCCAACATGTAGAAACAGACAGGTAACCAGTCTATCACAGGGAGACATGTAGGGACAGACAGGTAACCAGTCTATCACAGGGCCAACATGTAGAGACAGACAGGTAACCAGTCTATCACAGGGAGACATGTAGGGACAGACAGGTAACCAGTCTATCACAGGGCCAACATGTAGAAACAGACAGGTAACCAGTCTATCACAGGGCTGACATGTAGAGACAGACAGGTAACCAGTCTATCACAGGGCTGACATGTAGAGACAGACAGGTAACCAGTCTATCACAGGGAGACATGTAGGGACAGACAGGTAACCAGTCTATCACAGGGCCAACATGTAGAAACAGACAGGTAACCAGTCTATCACAGGGAGACATGTAGGGACAGACAGGTAACCAGTCTATCACAGGGCCAACATGTAGAGACAGACAGGTAGCCAGTCTATCACAGGGCTGACATGTAGAGACAGACAGGTAACCAGTCTATCACAGGGAGACATGTAGGGACAGACAGGTAACCAGTCTATCACAGGGCCAACATGTAGAGACAGACAGGTAGCCAGTCTATCACAGGGCTGACATGTAGAGACAGACAGGTAACCAGTCTATCACAGGGCTGACATGTAGAGACAGACAGGTAACCAGTCTATCACAGGGAGACATGTAGGGACAGACAGGTAACCAGTCTATCACAGGGCCAACATGTAGAAACAGACAGGTAACCAGTCTATCACAGGGAGACATGTAGGGACAGACAGGTAACCAGTCTATCACAGGGCCAACATGTAGAGACAGACAGGTAGCCAGTCTATCACAGGGCTGACATGTAGAGACAGACAGGTAACCAGTCTATCACAGGGAGACATGTAGGGACAGACAGGTAACCAGTCTATCACAGGGCCAACATGTAGAGACAGACAGGTAGCCAGTCTATCACAGGGCTGACATGTAGAGACAGACAGGTAACCAGTCTATCACAGGGCCAACATTTAGAGACAGACAGGTAGCCAGTCTATCACAGGGAGACATGTAGAGACAGACAGGTAACCAGTCTATCACAGGGCTGACATGTAGAGACAGACAGGTTACCAGTCTATCACAGGGAGACATGTAGAGACAGACAGGTAACCAGTCTATCACAGGGCTGACATGTAGAGACAGACAGGTAACCAGTCTATCACAGGGAGACATGTAGAGACAGACAGGTAACCAGTCTATCACAGGGAGACATGTAGAGACAGACAGGTAACCAGGCTATCACAGGGAGACATGTAGAGACAGACAGGTAACCAGGCTATCACAGGGAGACATGTAGAGACAGACAGGTAACCAGGCTATCACAGGGAGACATGTAGAGACAGACAGGTAACCAGTCTATCACAGGGAGACATGTAGAGACAGACAGGTAACCAGTCTATCACAAGGAGACATGTAGAGACAGACAGGTAACCAGGCTATCACAGGGAGACATGTAGAGATAGACAGGTAACCAGTCTATCACAGGGAGACATGTAGAGACAGACAGGTGACCAGTCTATCACAGGGAGACATGTAGAGACAGACAGGTAACCAGTCTATCACAGGGAGACATGTAGAGACAGACAGGTGACCAGTCTATCACAGGGAGACATGTAGAGACAGACAGGTAACCAGTCTATCACAGGGCTGACATGTAGAGACAGACAGGTAACCAGTCTATCACAGGGAGACATGTAGAGACAGACAGGTAACCAGTCTATCACAGGGAGACATGTAGAGACAGACAGGTAACCAGTCTATCACAGGGAGACATGTAGAGACAGACAGGTAACCAGTCTATCACAGGGAGACATGTAGAGACAGACAGGTAACCAGGCTATCACAGGGAGACATGTAGAGACAGACAGGTAACCAGTCTATCACAGGGAGACATGTAGAGACAGACAGGTAACCAGTCTATCACAGGGAGACATGTAGAGACAGACAGGTAACCAGGCTATCACAGGGAGACATGTAGAGACAGACAGGTAACCAGTCTATCACAGGGAGACATGTAGAGACAGACAGGTAACCAGTCTATCACAGGGAGACATGTAGAGACAGACAGGTAACCAGTCTATCACAGGGAGACATGTAGAGACAGACAGGTGACCAGTCTATCACAGGGAGACATGTAGAGACAGACAGGTAACCAGTCTATCACAGGGAGACATGTAGAGACAGACAGGTGACCAGTCTATCACAGGGAGACATGTAGAGACAGACAGGTAACCAGTCTATCACAGGGCTGACATGTAGAGACAGACAGGTAACCAGTCTATCACAGGGAGACATGTAGAGACAGACAGGTAACCAGTCTATCACAGGGCTGACATGTAGAGACAGACAGGTAACCAGTCTATCACAGGGCTGACATGTAGAGACAGACAGGTAACCAGTCTATCACAGGGAGACATGAAGAGACAGACAGGTAACCAGTCTATCACAGGGAGACATGAAGAGACAGACAGGTAACCAGTCTATCACAGGGAGACATGAAGAGACAGACAGGTCCCCATCCTGCATGTCTTTGGACTGTGGGAGGAAGCCAGAGAACCCGGAGAGAACCCACGCTGACACGGGGAGAACATGCAAACTCCACACAGAAGGAACCCGGGAATCGAACCCGGGACCCTCTTGCTGTGAGGAGAGAGTGCGAACCACTTCACCACCGTGCAGCCCCAAAAATAATAATATTACCAATAATAATAATGCAATAATATGAGTCTATTGTGCCACCCAACAGGCTGAGTGTTGGCCGGCCTCGACCAATCTGAGCTCAGATCCTGTCAGCAGGTTTAAGTTCGTTCATGACCTCACATGTAAGTGAGTGAATGAGCTCTGACAGAGTGAATAGCAGCGCACTATTTTCAGCTCATTAACAAGACGAAGAGGCAGACCCAGGATCAGCATGGCGACCGCTGCCAGCATCCTCTGATGCCCAGAAACACAGAAGACGTGTTGAAATCAACACAGTTTGTGCTTCTGTGGGTTAAAACCAGATTAGGATCAGAGAAAATACCTCCAGCTAAAAATACTCCAACAAGGAGGAGAAGAAGCAGCTTTTATCTGAAGAGGTACTAATACCACAGCAAGTACACAAGTATTATCTGCAAATAAACCGGAGGAGGAGGGAGAGAAGAAGAAGAAGAAGAAGAAGAATTAGAAGGAGGAGGAGGAATGCTGACATGCTCTGTTTGCTAAGTTGTGATTGGACAGTTAGACATGTGACCTTTGGCTTCAGAATGAAAGCAGCAACGACGATGATGATGTCATTTAGCAGACGCTTTTGTCCAAAGCGACTTACAATAAGTACATTTGTCAAAAGAAGGAAACAAAGAAACCACGACGTATCATTGCCGATAAAGTAAGAGCTAAAAATAGAACAAGTGTTAGGTCCTCATCTGAGTAAAGTAGTACTTCAAGAGCAACAGTGCTAAGATCAGAGTGCTATAGGTAAGGTTTTTTATTTTATTTTTATTTATTTATTTTTTTATTTTGGGGGGGGGGGGGGGGTCGAGGGGGGGGTGTTAGTGGGTCATGCTCTGTAGATGTAAACTACCCAGTCTGATAATTAATCAGCATCATTATTAATTATACTTCCGGATATAACTTAGAAAGTTTGACCTCATAATCATCTGGAGATCATGAGAAATAAAATAGATTTTTTTCTGCATGAAAAGCAAACTGAGATTCAACGTGATAGAGTCAGGTGTAATGTTTCTGTACGTCCACCAGAGGTCAGGCTGTCCTCAGGTCAGTTTTGCTCCTGACTCAACCCGATGGCAGAAGAAGAAGAAAACTTCACCAAACATCAGACCTCCTGGTGGACCAACTGGGACCAGTTTAGGAGAAAGGATAATTCATTAAATCTTCATCCTGCTGTTGACAACACCTCTAAGGACCTCCTCCTCCTCTTCAGGCCTGGGGGGGATGTGAGACAGTGAGGGCCTTGTCGCCATGTTGAAGCCTGATGAAGTCTCCTAGCAACCAACACAAAGTCCATTCAGTCAGAGAGGACGCCGTCCAACTGACCCGGAGTCTGAAAGGAGATGGGGGAGGAGGAGGAGGAGAAGAGAGGGAAAGAAGGGGATAAGGAGGAGAGAACTCTGAGGGTTGGGGGGAGAGGGAGCGATGAGAGGAGGAGGAGAATGAGAGAAGGGGGCGAGAGAAGGCAGGAGGAGAGAGAAGGGAGGAGGAGGAGAGAGGGGAGAGAAGGGAGGAGGAGGTGACTGTTAATAAGTGACTTTTCACTTGCGTGTTTATTTCTATTTTATATATTTACACTTGATTTGTTTTAATTTCTATCACTCCTCTCCTGCTCTCTCCTCCTCCTCTCTCCTCCTCTTTTCTCCTCCTCTCTCCTCTTCCAGAAGGCGTACAGCATCGACCACGAGCAGCAGTGTGTGAAGAACGGGAAGCACCCAAATGGCCGAGGTACGTTATTTTTCTGTTCAGGTTACAGAGAGCAGTGGTGCATTCTGGGATTCTGGTCATCGGTCAGTGTTTTCAGGCCATAATGAAGCGACACGAGGAGAAGTTTACGACCGCAAAGTCTGCGTCGCGTTCACAGTTCTTATCAGTCCTTCTGCTCACGTTTAATACATCAGCAAATAGACAAAAACAGCGTTGTTAAAGGCAGTGGAGCCTCGTGTTTGTTGACTTCATAATTAATACAAATGATATTCAATCATGTGTTAGTGTTTGTTTGTGAGAGCTAAGAAACGATAAAGGATGTTTTAAAAGGAGGAGATGTCTTTAAATGTAATATTCAGTAGGAAACTGAAGAAGAAGACTATGAATGGTATCAGTAGGAAGGCTGTGCCTCGGACCTGCCTGGACCCGTTTAATATTTAACAATATATGCCAATTTCTATTTCTTATTATTTTTATATCAAAATAAATGTTTTTTCCTTGAGATTGTGATATAAGAAACTACGTGTTCTCATCTGAAAAATGAAAGGATCCTCTTGAGAAACAAAACGATGCATGCTGACATCAGCGAGTACTAACCAGGTTCAACCAATAATATCACAACATCCATCCATCAACCAATCAGAGCGAGGGAAGGTAATAATCTTTTCTATGATCAAATCAAATTCCTCCCGTCGTCACGTCCTGCCTCTCGATCACAAACACAACGTGAAGAAGATGGATTCTTGGGGAAATGACCTCTCCACTTTAGGACTACATTTCCCACGTGTCTCTGCAACAAATATCCAAACAGCCGAGCTGAGATGCAAAGACGGTCCTCCGACGCAGAGGGATAGCATTGTTTCTGTCCCAGAGATGACTCCCTCTAGTGGTCAGAAGTTATTACGTCTAAGCAAAGCGATGCAGCAGACGTTTCCATGGAGACATGTAGTTCAAGGAGTTTCCAGCAGTTGGCGTGGTCATCAGCCACCAGCGTAACTAATATAATATAATATATATTATATTATATAATTATATATTATTTTAACTCAAACCTCCGCCGGTGTTGTGACATCATTCACATTTACTTCTGTCATGACATCACAGACAGAAAACCAGAGGGCTTGGACATACAAGAAGATTCGCCTTATAATTTGGAGGAAATACACTGAGGATTTGTGCTCCTCAGAGGATGAACCCTGCTGCTCCTGAACACTGAGAGTTTTCAGCTCCTCAGACTTTCACGTGTTGACTGGCAGCGTGGGAAACAGCTGAGAGCCTTTAGGCTGAAAGGTTGCTTCACAAAGAGGAGAGAGGAGGAGGAGGAGAAGAGGAGAGAGGAGGAGGAGGAGGAAGAGGAGAGAGGAGGAGGAGGGGGAGGAGGAAGAGGAGGAGGGAGGAGGGACACGCTGGGAGGATCATGTGACCGTAGTTTTACACTCTGCATGACTCAGTCGGAGGAGGAGCGCTGCTGCTCCCACAGAGAGCGTGAAGGTTCACAGACTGAAACACATGAGGACCTCCAGGACCTGGATCTGGATCAGATGGCTCAGAGGACCAGCAGAAGCCCTGAACAGTCCACCACAGTCAGGGAAGGCATGGTGAAGTCTGGTAAGACCAGGAGGACGGACTGGTCCTGAGACCGGACTATGTTGTGTGTAATATTGTATTTATGAATTTTGTAAGATATTGAGTTTGGTGGTTTTTCACAGTTAATAGAAAAGTATTTGGACAGAAAATAGAAGTCATTTTCAGAAGAATAAAATTAATTTAACTTTTTGGTGTTTCACGGTTTTATCATTTGTGCTATTTTTCTTGTTTTGCCTTGTGTTGAACTGAACCTGTGTTTGGGGAAACATGGAATATAACCAGAATTAAAAAAGTTTAATAAGATTATTAATGTAAAGCAAGTTGTTTGGCTGATATTTTGAAACTGGAATTCAAATTATTTATTTACATGTTGAGGAACAATATTATAATATTATAATATATATATATATATAAATTATTATAATAATTTAATTTAATAATATGATGTATGTTTTAGGACATGAATATTAGGTTTCCAGTTTTGTTGGGTGTACAGTGCTGTGTATTAATATACATATTAAACACTTTACCCAAGTAAATGTTTTTTTTATTGCACTTTCAGTATATTGTGGTTTTATAATAGAATTTCATGAATATTCACATCTTGAGTCATGTGTTGGAGAGCAGCATGGTGCTAACTGATAACAAGGCAGTGTGAGGATGGTGAGGATGAGAGCGTAGGATGAAGATGACTGTTGGCAGAGACATTTGATTTGAGTAGGAGTTTAGATCAACTATCTGGAGATTGTTATATAATAAAATATGTGTTCTCATCAGAAAAAATGAAAGGGTGGTGAAGTCACGAAGACTAGGTTTTTTAGTCCTGGTTTGGGCCAGTATTCGCTAGTGATCTAGTCCTGGTTTGGTCCAGTATTCTCTAGTGATCTAGTCCTGGTTTGGTCCAGTATACTCCAGTGATGTATTCCTGGTTTGGTCCAGTATTCTCTAGTGATCTAGTCCTGGTTTGGTCCAGTATACTCTGGTGATGTATTCCTGGTTTGGTCCAATATTCTCTAGTGATCTAGTCCTGGTTTGGTCCAGTATACTCTGGTGTTTTAGTCCTGGTTTGGTCCAGTATTCTCTAGTGATGTATTCCTGGTTTGGTCCATTATTCTCTGGTGATCTAGTCCTGGTTTGGTCCAGTATTCTCTAGTGATCTAGTCCTGGTTTGGTCCAGTATTCTCTGGTGATGTATTCCTGGTTTGGTCCAGTATTCTCTGGTGATCTAGTCCTGGTTTGGTCCAGTATTCTCTGGTGATCTAGTCCTGGTTTGGTCCAGTATACTCTGGTGATGTATTCCTGGTTTGGTCCAGTATTCTCTGGTGATCTAGTCCTGGTTTGGTCCAGTATTCTCTGGTGTTTTAGTCCTGGTTTGGTCCAGTATTCTCTAGTGATCTAGTCCTGGTTTGGTCCAGTATTCTCTAGTGATCTAGTCCTGGTTTGGTCCAGTATACTCTGGTGATGTATTCCTGGTTTGGTCCAGTATTCTCTGGTGATGTATTCCTGGTTTGGTCCAGTATTCTCTGGTGATCTAGTCCTGGTTTGGTCCAGTATTCTCTGGTGATCTAGTCCTGGTTTGGTCCAGTATTCTCTAGTGATCTAGTCCTGGTTTGGTCCAGTATTCTCTAGTGATCTAGTCCTGGTTTGGTCCAGTATTCTCTGGTGATGTATTCCTGGTTTGGTCCAGTATTCTCTGGTGATCTAGTCCTGGTTTGGTCCAGTATACTCTGGTGATCTAGTTCTGGTTTGGTCCAGTATACTCTTGTGATGTATTCCTGGTTTGGTCCAGTATACTCTGGTGATGTATTCCTGGTTTGGTCCAGTATACTCTGGTGTTTTAGTCCTGGTTTGGTCCAGTATTCTCTGGTGATGTATTCCTGGTTTGGTCCAGTATTCTCTGGTGATCTAGTCCTGGTTTGGTCCAGTATTCTCTGGTGATGTATTCCTGGTTTGGTCCAGTATTCTCTGTTGATCTAGTCCTGGTTTGGTCCAGTATTCTCTGGTGATCTAGTCCTGGTTTGGTCCAGTATACTCTGGTGATCTAGTCCTGGTTTGGTCCAGTATACTCTTGTGATGTATTCCTGGTTTGGTCCAGTATTCTCTGGTGATGTATTCCTGGTTTGGTCCAGTATTCTCTGGTGATGTATTCCTGGTTTGGTCCAGTATTTTCTGGTGATCTAGTCCTGGTTTGGTCCAGTATACTCTGGTGATCTAGTCCTGGTTTGGTCCAGTATACTCTTGTGATGTTTTCCTGGTTTGGTCCAGTATACTCTGGTGATGTATTCCTGGTTTGGTCCAGTATACTCTGGTGATGTATTCCTGGTTTGGTCCAGTATTCTCTGGTGTTTTAGTCCTGGTTTGGTCCAGTATTCTCTGGTGATCTAGTCCTGGTTTGGTCCAGTATTCTCTGGTGATGTATTCCTGGTTTGGTCCAGTATTCTCTGGTGATGTATTCCTGGTTTGGTCCAGTATTCTCTGGTGATCTAGTCCTGGTTTGGTCCAGTATACTCTGGTGATGTATTCCTGGTTTGGTCCAGTATTCTCTGGTGATCTAGTCCTGATTTGGTCCAGTATTCTCTGGTGATCTAGTCCTGGTTTGGTCCAGTATTCTCTGGTGATCTAGTCCTGGTTTGGTCCAGTATTCTCTGGTGATCTAGTCCTGGTTTGGTCCAGTATTCTCTGGTGATATAGTCCTGGTTTGGTCCAGTATTCTCTGGTGATGTATTCCTGGTTTGGTCCAGTATTCTCTGGTGATCTAGTCCTGGTTTGGTCCAGTATTCTCTGGTGATCTAGTCCTGGTTTGGTCCAGTATTCTCTGGTGATCTAGTCCTGGTTTGGTCCAGTATTCTCTGGTGATCTAGTCCTTGTTTGGTCCAGTATTCTCTGGTGATCTAGTCCTGGTTTGGTCCAGTATTCTCTGGTGATCTAGTCCTTGTTTGGTCCAGTATACTCTGGTGATGTATTCCTGGTTTGGTCCAGTATTCTCTGGTGTTTTAGTCCTGGTTTGGTCCAGTATTCTCTAGTGATCTAGTCCTGGTTTGGTCCAGTATTCTCTGGTGATGTATTCCTGGTTTGGTCCAGTATTCTCTGGTGATGTATTCCTGGTTTGGTCCAGTATTCTCTGGTGATCTAGTCCTGGTTTGGTCCAGTATACTCTGGTGATGTATTCCTGGTTTGGTCCAGTATTCTCTGGTGATCTAGTCCTGATTTGGTCCAGTATTCTCTGGTGATCTAGTCCTGGTTTGGTCCAGTATTCTCTGGTGATCTAGTCCTGGTTTGGTCCAGTATTCTCTGGTGATCTAGTCCTGGTTTGGTCCAGTATTCTCTGGTGATCTAGTCCTGGTTTGGTCCAGTATTCTCTGGTGATGTATTCCTGGTTTGGTCCAGTATTCTCTGGTGATCTAGTCCTGGTTTGGTCCAGTATTCTCTGGTGATCTAGTCCTGGTTTGGTCCAGTATTCTCTGGTGATCTAGTCCTGGTTTGGTCCAGTATTCTCTGGTGATCTAGTCCTGGTTTGGTCCAGTATTCTCTGGTGATCTAGTCCTGGTTTGGTCCAGTATTCTCTGGTGATGTATTCCTGGTTTGGTCCAGTATTCTCTGGTGATCTAGTCCTTGTTTGGTCCAGTATTCTCTGGTGATCTAGTCCTGGTTTGGTCCAGTATTCTCTGGTGATCTAGTCCTGGTTTGGTGAAACAGAGCTCATTCCTAAATGCTGAAGCTGTAGTGTTTTCTCGGATCGATCTGTCCAGGCGAGTTTGTGTCACCATGTGATCTGAGTGTTTGTGTGGAAGAGGAGCAGACTTTAACCGGCTGTGTTTGAACAGTTATCACGTCTGTTTGTGTCTGAAAAATGTCGAAAACCATCACCAGTGGAATTTATTCGGGAGATGTTGGTTTAATTTCCCATTAAATTTGTGATTATTGTTATTTGTTCTGATTTTGTTGCAGTGACTTCTTCGTTCAGGTGTTATTGTAGCTCAGTGGTCCAGAGTCCTGATTTAGAAAAGTAAAGAAGTATTTATAGTTGACGTTATTCAGGTAATGTACAGAGAACCTGCAGGATGAGGTTCCCCCTCACAGATTTACCACAGGTCTTTGGTTTCAGATGCTTTGAGAACCGTGCAGCGGCAGGTTTGATCTGATTTAGTAACATGTATTTTCTCTGGATGAATTGAAGAGAAATGAATTATGTATGTTAATTATGTTCTGATATGACTGTGTAACGTGATCACATCTCATGATAAGGTGGAGTCGGACAGTCTTCCTCTCTGGATTTATCACAGCTTCTATTGTAACCAGATAACATGCACTCACAGGGACGTCGATACACAGAGGGTTTAGTTTGCACGTCCTGTCTCGGATCAATACCAAACCACAGAACGTCTCAAAGTCCGTCCAGACTTCCTGCACCGGTGCTCCGACTCAACTCTGCTGATGATGAATCATTACAACGCTGAGATTAGATCAAGTCAAGAGTCACAGACTGCAGGGAGTCGTCGCTGTCATCCAATCAAATCTCTTACAGGGTTCTCTCAAAAGTCCGTGTTGTAAATGTGGAAACGTGGCGGGGAAAGCAAAAGCTCAGAGATCAGACGTGTTTTCATCCTCCAGGTTCGTGAGTTACGCCATCACGGTGTTTCTGGTGGCACAGCGGGGGGGGGGGGGTGTATCCACTGTAACATGTCATGTAGGGAGAGTTGTCCTGGATTCACCAGGTCCGTTCAGCAGGATTCTCCTGGATTCACCAGGTCCGTTCAGCAGGATTCTCCTGGATTCACCAGGTCCGTTCAGCAGGATTCACCAGGTCCGTTCACCAGGATTCACCAGGTCCATTCAACAGGATTAACCAGGTCCATTCACCAGAATTCAACAGAATTCACCAGGTCCATTCACCAGGACTCACCAGGATTCACCAGGTCCGTTCACCAGGATTCACCAGGTCCATTCACCAGGATTCACCAGGTCCATTCAACAGGATTCACCAGATCCGTTCACCAGGATTCACCAGGTCCATTCACCAGAATTCAACAGAATTCACCAGGTCCATTCACCAGGACTCACCAGGTCCATTCAACAGGATTCACCAGATCCGTTCACCAGGATTCACCAGGTCCATTCACCAGGATTCACCAGGTCCATTCAACAGGATTCACCAGATCCGTTCACCAGGATTCACCAGGTCCGTTCACCAGGATTCACCAGGTCCATTCACCAGGATTCACCAGATCCGTTCACCAGGATTCACCAGGTCCGTTCACCAGGATTCACCAGGTCCATTCACCAGGATTCAACAGGATTCACCAGGTCCATTCACCAGGTCCATTCACCAGGATTCACCAGGTCCATTCACCAGGATTCAACAGGATTCACCAGGTCCATTCACCAGGTCCATTCACCAGGATTCACCAGGTCCATTCAACAGGATTCACCAGGTCCATTCACCAGAATTCACCAGAATTCACCAGGTCCATTCACCAGGACTCACCAGGATTCACCAGGTCCGTTCACCAGGATTCACCAGGTCCATTCACCAGGATTCACCAGGTCCATTCAACAGGATTCACCAGATCCGTTCACCAGGATTCACCAGGTCCATTCACCAGAATTCAACAGAATTCACCAGGTCCATTCACCAGGACTCACCAGGTCCATTCAACAGGATTCACCAGATCCGTTCACCAGGATTCACCAGGTCCATTCACCAGGATTCACCAGGTCCATTCAACAGGATTCACCAGATCCGTTCACCAGGATTCACCAGGTCCGTTCACCAGGATTCACCAGGTCCATTCACCAGGATTCACCAGATCCGTTCACCAGGATTCACCAGGTCCGTTCACCAGGATTCACCAGGTCCATTCACCAGGATTCAACAGGATTCACCAGGTCCATTCACCAGGTCCATTCACCAGGATTCACCAGGTCCATTAACCAGGATTCACCAGGTCCATTTACCAGGATTCAACAGGATTCACCAGGTCCGTTCACCAGGATTCACCAGGTCCATTCACCAGGATTCAACAGGATTCACCAGGTCCGTTCACCAGGATTCACCAGGTCCATTTACCAGGATTCACCAGGTCCATTCACCAGGATTCACCAGGATTCACCAGGTCCGTTCACCAGGATTCACCAGGTCCATTCACCAGGTCCATTCACCAGGATTCACCAGGATTCACCAGGTCCGTTCACCAGGATTCACCAGGTCCATTCACCAGGATTCACCAGGATTCACCAGGTCCATTCACCAGGTCCATTCACCAGGATTCACCAGGTCCATTCACCAGGTCCATTCACCAGGATTCACCAGGATTCACCAGGTCCGTTCACCAGGATTCACTAGGTCCATTCACCAGGTCCATTCACCAGGATTCACCAGGTCCGTTCAACAAGATTCACCAGGTCCATTCACCAGGTCCGTTCACCAGGATTCAACAGGATTCACCAGGATTCACCAGGTCCGTTCACCAGGATTCAAAAGGATTCACCAGGTCCGCTCACCAGGATTCACCAGGTCCATTTACCAGGATTCACCAGGTCCATTCACCAGGATTCACCAGGATTCACCAGGTCCGTTCACCAGGATTCACCAGGATTCACCAGGTCCGTTCACCAGGATTCACCAGGTCCATTCACCAGGATTCACCAGGTCCATTCACCAGGTCCATTCACCAGGATTCACCAGGATTCACCAGGTCCGTTCACCAGGATTCACCAGGTCCATTCACCAGGATTCACCAGGTCCATTCACCAGGTCCATTCACCAGGATTCACCAGGATTCACCAGGTCCGTTCACCAGGATTCACCAGGTCCATTCACCAGGATTCACCAGGTCCATTCACCAGGTCCATTCACCAGGATTCACCAGGTCCATTCACCAGGTCCATTCACCAGGATTCACCAGGATTCACCAGGTCCGTTCACCAGGTCCATTCACCAGGTCCATTCACCAGGATTCACCAGGTCCGTTCAACAAGATTCACCAGGTCCATTCACCAGAATTCAACAGAATTCACCAGGTCCATTCACCAGGACTCACCAGGTCCATTCAACAGGATTCACCAGATCCGTTCACCAGGATTCACCAGGTCCATTCACCAGAATTCAACAGAATTCACCAGGTCCATTCACCAGGACTCACCAGGTCCATTCAACAGGATTCACCAGATCCGTTCACCAGGATTCACCAGGTCCATTCACCAGGATTCACCAGGTCCATTCAACAGGATTCACCAGATCCGTTCACCAGGATTCACCAGGTCCGTTCACCAGGATTCACCAGGTCCATTCACCAGGATTCACCAGATCCGTTCACCAGGATTCACCAGGTCCGTTCACCAGGATTCACCAGGTCCATTCACCAGGATTCAACAGGATTCACCAGGTCCATTCACCAGGTCCATTCACCAGGATTCACCAGGTCCATTAACCAGGATTCACCAGGTCCATTTACCAGGATTCAACAGGATTCACCAGGTCCGTTCACCAGGATTCACCAGGTCCATTCACCAGGATTCAACAGGATTCACCAGGTCCGTTCACCAGGATTCACCAGGTCCATTTACCAGGATTCACCAGGTCCATTCACCAGGATTCACCAGGATTCACCAGGTCCGTTCACCAGGATTCACCAGGTCCATTCACCAGGTCCATTCACCAGGATTCACCAGGATTCACCAGGTCCGTTCACCAGGATTCACCAGGTCCATTCACCAGGATTCACCAGGATTCACCAGGTCCATTCACCAGGTCCATTCACCAGGATTCACCAGGTCCATTCACCAGGTCCATTCACCAGGATTCACCAGGATTCACCAGGTCCGTTCACCAGGATTCACTAGGTCCATTCACCAGGTCCATTCACCAGGATTCACCAGGTCCGTTCAACAAGATTCACCAGGTCCATTCACCAGGTCCGTTCACCAGGATTCAACAGGATTCACCAGGATTCACCAGGTCCGTTCACCAGGATTCAAAAGGATTCACCAGGTCCGCTCACCAGGATTCACCAGGTCCATTTACCAGGATTCACCAGGTCCATTCACCAGGATTCACCAGGATTCACCAGGTCCGTTCACCAGGATTCACCAGGATTCACCAGGTCCGTTCACCAGGATTCACCAGGTCCATTCACCAGGATTCACCAGGTCCATTCACCAGGTCCATTCACCAGGATTCACAGGATTCACCAGGATTCACCAGGTCCGTTCACCAGGATTCACCAGGTCCATTCACCAGGATTCACCAGGTCCATTCACCAGGTCCATTCACCAGGATTCACCAGGTCCATTCACCAGGTCCATTCACCAGGATTCACCAGGATTCACCAGGTCCGTTCACCAGGATTCACCAGGTCCATTCACCAGGATTCACCAGGTCCATTCACCAGGTCCATTCACCAGGATTCACCAGGTCCATTCACCAGGTCCATTCACCAGGATTCACCAGGATTCACCAGGTCCGTTCACCAGGATTCACCAGGTCCATTCACCAGGTCCATTCACCAGGATTCACCAGGTCCGTTCAACAAGATTCACCAGGTCCATTCACCAGGTCCGTTCAACAGGATTCACCAGGATTCACCAGGTCCGTTCACCAGGATTCAACAGGATTCACCAGGATTCACCAGGTCTGTTCACCAGGATTCAACAGGATTCACCAGGATTCACCAGGTCCTTTCACCAGGATTCAACAGGATTCAACAATTCAATTCAATTCAATTCAATTTTATTTATAGTGTCAAATCACAACAGAGTCATCTCAGGACACTTAACACATTGAGCAGGACTAGAATACGCTCAAAATTTCAAGAGTCAACACAATTTCAAAGTCCCAACATCATCCAGGGGCAAGCGTTACAGCGACAGTGGCCAGAAAAAACTGCCTTAATAGGCTTTTAGGCAGAAATCTGGTGCAGCCCAGGCCCTTGGGTTCCAACTGCATTTGGTGTTGGTAGTATGGTAGTGGTAGCATTAACAGTAGTGGTGGTATTAACAGAAGCAATAGTATCAACAGTAGTAGTCCATGGCAGCAGGCACAGCCACGCCAAGATGGATCCATCCCAGCCACGTCGCCGTAGACCAGGAAGCAGGAGTGGTTGAGCAGTCACACAGCAGGCAGGTGGAGCTATCATGTGGTGTTTCCAGCGTCAGGCCAGTTAGCAGTCTGCATCGGTCAGGACCTCAGTGGACTCTGCTGGACCAGAAAGCATAGCCAGACTCCAGGGAGTGATCCCGGGAGTAGTCAAGTTAGTGACAGTAGAGATGTCAATTACTTTAATTAAGGATTCACAGGATTCACCAGGTCCGTTCACCAGGATTCAACAGGATTCACCAGGATTCAACAGGATTCAACAGGATTCACCAGGTCCGTTCACCAGGATTCAACAGGATTCACCAGGATTCAACAGGATTCAACAGGATTCACCAGGTCCGTTCACCAGGATTCACCAGGAGTCTGAAGAACTCTGCAGCAGCTTTCCCCTCTGGAGGAACGTCTGAGACCAGAAGACTGGAGGCTGTTCCAGCAGCCGTCCATGTATTCGAGGCCAGAGCTCATTTAATTTTTGTGAAATATGAAGCAGCAGTGGGCGTCGGTCTCTGGTTGCACTGGAGAAAGAGGTCATTGTCTGAAGTGAACTGTATGACATCTGATCTCTGTCTCCCAGAATATCTGAGGCCTTGGATCAGATGCCTGTTAATCTGTCCTTTCTTCTGGCAGACAAACGGGGACAATGGATGGACAAGCACAAGAACACCAAGGTTCCCACTAAATCCTAAAAGACACCTGTGTTCACAAACTTTATTCAGACAAACAACATGACGACAAATCTCTACAGTGTTTATTAGACAGACAAATATCCTGGTGCGCTACAGGAAAGGTCACAGGGTCATACAATCTAAAGGGTTCGTTCTCTGCACAGCAGATCCAAGTAACGTCAAAGTGACTTTTAATCTTAGCGTCTTCCTGAATGTGTCCTCAGCCTCAGCGTACGCAGACCTGCAGCAGCACCGGGCTGAGGGCGTCCACAGGAAACCGTCCCCGGCGTCCAGCTACGTCCCCAAGCCCGACTACCTGGAGGACGACGAGGACGATGACCTCATCAAGCCCAAGAAACTGGTCAACCCTGTCAAAGCTTCAAAGAGTCACCAAGAGCTTCACCGGGAGCTGATGAGCAGCTGCAAACGGTAACGGAGTGTGTGTGTGTGTGTGTGAGTATACATGCACATGTGAGGACCGTGGTGGGGAGTGGGATGTATTCCTCACTATAAAAGACATGTTTTATAGTGAGGAATACTGTAGAAATTGAGGATATGTTTAAGGGAAGTAAGGACATTTTTGAAAACAACAACTGTAAACATATCGTCCTCTCCTGCTGCTGAGTGACTTTAACGCTGGGACAGAGATTACCGGTCAGATTATCGAGGGTGAACAACTTTAATCTCTCGGCTTCTGATGGAAATATGTTGCGGCTCTAATCAGCGATGTTGAGTGTGTGTTCTGGCAGTCTGTCTTGCCAACCCAGCTGGACTCTGGGTGTCCTGGTCTGGGATTTTGTGTGATCAACACCAACGAGCAACGGTGCTCCGCATGAATGCAGAGCTGCTGAGTCCCAAACACAGAAAGGACTTATGGTTTGTTATCTGTTTGTTTTTCATGGTTTGTGGTTAGATGTTAAGAGATTTGGATGTTTTGTTCTACAACATAAAACACGTCAGTAGATACTTAAAGAAAGGCGTTGCTGGGTTGGCCGGTGGTGCAGTGGTTAGGGCAGCCGCCCCACGTACAGAGGCTCCATGTCCGCGACGCAGCGATCCCGGGTTCAGTTTCCCACGTCTTCTCCCTCTCTCTCCCTGTTTCCACAGTCTGTATAAAAAATTATAAAAAGGCTTGAAGAAAGAAAGGCGTTGCTAACAATCGTCTTAATGCAGTTACTGTCCATCATCACGCCAGACAGCAGTCGGCCTTCAGCTCAGTGGTGGAGACGGGACGTCATGTGACCGCGATGAACAGATATCCTAAATCTCTCAACAAAGCGTGTCAGTACGGAGCGGTTTATTTCCTGCAGAGAACGGACAAATGCAAGATGGAAAGCATCACATTGACTGGACTATTTATTGAATATTGATTTTATATTACTGGGCATGCTGGGAAATATGGATCTCTCAATCTATAATAAGATTCAAAGGGTTTATTGTCATATGGACAGTAAAGAAACATGTTTGTCTGTACAATGAAATTCTTCCTTTGCTTTCCACAGAAAGCCAACAATGTAACATCTAAGTATGAAAATAATAGTTTTAAACACAGTCATTTCAAAGGCAGCATGTGACTTTAGTAAAAACAACAATAACAATAAGGATACAACAATAAAAACAGCCTAGGCATCCATTAAATGAAGTTTGAAGATGTGTGAATGCAGCTGAGCTGCGTGCATATCTATCATTTATTATATATATATAATAAATGATATTCATATTATAGTTACACCTGTCAGTGGAGGGAATGGTGGATCATCAGTCAGCACACTTTCTATTTTCAACAGTGGTACATTTTGTATTTTCTGCAATTCTTTCATTTATGTTCATATTCAATGAAGATTCTATAGAAAAGTTTGAATTTGACAAATTTGATTTATACCTCACTCTATACTTAGTAGGTGTTCTTCTTCTTCCTCCTCTTCTCCCTCTTCCTCTTCTTCTTGGACCAGCAGATGGACTAGATGTTTTAGAGGAGGAAGGGCTGTGGTGGGAGCTCCGGGGGTCTCAGGTGTGATGCTAACATGGCCCCCGGCTCAGGTAGAAGGCCCCGTACAGGATTTTGCTTCGGGCCCCTAGGCTGACACAAGCGTGTCCAATCAGTGCTTAGTATACAGTATTCTTTAAATGCGTGGAGAGAACCGGACTTCCTGTAAGACATCCAGACATTGTGGAGAAGTCTCTGCTGCTGCTAGGCAACTGCCTCCCACCTCACAGGCCTGCAGCCGAGGACGCTGGGAAAGTTTCAGCGGCGCCCGGCGCTCTTTGACACTCAGAGCGAGGTTGGCGTTTCTCTCGGGTTTGATCATTCAGGAGGAGGAGCGAAGCTGGACGCGGCCCAGAGACGGCGAGTCCAACACATCAGGAGAGGCAGCCGAGCTGCTGATTGGCCTGAAGCATCGAACACTGTTAACAGGAAACACATGTATCAGCTGGGATGGAACTACTTACTGGAGGTTTCCTTTTTCTGACAACATTGTACTTTCCTGACATTTGAAAACAAATATCTTTGTTTTCTACTTTCTACGTTCCAGTTTACAACATTAGTTTTCATGCATTTGAAGGGAATTATAGATTTTGTATGTATATATGTATATGTATAATATAAATATACTATTATATTTCTGAGAGATATTTTTTACTTTGAGTACATTTCAGTACTTTTACACTGATACTTGAGTAAAGAAGTTGAATCAGTACTTCTACTTTTACCCGACTAAAAGTAGAAGTCCTCTGGATATTAAATGTTATATGTGTGTGTGAAAGACTGCTCTCTGCTGGAGGAAACATGGAAACGCACCCTTCCCATCATACGTTCAGATACAAGAAGAGAAACGTGTCCGTTATAAGTTCATTCATGAAATGTTTTAAATGTTGCAACTTTACCAGACCCTGCTCAGGCAGTATTAATACACGTGTTGTGTGTGTACTAATACACGTGTTGTGTGTGTATTAATACATGTGTTGTGTGTGTGCTAATATACGTGTTGTGTGTGTACTAATACACGTGTTGTGTGTGTATTAATACACATGTTGTGTGTGTATTAATACACGTGTTGTGTGTGTATTAATACACATGTTGTGTGTGTATTAATACACGTGTTGTGTGTGTATTAATACACGTGTTGTGTGTGTGCTAATATACGTGTTGTGTGTGTACTAATACACGTGTTGTGTGTGTATTAATACACGTGTTGTGTGTGTATTAATACACATGTTGTGTGTGTATTAATACATGTGTTGTGTGTGTTCTAATATACGTGTTGTGTGTGTACTAATACACGTGTTGTGTGTGTACTAATACCCGTGTTGTGTGTGTATTAATACACGTGTTGTGTGTGTATTAATACACGTGTTGTGTGTGTATTAATACATGTGTTGTGTGTGTACTAATACCCGTGTGGTGTGTGTACTAATATACGTGTTGTGTGTGTACTAATATACGTGGACGTGTGGTGTGTGTACTAATATACGTGTTGTGTGTGTATTAATACACGTGTTGTGTGTGTACTAATATACGTGGACGTGTGTACTAATATACGTGTTGTGTGTGTATTAATACACGTGTTGTGTGTGTATTAATACACGTGTTGTGTGTGTACTAATACCCGCGTGGTGTGTTCTAATATACGTGTTGTGTGTGTACTAATATACGTGGACGTGTGGTGTGTGTACTAATATACGTGTTGTGTGTGTATTAATACACGTGTTGTGTGTGTATTAATACACGTGTTGTGTGTGTACTAATACCCGTGTGGTGTGTGTACTAATATACGTGTTGTGTGTGTACTAATATACGTGGACGTGTGGTGTGTGTACTAATATACGTGTTGTGTGTGTATTAATACACGTGTTGTGTGTGTACTAATATACGTGGACGTGTGGTGTGTGTACTAATATACGTGTTGTGTGTGTATTAATACACGTGTTGTGTGTGTATTAATACACGTGTTGTGTGTGTACTAATACCCGTGTGGTGTGTGTACTAATATACGTGTTGTGTGTGTACTAATATACGTGGACGTGTGGTGTGTGTACTAATATACGTGTTGTGTGTGTATTAATACACGTGTTGTGTGTGTATTAATACACGTGTTGTGTGTGTACTAATACCCGTGTGGTGTGTGTACTAATATACGTGGACGTGTGTACTCATACCCGTGTGGTGTGTGTACTAATATACGTGTGGTGTGTGTACTAATATACGTGGACGTGTGTACTCATACCCGTGTGGTGTGTGTACTAATATACGTGTTGTGTGTGTACTAATATACGTGGACGTATGGTGTGTGTACTCATACCCGTGTGGTGTGTGTACTAATATACGTGGACGTGTGGTGTGTGTACTAATATACGTGGACGTGTGGTGTGTGTACTAATATACGTGGACGTGTGGTGTGTGTACTCATACCCGTGTGGTGTGTGTACTCATACCCGTGTGGTGTGTGTACTCATACCCGTGTGGTGTGTTCAGGGGCGGCGCGGTGAGTCTGGAGATGAAGCCGGAGCTGCAGAGAGTTCTGGAGTCGAGGAAACGAGATCAGCTGATCAAACAGAGGAAGCAGGAGGACGACGCTCGCAGGAAGGTTTCTCCTCTGGAGGCCGAGCTGCTCAAGAGACACCAGAAACTGGACGAGGTAACAGAGACACACACACACACACACACACACACACTGTTGGTGTCCTGAACCTTTTGTCTCTTGGTGTCCTGAACCTTTTGTCTCCTGGTGGTGCAGATGGACAAACAGCAGGAGAAGGAGCAGGAGGAACACCTGAAAGCTCCGGAGTTTGTCAAAGTGAAGAAAAATCTCAGACGGACGTCGTTCCACAGTAAAGAGGAGAACGAAGTGTAGAAACCTCGTCTGCCCTGCAGGAGAAAGCGACCTGACAAGAAGACTGTCCACATGTTCAGGAAAATCTGGGGACACAAGCACAACGAGGACACTTGAGGGACCCAAACATGCTGAGGACACTCTGAGGATAATCAGAGGACGCAAACGTACTAGGGACACTCTGAGGACAGTCTTGGGATATGCGGAGTACATAAACATTCTGAGGACACACTGAGGACACTCTGAGGACACTCTGAGGACCCTCGGCGGACACACAGTCCAGATGCTGGACGGGCCAGCTGTTGTGTCTCCATCAGCGTGAACACACCTCAGACAGTTCAAACCTCAATGAAACTATGAATCAGCTGACTCGTCACACCTGGTGGACGGCCGTTGCCATGGAAACGGACAGCAACTTTCTGCTCAGAGGGATTTCATTTCATTGACATTCAGAAACACTCATAATTACAAGAAAAATATCTGAAGATGAGAATTAGGAGATCTCTCTCACCTCTTCATAAGAAACAAGACCGCATTCATTCGTGTCGTCATGACAACGGATTCAAAAAGGGCTGCTTCATTTTTAACCGTGCAGAATGAAAGAAGATTTTTTATTTTTTTTAAGTGTCAAAACAGTTTCAGGACAAAGAAAGGGAATTGTGCCTAAATGTCGTGTTTCTGCCGAGGAAACGAGACGGAAACCGAAACACTGCGCTGAACGTTTCATATCGCTCCGATCATCGCGATGCAAACACATCAGGGTTCGTTCACTCACTGTCACATGACATGTGATGTCATTTTGTATATAATTACCATATATAGACATCGTAATTGTGAGGCGATACCTCATAATTACGAGATTTTTCTTCCTCGTAATTACAAGGTGTTAAATTTTACGTCTGTAATTATGTCAAAACATACAGATATTTTTTCTTGTAATTGTGAGATTGCTGATTACATTTCATTTTATAATTAATGATTAAAAGAAAACATCTATAATCTTCATGTAAATATGACATAATTATAAATATAATATATTATAAATATATATATATATATATATATATATATATATATATATATATATACAGTATATATACAAACAAAAACACATGCATATATATATATATATATATATATATATATATATATATATTTTATTATACCCACAGACGTCGTCTCACATGAAAGTGTAACCGAAGCCTTATATTAGGACAGGTTGTTATTGTTGATGTCGTTCAATCAATGAAATCATTTTAAATTTCTCGATTATAGAGCACTTTAGATTTAAACTGTATAAAGAGGATTCAAATCTAAAACAGATGATTTTTATTCGTGTTTCTGACTGATTGTATTTTCCATTTGTGGCTTCTGAAGCGACGATGGTTCTGACTAACATGTTTGTTTTCACAGAACAAAACTAGAAATGTGTTCACATTCGAAGTATTAAAGTATTCATAACCTGCAATATCAGGAGGTGTTTTATTCTAACAGTATTTGTCGCATCACATTTGTACATTATGCACAGAAAAAGCAAAGTACAATCAATATTCTTCTTCTTCCTACAATGGCTATGTTTTTTTCTTGTTGTTTTAACTTTTAATTTAAATATCACAATCTGGCAAATACAGAAACATTTAGAATTACATCATACGTTATGAAAGCCTTTATTGAGCTTCACAGCCATTAAACAATTTATTAAACGAAACAAAATCAGCTGGTTCTTCATTTGTGGATGAATAGTTTGGTCATAACAGTCCAGCTGTTATAAATCGTTCCAGCTCCTTCTCTGTCTCATGTCTACATGTCATGTTTCTATCGAGGTTAATCTCTCCATGATGACGATGTCATCCGCCAGGTGTCGCTGTTTCTCCTCTTTCCTCTCCGGACCTAAGCTCTGTCAAGGCGGACAGAATCAGTCCGAGTGGGACCGGAAGTTCTTTTACTTTGTGTTTACAGCTCTTAAAGCAACCCCACAAAAATCACATTATTACTTAAATCAAGCTAACATCTCTTATCATTAATAATTACAGGGAGACATGTAGAGACAGACAGGTAACCCGTCTATCACAGGGAGACATGTAGAGACAGACAGGTAACCAGTCTGTTACAGGGAGACATGTAGAGACAGACAGGTAACCCGTCTATCACAGGGAGACATGTAGAGACAGACAGGTAACCAGTCTATCACAGGGAGACATGTAGAGACAGACAGGTAACCAGTCTATCACAGGGAGACATGTAGAGACAGACAGGTAACCAGTCTATCACAGGGAGACATGTAGAGACAGACAGGTAACCAGTCTATCACAGGGAGACATGTAGAGACAGACAGGTAACCAGTCTTTCACAGGGAGACATGTAGAGACAGACAGGTAACCAGTCTATCACAGGGAGACATGTAGAGACAGACAGGTAACCAGTCTATCACAGGGAGACATGTAGAGACAGACAGGTCTGTGGACTGTGGGAGAACCAGGAGAACCTGGAGAGAACCCGGAGAGAACCCGCTCACAGGGAGAACTTACAAACTCCACACAGAAGGAACCCGACCCGAAAATCGAACCCGTGACAATCTACCATACAGTTTAAATAATACATACATGTACTTTAATTCCTACTTTACTCTGATTCCGTTATAATTGTACACACATCTTCAAACCAACAACATCTACAACTACTTTGTATTTGCACCGTATTATTGTAAATGTATATATTTTATATTTATGACTTTCCTACTTTGTATTTAAACATCTTAGCTAGTGAGTTTGTTTCATGAAGGTTGTGGACCCTGGTCAAATAATTGCTGGTAAGTGCACCGTAATTTATCTTTTGGGCTGTTTTGAGCCACATTGTGTTTATTTTGAAAATACCACCGGAAGCGCGCGTGTCGTCGGTGTGGGACTTGACACCGCTGCTCCGGCAGCTGCCGACTCGAGGATCGGCTGACGTACAGCCGAAACCGTCGCTGGAGACCCGGGCTGTGGAACCGCCGGAGCCTCGCACAGAGCTGCATTGTTTGACCCGTGAACGGAGGCTGACACGGCGAGCCGGGATCCGGTTCTACGGTCTAAATGCGCGGAGCCGCGTCGGAACCGGCGGCCGGAGATTGATTTGGAAATACCGAAAAAGCGAATCGACCACTGAAGGGGATCGATGTGGATTTTGGCAGAAAAGTAAACCGCCTTAAAATGGCAACCGCCGCCCGCTCCGGGCGACCATAACCAGACTCAGGTAAGCTAGCTCCCGGTAGCCCGCGCTGCTGGGACTGTGGCCGGGATTTGACGCATTTCTCTCGGCGGTGGTGAACTTGCTCCGTGTTCACTTGCTGTAGGACCTTTCTTTGGAAATAAGGTCAGACCAGCCTCCACTCAAAGGAGTGACAATCAAAACAAACCCGGTGTTTTGGTGGACCCGGGTCCGGTTCGAACATGGCTGAGGGCGGTTTCGAAGTCGTTGTGGCCCGCAGGTGAATTCGGCGCACATTTAGTCCGTCTAAATGCAGGTTGTTGTGGTGAATTCTATCTAACCTTCCTCGTGGAGTGCGGGCTGCTCGCCACCGCCCTCCGCGGCGGGCTGGGGCTGGAACGACCCCGTAGGAACGGGGCTCCAACCGACTCTTAAAGTTCAAGCACTAAGAAACTAACTACAAGTCGATGTAACGGATGTGTCCGGGTAGAGAAGATGTGCGTCAGGCTGCGGACCGGATCCGTGCGGCCGGTGTGGATGCTGGCCGGTGGACGAGGCCACGTTAAAGCGGCCGGTTTTTGAATGAAGTTTGGTTGGGGCTCTCCACAGCACTGGGCGGTGTGCTGTTGGGCCGCCGGGAGGCTGCTGGCAGCTGCAGCAGCAGCAGCTGTCACAGATGTTTGGACACATTTCCACTATTCTTCATATTATTTGTTTACTTTAATGACGTCAGTCACCTGTTTCTTGCCGAGTCTGCGCAGTTTGTTCCTCCGCTGCTTCTATTGGACTCCGAAACTTTGTACTTTTACGAACAAAAAACACGAAAAAATGACCGAGATCACAGTAACAGAGGCCGAACAGCAACAACACGCACAGCTAACGATCATCACAGGAAGCTCAACGACTCCGCATGGCCTATGACGTCATATACACCTGTCTCACCGTGCAGGTGGATGTCTCTGCTGCCCCTCAGCTTATATGGAACACTTAGGAGAAGATACTTAAAAAAAAAAAAAAAAGTTCGTCATCGAAAATTGTTGTGACGTCATGTCGGTCTGGTCATAAACACTTCACTAAATCACTGATTTTCATTGACTTTTATAAAACAAGTTATGAAAAGGTAAATGATCATACCGACTCTTCTCTCCTGATAGGATTATGATGATATGATGATGATGATGTCACCATATTAGCACATATAAGTTCCGTCTGGCGAAAACTACAGTCCTACGCAAGTGAGTCACTGTTAGCGCTGTTAGCACCGCTAGCTTTGAGCGCCGCCATGTTGAGAGCCGATGAGAAGCAACCGATTCCCCTGGTCTCATAGCGCACCTTTAAAGTCATAACCGTTACCCTCATATATGTGCAATACTCGGTACAGTGTAATATATACTTTATTTTATGTAATAATATCTTCTTATGATACTACTACCTCAATAGTACAGACTACTTCCTCAACAGCAAATACACAAGTGGACCATATAGTGTTTTGTGTTTTCTATATGCATACATTATACTACATAATTTGTGTCATTTATATTTTCTACTTTTTACTTTTTTGACTACTGGTGTGTGTATAATTATTATATTATTTATCACACATGACTCTGCTGGACAACGTCGCTGCACAGCTGCTCAGACAGTAACTATCATCAGTTGTTGTCTACCCGTACGTTCTGCAGCATCTTCCCCCGTAACGTCAAAGTGATTATTGGATGTTTGTTCAGAGATATTTATATTCTCAGAACGTGTAACTGACGTCAGTAACCCGTCGCTGCCACAGCTGCTCAACAGACTTCCTGTTGTTGTTACAGCACCTGCATGCACCCGCCCCTTTCTCCTCCCACCGGGCTTTACCTCCCAGTGAGGAGGTCTCGTCACTGTGGAGACCTCCTCACTGTGGAGACCTCCTCACTAAAGGCCTCCTCACTAAAGACCTCCTCACTGTGGAGACCTCCTCACTAAAGGCCTCCTCACTAAAGGCCTCCTCACTAAAGACCTCCTCACTGAGGTGACCTCCTCACTGTGGAGACCTCCTCACTGTGGAGACCTCCTCACTAAAGGCCTCCTCACTAAAGGCCTCCTCACTAAAGACCTCCTCACTGTGGAGACCTCCTCACTGAGGAGTCGCTCTTTAATCGCTGATGAAACCGTTTTTCTTCCCAGACTTGCTGATTCCTGCCCCGTCGGCTGGACTTCCTGACAGACACAGCTCAGGGCCTCACTGCTCTCAGTCCTGCTGTTTTATTGGTCAGGCCTGAAATCAATAATCAAACCAGCTCAACTCTTATCAACGTAGTCAACAGTTGCGTCACCATGGAGACCATGTGTGAGCAGGTGTGTCAGCAACCAGCCGGCCTCTGCAGGCTCCAGGCTATGTAAGCCGCAGCTAGCATAACCATCACCGTCTGCCACGCCACTGTCGGAGGGAGAGGTGCATTGTGGGTAACAAAGCCACCAGGTTTATCTTTTTAATCTAGTACTTATCATTAGCAGCAGGATCATTTTTAAAGTCTAAAGCTGGTGTTTCAGCCCAGCGTCAGATAAACAGCAACACTGATAGTATGAGTACTTTACTCTAGTATGAGTACTTTACTCTAGTATGAGTACTTTACTATAGTATGAGTACTTTACTATAGTATGAGTACTTTACTCTAGTATGAGTACTTTACTATAGTATGAGTACTTTACTCTAGTATGAGTACTTTACTATAGTATGAGAACTTTACTCTAGTATGAGTACTTTACTCTAGTATGAGTACTTTACTATAGTATGAGTACTTTACTCTAGTATGAGTACTTTACTCTAGTATGAGTACTTTACTATAGTATGAGTACTTTACTATAGTATGCGTACTTTACTCTAGTATGAGTACTTTACTATAGTATGAGTACTTTACTCTAGTATGAGTACTTTACTATAGTATGAGTACTTTACTATAGTATGAGTACTTTACTCTAGTATGAGTACTTTACTATAGTATGAGTACTTTACTCTAGTATGAGTACTTTACTATAGTATGAGAACTTTACTCTAGTACAGGGGTCGGCAACCCGCGGCTCTAGAGCCGCATGCGGCTCTTTAACGCCGCCTAGTGGCTCCCTGGAGCTTTTTCAAAAATGTTTGAAAATGGAAAAAGATGGGGGAGAAAAATATATTTTTTGTTTCTACATTCAAACATTCTTAACGTTTTCCAATGCTGTAAAAATGTGTAGAATAAATATTAAATTTCAACATTTCTGTCAACGAATATTTACGTCATAGCCTGCGACACAGGTCTCTATCAGCAGGGCGGGATGCCAGGCAGGTGGCTGTTGTAAACAAACCGGCGGATGCGTGATGGGCTATGGATCCCAAAGGAAAAAGGAGAAAAATAACTGAGGAAAACAGAGGATTTAACGTTTCTTGGACCGAATCATTTGCATTCATTGCCAATGCGGAAGGATTGCCTGAATGTTTGCTCTGTAGCGAGAAGTTGTCCAATAACAAAAAGAGCAATGTGGAAAGACATTTTCAGGGAAAGCATGCCACATTTGCAGCCGAGTACCCTGTTGGGAGTGAGAGAAAAAGTGCGATTGCATTACTTCTGCAGAAATTAGAGGAGCGGAAAAATAGATATTGTAATGAAGTTAAACTTGAGGCGGCATCGCGCAACAGAGTAGTCACGTGGTGAGTCATTCTCTACAGAATGCACTGCAGGAAAAATAAACATTTAATCATGAAGGCTCATTATGTATTTGTAGTTAATTTAGTCATTTTGATAAGCTAATATAGCTACTATAGATACATACAGCATGCGTTGCCTTCATTATAAGGGTTATATAAGGCTTTTAATTTTTTGCGGCTCCAGACATATTTGTTTTTGTTTTTTTTGGTCCAATATGGCTCTTTCAACATTTTGGGTTGCCGACCCCTGCTCTAGTATGAGAACTTTACTCTAGTATGAGTACTTTACTCTAGTATGAGTACTTTACTATAGTATGAGTACTTTACTCTAGTATGAGTACTTTACTCTAGTATGAGTACTTTACTATAGTATGAGAACTTTACTATAGTATGAGTACTTTACTCTAGTATGAGTACTTTACTCTAGTATGAGTACTTTACTATAGTATGAGAACTTTACTATAGTATGAGTACTTTACTCTAGTATGAGTACTTTACTCTAGTATGAGTACTTTACTATAGTATGAGTACTTTACTCTAGTATGAGTACTTTACTATAGTATGAGAACTTTACTCTAGTACAGGGGTCGGCAACCCGCGGCTCTAGAGCCGCATGCGGCTCTTTAACGCCGCCTAGTGGCTCCCTGGAGCTTTTTCAAAAATGTTTGAAAATGGAAAAAGATGGGGGAGAAAAATATATTTTTTGTTTCTACATTCAAACATTCTTAACGTTTTCCAATGCTGTAAAAATGTGTAGAATAAATATTAAATTTCAACATTTCTGTCAACGAATATTTACGTCATAGCCTGCGACACAGGTCTCTATCAGCAGGGCGGGATGCCAGGCAGGTGGCTGTTGTAAACAAACCGGCGGATGCGTGATGGGCTATGGATCCCAAAGGAAAAAGGAGAAAAATAACTGAGGAAAACAGAGGATTTAACGTTTCTTGGACCGAATCATTTGCATTCATTGCCAATGCGGAAGGATTGCCTGAATGTTTGCTCTGTAGCGAGAAGTTGTCCAATAACAAAAAGAGCAATGTGGAAAGACATTTTCAGGGAAAGCATGCCACATTTGCAGCCGAGTACCCTGTTGGGAGTGAGAGAAAAAGTGCGATTGCATTACTTCTGCAGAAATTAGAGGAGCGGAAAAATAGATATTGTAATGAAGTTAAACTTGAGGCGGCATCGCGCAACAGAGTAGTCACGTGGTGAGTCATTCTCTACAGAATGCACTGCAGGAAAAATAAACATTTAATCATGAAGGCTCATTATGTATTTGTAGTTAATTTAGTCATTTTGATAAGCTAATATAGCTACTATAGATACATACAGCATGCGTTGCCTTCATTATAAGGGTTATATAAGGCTTTTAATTTTTTGCGGCTCCAGACATATTTGTTTTTGTTTTTTTTGGTCCAATATGGCTCTTTCAACATTTTGGGTTGCCGACCCCTGCTCTAGTATGAGAACTTTACTCTAGTATGAGTACTTTACTCTAGTATGAGTACTTTACTATAGTATGAGTACTTTACTCTAGTATGAGTACTTTACTCTAGTATGAGTACTTTACTATAGTATGAGAACTTTACTATAGTATGAGTACTTTACTCTAGTATGAGTACTTTACTCTAGTATGAGTACTTTACTATAGTATGAGAACTTTACTATAGTATGAGTACTTTACTCTAGTATGAGTACTTTACTCTAGTATGAGTACTTTACTATAGTATGAGTACTTTACTCTAGTATGAGTACTTTACTATAGTATGAGAACTTTACTCTAGTACAGGGGTCGGCAACCCGCGGCTCTAGAGCCGCATGCGGCTCTTTAACGCCGCCTAGTGGCTCCCTGGAGCTTTTTCAAAAATGTTTGAAAATGGAAAAAGATGGGGGAGAAAAATATATTTTTTGTTTCTACATTCAAACATTCTTAACGTTTTCCAATGCTGTAAAAATGTGTAGAATAAATATTAAATTTCAACATTTCTGTCAACGAATATTTACGTCATAGCCTGCGACACAGGTCTCTATCAGCAGGGCGGGATGCCAGGCAGGTGGCTGTTGTAAACAAACCGGCGGATGCGTGATGGGCTATGGATCCCAAAGGAAAAAGGAGAAAAATAACTGAGGAAAACAGAGGATTTAACGTTTCTTGGACCGAATCATTTGCATTCATTGCCAATGCGGAAGGATTGCCTGAATGTTTGCTCTGTAGCGAGAAGTTGTCCAATAACAAAAAGAGCAATGTGGAAAGACATTTTCAGGGAAAGCATGCCACATTTGCAGCCGAGTACCCTGTTGGGAGTGAGAGAAAAAGTGCGATTGCATTACTTCTGCAGAAATTAGAGGAGCGGAAAAATAGATATTGTAATGAAGTTAAACTTGAGGCGGCATCGCGCAACAGAGTAGTCACGTGGTGAGTCATTCTCTACAGAATGCACTGCAGGAAAAATAAACATTTAATCATGAAGGCTCATTATGTATTTGTAGTTAATTTAGTCATTTTGATAAGCTAATATAGCTACTATAGATACATACAGCATGCGTTGCCTTCATTATAAGGGTTATATAAGGCTTTTAATTTTTTGCGGCTCCAGACATATTTGTTTTTGTTTTTTTTGGTCCAATATGGCTCTTTCAACATTTTGGGTTGCCGACCCCTGCTCTAGTATGAGAACTTTACTCTAGTATGAGTACTTTACTCTAGTATGAGTACTTTACTATAGTATGAGTACTTTACTCTAGTATGAGTACTTTACTCTAGTATGAGTACTTTACTATAGTATGAGAACTTTACTATAGTATGAGTACTTTACTCTAGTATGAGTACTTTACTCTAGTATGAGTACTTTACTATAGTATGAGAACTTTACGCTAGTATGAGTACTTTACTATAGTATGAGTACTTTACTATACAGGGCTCCAGAGTGCGACCATTTTGGTCGCATATGCGACCAAAATTTTTATGAGTGCGACTGAAAAAAATAGTAGGTCGCACTGGTGCACCTAACGCTGCTCGAGTGAAAAAAAAAAAATCATAAGCGCAGTATCTCTTTATGTTCTCCTGATGGCATCGTGGTCTAAACCAATAAGAGACGGAGCTCGGGCGGGTCCTTGCCTCTGATTGGCTGTGGTCCTTTTCACTGCTGTAAATTGTGTCAGTTCAAAAATGCGAGCGAGCAGAGCAGGTACTCTCAGCGCTTCGATTGTCTTTGAAAGTGAAGAGAGGCAGAAAGCCTCGCCCCGAGACTAATTAAAAAGCCCAAAAATATGCCTTCAGACGGGACTGGTTGAAGCAATTTCCCTGTCTGATGTATGATAAAGGAAGGGACTCAATGCACTGCATTTATTGTTCGGGAGTGCGGTCAGAATTTGTCCGGTAATAGTGCGTTTGTGGAGGAGTCAACAACATTTCGCATCGAGACGTTGAAAAAGCGCAATATGTCCAAAAAGCATACTACATGCCGTGATAAGTGTGTTAATAAAGTGGCCCCTCATCCAGCTGCATTTCAGCGTCAGGCTGTATCGATCACGTCCGCTGAGGAATCTGAAATGATTATAAAATTAAACGTCGCATACAATATTGCAACGAAGGAGTTGCCGTTCACTAAATTTAAGTCCGAAATTATTCTGATGAACAAAAAATGCCGACATGCTAAAGAACAAGACAGCTGAGGTTGGAAACGCCACGTACACATCATTCATGACTGACGGCGACACAGACGTCTCTACGAAGGAGTGCGTTATTTTCTACTGCTGCATTTTGCGTAAAGGGAGGCCGGTCAACATGTTAATTGGACATGTCGAGGTGGAGCATGGACACGCACAGTGTTTGAAGGCCCACATTACAGCGTGAGACATCATGAATAGGAAATTGTATAGTAGCCTATTCCTAATATTATTATTAAAAATGAATAGCCTAAGTAAAAATATAAGTAGGCTAGGCTAAGATCACATAAACAGATTTCCATTTGCAATCTATAGGCTAGTGACCTGTATGATCTTTTTATTGTGCCACAAAGCAAGCATTTACTGTGCTTGGGCATCAGTGTGCAGATTGGCTGCAGAAAACGGGTGCTCTGGGTGCTGATGGTGCTGCAGTTAAGCTAGGCCATAAGGGGGTGTCATTATGTAAAAGGAGAGCGATAAAAAGGTGACTTTTTGGCGTTAAAGGCGACACGATGAAAAATGTGGGTGCACCTAAATTTTGTGCTGGTGCACCTAAAAAAAAAAGTTAGGCGCACCAGTGCAACCAATGCAAAAAGTTAGTCTGGAGCCCTGCTATAGTATGAGTACTTTACTCTAGTATGAGTACTTTACTATAGTATGAGAACTTTACTATAGTATGAGTACTTTACTCTAGTATGAGTACTTTACTCTAGTATGAGTACTTTACTATAGTATGAGAACTTTACGCTAGTATGAGTACTTTACTATAGTATGAGTACTTTACTATAGTATGAGTACTTTACTCTAGTATGAGTACTTTACTATAGTATGAGAACTTTACTATAGTATGAGTACTTTACTCTAGTATGAGTACTTTACTCTAGTATGAGTACTTTACTATAGTATGAGAACTTTACGCTAGTATGAGTACTTTACTATAGTATGAGTACTTTACTCTAGTATGAGTACTTTACTATAGTATGAGTACTTTACTATAGTATGAGTACTTTACTCTAGTATGAGTACTTTACTATAGTATGAGTACTTTACTATAGTATGAGAACTTTACTATAGTATGAGTACTTTACTCTAGTATGAGTACTTTACTCTAGTATGAGTACTTTACTATAGTATGAGAACTTTACGCTAGTATGAGTACTTTACTATAGTATGAGTACTTTACTCTAGTATGAGTACTTTACTATAGTATGAGTACTTTACTCTAGTATGAGTACTTTACTATAGTATGAGTACTTTACTATAGTATGAGAACTTTACTATAGTATGAGTACTTTACTCTAGTATGAGTACTTTACTCTAGTATGAGTACTTTACTATAGTATGAGTACTTTACTCTAGTATGAGTACTTTACTCTAGTATGAGTACTTTACTCTAGTATGAGTACTTTACTATAGTATGAGTACTTTACTATAGTATGAGTACTTTACTATAGTATGAGAACTTTACTATAGTATGAGTACTTTACTATAGTATGAGTACTTTACTATAGTATGAGTACTTTACCGTTACCGGTAGTAATAGATTTCTGTGGTGGCGGTGTGATCCGTCATTGAACAGAGGTAGATGTGATGTAATCAACCCGGTTGTCGTGTTTCGATCCACGTTCACTAATTGAATGCGATCGATCACTGTGATCAGTGTTTGATGACATCAGAGCTTCGTCATTGACCCTGGAGCAGGAAGTGGGACACAGCTGGCTGCTGGTGTATCAGGGTTTATTCCTCCCCCAACATAATGACATCCCTCCCCCGTCATCTGCCTCCTCCCCTCCCCCTCTGTGTGGGGACCCCGCCACCCCAGACCATCAGCCTGCTCCCTTGAGCCGCCTTTAGTCAGTGTCACTAACAGGTCTGCAGAGTCCCCAGACGCATACAGAGGTCTGATCTGAGATCAGTTTGATGAGCTGTAGACTTTCATCCACGCCTCCTCGTCCTCCTTGTCTAACTCCACCCGTGCGGCTCGGCCTTCTGTCACAAAGCGAGCCCACACTCTGAAGGAGACGTTGCCTCACTGCTTTTATATGAGCAGACATTCAGGGTTCCATAGCGATCCCAACGAGTCCCGATCAGGTCTCAGCCGGCTTCACCTCCTCAGTTCAACTTCCTGTGTGTTTCCTTCCTTCCTGCTCATTGTGTCGGTGTGTTTCTGGATATCTCCGCTTCATACATCTGACCTTCTACCTCAGTTATTCACGATGCAGCGTGGAAACGCATGGATCTAATCAAAGCATGTGGATTTACTCTCTTTGTGGTTTTCATCAGCAGCTGGTTCACACACACACACACACACACACACACACACACACACACACATCTACACACACACACACACATCTATACACACACACACACACACACATCTACACACACACACACACACACACACACATCTACACACACACACACACACACACATCTACACACACACACACACACACACACACACACACACACACATCTACACACACACACACGTCTACACACACACACACACACACACACACACACACACACACATCTACACACACACATCTACACACACACACACACACACATCTACACACACACACACATCTACACACACACACACACACACATCTACACACACACACACACACACACACACACATCTACACACACACACTCATCTACACACACACACACACACTCATATACCGGTATATAATATTGTGACGTTTTCATATGGTTGAGGATGAATAACGTGTCCCCGTATGTCCTCTGTGTCCCCAGCTGATCCTCAGCAGCTCCATGTGTCCTCGCCGGTCCTTCTAGCAGCAGGACCCCCCCCCCCCCCCCCCCCCCCCCCCCCCCCGGAGGCATCATGTCGGCGGCTCACACTCAGAAGGAGGGCGGCGAGGCGGGCTGGGGCTGTCTGGAGGCTCTGGGTCTCAGTCAGAAGGAGCTGGTCCTGGCCGAAGCCCTGCAGATGGAGTACGACGCCCTCTCCAGGCACAAACAGGACAAGAGTGGGACAGAAACCAGCCAGACCAGCTCCAGACCTCCGGCCCGCTCCAAGACCCCAAATCCCACCATCGAACGCCCCCGACCCACCCCGAGTCAGCCCATTCCGGCCCCCGCAGGAGGAAGCCTGCTGAGGGGCCTCTCTGGATCCGACCCCTCCTTGAACCAACCTGGAGGCTCTCAGTCTC
>CM056822.1:952500-962500 GCA_029853015.1 Chelidonichthys spinosus | reverse complement strand
GAAACATGATCAGATATGTAATCACATGATTATTATATATTATAACCTTTGACCTTTGATAACAGAAAGAAGACGATGACACGTCGTCCTCCATGAACCACAGCATCCTGCTGCAGGAGCGTCCAATCAAACAGACCGTCACCAGGTGAGGGGCGGAGTCAGTGATCATGACTCCTCAGGCTCCCCCCTTTATTTAACTTCTGGTGTTTGTCTGTGATCAGGGAGGCTCTGACTCTGCTGCTGGACACGTTCCACAACGAAGCCGAGTCCTTCCTGCTGTCAGAGGTACACACACACACACACACACACACATCCATTTTCTACCGCTTATCCTGTATTCAGGGTCACGGGGGGCTGGAGCCGATCCCAGCTATCATTGGGCAAAGGCAGGGTACACCTGGACAGGTAACCAGTCTATCACAGGGAGACATGTAGAGACAGACAACCATTCAAACTCACATTCACACCTACGGGACATTTAGAGTCACCAATGAACCTATCCCCATCCTGCATGTCTTTGGACTGTGGGAGAAGGCCGGAGAACCCGGAGAGAACCCACGCTTACACGGGAGAACATGCAAACTCCACACAGAAGGAACCCAGGCCGACCCGGGAATCGAACCCGGGATCCTCTCGCTGTGAGGCGAGAGTGCCTTTGCATCGCGGAGATTTTGGCTGAAGCTATATTAGAGGATTTATGGTATGTAAGAAGCCCTGCAATGCATTCGGCTCACGGCGAGTGTCAAGAGACGGGGATCTGAAATAAAGACAGATTCAGAAACTGCATAGCTGATTTCTCACATAAAATGTTTTCAGAAACACATTTCGGTGAACTATTGTCGTAAAATAAGAGAAAGTTTCCAAACGAGGCGCCATGTTGGTCGGTTTGAAATCCGGGAGCAGACAGGACAGCTGTGAAAGCCATCGTCCAATCAGGTGCAGCCATGAAGTGTGCGTGTGATTGTATGAAGGAGAGCGCCTGTCAATCATCCTCCTAGTGGCAGCCCACCAAGCGTGCAATACTGGCAAGAGGTAAACGTTGTTTACCGTAATATGGCAGCTGTGGAGCACCTAGTATTTTATAGGTTCAATAGACAGAAAATCTGGTTTTTATTCATTCTACTGGTAGTCCGTTTTGCTCAAATAGAAATAGGGGCCTGTCTCTAATTCTGGCCTCCTTCTAATAAAGGCCTAGGCCGCGATGCTGCTTGAGTAAATAAAGGCCCGGGCCTATATTAGAGGATTTACGGTATGTATATACAGTACACATACACACATTAAATCCTTTTCATGCACATTTCTTCTCCTTCTTCGTCATTGGAGGCGGAGCTTCCGCTGCATGTGGAGCGTCTCGTCCAATCAGTGAAGGCGCTCTGCAGCTCCTTAGCTGCCGTGGAGACACCCGATGTGACCGCCGCTCTCAGCCAGCTCCCAGCATGCCCCTGTCGTTCTGCAGCCCAAAGTCCTCAAGGTGAGAGACAGACAGACAGACAGACAGACAGATTTATTAGGTGATGGTGTTCATGAAAACATCACATAATGTTGACTTCTCTCGTCTTCCTGTCTGCCCTCCCAGGATGCTTCAGTGCTGACGGTCAGAGAGAACAGAGGTATGTCCCAACACCTTCATCATGACCTCCTTCATGACCTTCATCATGACCTCCATCATCATGGTTCAGAGTTATGTTAAGTTGCATATTCATGAAACAGAAGTAGAATATCGGGTTTCATATTTCTCCTGGTTTCAGAGAAGGTGGTGGAGAAGTTGACGGCGGCCATCTTGGATCTGGTGGAGTTGTACTGCAGCACGTTCAACGCCAACTTCCACCCGACGGCTCCGAGCCGCGGCTGCACAGCGCCGGTGCAGGAGGCCGGCCTCGTCACCAACGTGCTGTCCTTCAACGTGCACGCCGCCCACCGCATCCCCATCACCTGGGCTGCCAGGTACGCCTTCAAGGCACACATTTTACACAGAGAGCTCCAACGGGTTCAGATCTGGAGATTCATTCAGCTCTTATGACTCTTTATTTCACGTAAACATGTTTCCTTAAACCATCTGAATCCTGCTTCACATCCACCTCACAACGTTTTCCTCAAGGTCGATTCCACTGTCGGTGAGACAGGCTGTCGGTGAGACAGGCTGTCGGTGAGACTGGCTGCAGGCAGTGTGGACAAACACACTGATGATTCAGCACGTGTGTGTGTGTGTGTGTGTGTGTGTGTGTGTGTTCTGGAACAAAGGCAGCTCAGCTGAGAGTTGCTGCCCTTCCCCCACTCTCTCTCTCTCTCTCTCTCTCTCTCTCTCTCTCTCTCTCTCTCTCACACACTCACACACACTCACACACACACACACACACACACACACTTGTCTGGGACAAAGGGCTGACTGCCTGGGAACCAGAGCTGACCTTTGACCTCTGAAAGGAGCCATGGACGGCCAACACCTGGCTGTCAGCATCACACACCATCTGTGTGTGTGTGTGTGTGTGTGTGTGTGTGTGTGTTGGAATGTGACTAAGTACATTTGCTCAGAATTGCACTTTGAGTATTTACAAGTAAAAATATTACTGTAGTAAAAGTAAAAGTACTCACAAATCAGAGCAGCTTCATTCAAAGTGTATTATTATATTTTTAGATATATTCCGGTTTCATCACTTAAAAACTACATATCAGACATTTATATGTTGTAGTTCTACACTTTCATGTACTTGTGTACTGCTGGGGATCAGTTATTCATCATATATTGGGGTAAAGTTACTTTGGAAAGTAGTTACAACGTTACCATCAATTAAAAGTTACGTTACAGCGTTAAGTAACGCGTTAGCGTACTCATGCGTTACTAAAAATATAAAAGCCGTTTGCTGCTCCTCTCACATGCTGCAACTTAACCGACACACACACAGCCTCCTTTAAACACACCGAGAAGGTGTGAGAATGATGAATAACGTTAGTCATCCAACCAAATAAACTCTGCAGGATAACAATAAAGACACTTAGCCATATGCCACATAGCGCTTATTAATTAATATATTATTCTGATCACACAACATATGAATCAAAATTCCCACCTACCCAGCCCAGGTAGCCTGTGTATGAGCAGCAAACAAGATTAGGTCATTAGGTTTTTATTAACCCGAATGCAGTTATGAAAGTGCATAAAGTGTGCTTACTTGTAAACACAATCTGAGGTAAACAGGTAGCAGATTCAGATCCATTTAGAAATTAACGATCAGTCAACGATCTAACAGAAATGTTAACAGCTGGATCTATGTCGACCAAAAATGATAACAGGCCGAATAAAATCGCTCACTGGCACACAGGCAAATGTTAAATAGCCTAATAGCCAAACTAAACTACTATTCAAGTGCTACAGGCCTGAATTCACTCTACCATCGTCCACTTACATTTACTCTTCAAAGTAGTGATTAAAACCTAGCAGAAGAAGATTTTCTAAACGTCTGTCCGACAGTCGATTTCTCCTGGGAGTAAGAACGAGACTCCACGGGTGTGCTGGATGGTGGTGGGTATTGAAGCGCTGACACAGGTAACGTAGGTCAGCAGCAGGGCACAGACGCATCACAGCGCTACGCCGCGCTGACACATCCGCAGGTGGAACACTACTGTCTGACAGAAAGCAGGCTGCAGTCGGGAGTTTCCTTTCTGTATCCGGAGAAATTCTTTAAATAACGGATAACTTCTTAAAAAAAATAACAAAGTTACTGATTGCTTGACGCACGAAACTAACGTTACACGTTACACGACAAAAGTAGTTAGAGTACTCTAACGCGTTACCCACTACACTGTTAGTATGTCATGTTTTTATGTAAACAATAACTATTAGTGTAACTAAGTACAGTATTTCCCTCTGAAATGTTGGAGAGTAGAAAAAAATGGGAATACTCAAGTAAAGCACAAGAAGTTGTAACTAATGTTACATTCCAGCGCTGCATTTATTTCACAGTTTAGTTACCCTTTTAGTTTATTTTTACATAAAAATCATAATAAGTTTATAGTTTATAGCAGGTCATAAACCTTTTTGTTCAGATTGTTTCATGTGCGTCTCTCATGACATCATGTCCCTGTCCTGCTCTCTGATTGGTCAGTTACGAGGGTTTCTTCCTGTCCTGCTCGCTGACTCATGGAGGGGCGGAGCTCTGCGCGCCGCAGCACACCAGCAAGCAGTCGGTCAGCAAGTACCTGTTCCACCTGGTGGTCTGGGACCAGAGGTACGGTTATTCATCATCATAACACCTTCATTCATAACATGTTTATTCATCATAACGCGTTTATTCATCATCATAACACGGTTATGTATAAAATGTTTATTCATCATCATAACGCGTTTATTCATCATCATAACAGGGTTATTAATACAATGTTTATTCATCATCATAACATGGTTATTCATCATAACACATTTATTCATCATCATAACATGTCTATTCATCATCATAACATGGTTATTCATCATAACACGTTTATTCGTCATCATAACATGTCTATTCATCATCATAACACATTTATTCATCATCATAACACATTTATTCATCATCATAACACATTTATTCATCATCATAACACGGTTATTCATCATCATAACACATTTATTCATCATCATAACATGTCTATTCATCATCATAACACGGTTATTCATCATAACACGTTTATTCATCATCATAACATGTCTATTCATCATCATAATACGGTTATTCATCATCATAACATGTCTATTCATCATCATAACACATTTATTCATCATCATAACACATTTATTCATCATCATAACACATTTATTCATCATCATAACACGGTTATTCATCATCATAACACATTTATTCATCATCATAACATGTCTATTCATCATCATAATACGGTTATTCATCATAACACGTTTATTCATCATCATAACACGGTTATTCATCATAACACGGTTATTCATCATCATAACATGTCTATTCATTATCATAATACGTTTATTCATCATCATAACACGTTTATTCATCATCATAACATGTCTATTCATTATCATAATACGTTTATTCATCATCATAACACGGTTATTCATCATAACACGGTTATTCATCATCATAACATGTCTATTCATCATCATAACACGTTTATTCATCATCATAACACGGTTATTCATCATCATAACACGTTTTTCATCGTCATAACAAGTTTATTCATCATCATAACATGTTTATTCATCATAACACATTTAGACATCATAATATGTTTATTCATCATCATAACACATTTATTCATCATAACCCCCGTCTCTGCAGAGTGTGCTTCCCGGTGCAGATCAACCAGCTGCCCAGAGAGTCTCAGCTCACAGTGACCCTGTATGCCAGCTCTCTACCGCCCCCTGGAGGAACAGAGGAGAAGGGGAAGCAGCGCCGCAGCATCGAGGCACTGGGATGGGTCACCATGCCACTCTTCAACTTCAGACAGTGAGTCACATGCTCTGACACAGGAAGTCATCACCTGACTTGTTTTTAATCTTAGGTTGTTGTACAAATGTGTTAATCAGGGTGCAGTTGGTAGTTTGACCACAGGGGGCGACAAACAGCAGTTCTGTCCCAGTTCAGCATCCGTCGAAGGACGCAAAGGCCGAACCAAGCGTTAGCCAGGATGAGACGTTCTGGTCTAAAGAGGATTTCCTGTTTATGTCACCAGCTGTCGCAATGTGGCTCCTGTTGCCTAGCAACAGCAGCTGTCTACCAGGAAGAGCATAGAAGAGGAACCAGAATGTTATCCGATTAAAAATTGTATTTGATTCTTTATTTAATTCTGCTGCTGTGTGTCTCTCTGCAGCGTCCTGACATGTGGCAGGAAGTTACTCGGTCTGTGGCCTTCGGCTCCGGGGAGGACAGGAAACGCCCGGTCGAGCTCGCCAAACTTCAGCCAGCCAGACAGCGTGATCCTGCAGGTGAGACGGGAGGTGTCACTCCTCAGCTTTCATGTTTTTAAGCTTTTATTTTGAAAGCTTTAAACTTTAAACAGATGTATGCTTTCCTCTGTCCCTCAAAATATTGATTTCATTGGAAGAATCATGTTTGGGGAAACAATAAGAAAATATCTCTTGTGTCCATAAATTCTTAATTTCTCAGAGTCACTAGCTATCATCCTGTCTGTGTCTGTCTGCCTGCCTGTCTGTCTCCCAGGTGGACTTCCCCACCTCATCCTTCGAGGTCAGGTTCAGCACTCCTCCTCCGGCAGACTTCTGTCCTCAGTACGACTTCTCCCGACTGGACGCCATCAGTCAGATCCAGTTACAGGACGTCCTGCACAAGAAGGCCGTCTTCTGGTTAGAAACACACACACACACACACACACACACACACACACACACACTGACGTTTTCAAACGTTTTGAAATGAGAGGGTTATTTTAGGAATGAATGTCCATCCTCATGTGGACCTGTCTGTCCTCAGGAAGTCTTGTCTGTCCTCCTGTGGACCTGTCTGTCCTCAGGAAGTCGTGTCTGTCCTCCTGTGGACCTGTCTGTCCTCAGGAAGTCTTGTCTGTCCTCATGTGGACCTGTCTGTCCTCAGGAAGTCTTGTCTGGCCTCATGTGGACCCGTCTGTCCTCAGGAAGTCGTGTCTGTCCTCATGTGGACCCGTCTGTCCTCAGGAAGTCTTGTCTGTCCTCATGTGGACCTGTCTGTCCTCAGCAGCATTAAAATGTCCTCTGTGTCTCTGTGCAGGTTGACGGCGGAGGACAGGCGTCTCCTGTGGGAGAAGAAGGCCTTCTGTCAGTCAGAGAGTGCAGCCCTGCCTCTGGTCCTGGCCAGCGCCCCCTGCTGGGAGTGGGCCTGCCTGCCGGACATCTACGCCCTGCTGAAGCAGTGGACCTGCCTTGGTCACCTGGACGCCCTGGGACTCCTCCACGCCTCGTACGTCCCCCTCCACTACCCTGACGCTCATCCAAATGACATCATCGAGAACCTGGCTGACATAATCGTGTGTGTGTGTTCCAGGTTCCCAGACCAGGAACTGAGGAGGACGGCTGTTCAGTGGATGGACTCCATCTCAGATCCAGAGCTGCTTGACTTCCTGCCTCAGCTTGTCCAGGTCACATCACGCCTCATGGGAGAGGCTTTTATTTTGTCAGCTAACAGGAGAGGCTTTTATTTTGTCAGCTAATGGGAGAGGCTTTTATTTTGTCAGCTAACAGGAGAGGCTTTTATTTTATCAGCTAACGGGAGAGGCTTTTATTTTATCAGCTAACGGGAGAGGCTTTTATTTTGTCAGTTGCAGAGCGAACGAGGCATTTCTTGTCCTGTGTCTGCTGGTTTGACATCCTGATGAAATATAAGACATTTTCCTGACTGTGTGTGTGTGTGTGTGTGTGTGTGTGTGTGTGTGTGTGTTCAGGCTCTGAAGTATGAGTGTTACCTCGACAGCTCTCTGGTCCGCTTCCTCCTGCGGAGAGCCATAGGGGATGTTCGCATTGCTCACTACCTCTTCTGGTCAGCTGACTTCATCTTTGTCATTTAGCATTTAGTCAGGATTAGTTAAACCAGGTCTAATCCAGACTGTCCCTCAGGCTGCTGAAGGACAACCTGCAGGACAGCCAGTTCAGTGCTCGCTATCAGCACCTGCTGGCGGCGCTGCTGTGCTGCGTGGGTCGAGGTCTCCGTGAGGAGTTCGACCGGCAGTGCTGGCTCGTGTCCGTCCTCGCCACGGTGGCTCACAAAGTCCGAGACGCCTCCCCGTCCAGCAGACAGGTGAGGAGATGGACGAGCTCTTTGTATGAACTCAATATTTTAATACAAAGAGCAAATTGATTGATTTATTTTAGGTTTCTTATATTAAAATCTGAACATCACTGTACGATGTAATGTAAAGTATTACACATGATGTGATCTCTGATGTTGAACTTTAATGAAGCATCAATTCAGCACCAGTCCAGCAGGGGGCAGAGACATCATGAAGTGTGTTGTTACCCAGCTCATGATATTATTTCTAATAATAAGGATAAGGATAATGATGGTGATGAGTTGTGTTCCAGTGTGTGCTCAGGGAGGCTCTAGAGGAGATGAAGCAGTTCTTCTCCGTCAACGAAAGCTGCAGACTTCCTCTGAACCCGGCGCTGCTCGTCACAGGAATCAAGATCCAGGTAGTGAAGGACACACACACACACACACACACACACACACACACACACACACACACACACACTAACCTGTAACACACAGGCCAACCTCAGGGTGGTGCTGTCTGAACTGTGTCCACTACTAGAAGATGTTTTGCAGGATGTACAGACATCTGTGATACTGAAGAAAACTTAACAACCTGCAGCAGGTTTTTAAAGGTTCAGGGACCTGTCAGACCTGGAGGTCCTCTGGGGAGCCGGAACCAGGATCTGACCGACCACTGTTCACCATAAATGTGTCTGCTCGTCTTCACGTCTCTTCTTCTCTGGCCTTTTTACAGTCATGTTCCTTCTTCAACTCCAACGCGGTTCCTCTCAAACTGTCCTTCCAGAACCTGGACCCCCTTGGAGACAACATCAACGTCATCTTCAAGGTGAGATGTCTCCGCCGTCCTCTCCTGTTCTAGACTCTGACCTCGCTGACCTCGCTGACCTCTGACCTCCGGCTCACGTCTCTGTCTCTGTCCAGTCAGGAGATGACCTGCGGCAGGACATGCTGACTCTGCAGGTGATCCGGATCATGAACAAGATCTGGATCCAGGAGGGTCTGGACATGAGGATGGTCATCTTCAAATGTTTCTCCACCGGCAGAGGACGAGGTGAGGACACAACAGGTGTATGCAGGGAAGACAGGTGGACATTAGACAAGGACAGGTGGACATTAGACGAGGACAGGTGTGTCTTTGTTCTAAGGTATGATTGACAGGTGTGTCTTTGTTCTAAGGTGTGATTGACAGGTGTGTCTTTGTTCTAAGGTGTGATTGACAGGTGTGTCTTTGTTCTAAGGTGTGATTGACAGGTGTGTCTTTGTTCTAAGGTGTGATTGACAGGTGTGTCTTTGTTCTCAGGTGTGATTGACAGGTGTCTTTGTTCTCAGGTGTGATTGACAGGTGTGTCTTTGTTCTAAGGTATGATTGACAGGTGTGTCTTTGTTCTAAGGTATGATTGACAGGTGTGTCTTTGTTCTCAGGTGTGATTGACAGGTGTCTTTGTTCTCAGGTGTGATTGACAGGTGTGTCTTTGTTCTAAGGTCTGATTGACAGGTGTGTCTTTGTTCTAAGGTATGATTGACAGGTGTGTCTTTGTTCTAAGGTATGATTGACAGGTGTGTCTTTGTTCTAAGGTCTGATTGACAGGTGTGTCTTTGTTCTAAGGTATGATTGACAGGTGTGTCTTTGTTCTAAGGTGTGATTGACAGGTGTGTCTTTGTTCTCAGGTGTGATTGACAGGTGTGTCTTTGTTCTCAGGTGTGATTGACAGGTGTGTCTTTGTTCTCAGGTCTGATTGACAGGTGTGTCTTTGTTCTCAGGTGTGATTGACAGGTGTGTCTTTGTTCTCAGGTGTGATTGACAGGTGTGTCTTTGTTCTCAGGTGTGATTGACAGGTGTGTCTTTGTTCTCAGGTCTGATTGACAGGTGTGTCTTTGTTCTCAGGTGTGATTGACAGGTGTGTCTTTGTTCTCAGGTCTGATTGACAGGTGTGTCTTTGTTCTCAGGTGTGATTGACAGGTGTGTCTTTGTTCTCAGGTGTGATTGACAGGTGTGTCTTTGTTCTAAGGTATGATTGACAGGTGTGTCTTTGTTCTCAGGTCTGATTGACAGGTGTGTCTTTGTTCTCAGGTATGATTGACAGGTGTGTCTTTGTTCTAAGGTGTGATTGACAGGTGTGTCTTTGTTCTAAGGTATGATTGACAGGTGTGTCTTTGTTCTCAGGTCTGATTGACAGGTGTGTCTTTGTTCTCAGGTATGATTGACAGGTATGTCTTTGTTCTCAGGTGTGATTGACAGGCGTGTCTTTGTTCTCAGGTATGATTGACAGGTGTGTCTTTGTTCTAAGGTG
>CM056822.1:930000-945000 GCA_029853015.1 Chelidonichthys spinosus | reverse complement strand
GCCAGCATGTAGTCTATTGAATAATGTCAAAAAAAACTGAGCATTGTTTACATTGATTACATTTTTGTATTCAGCATAAAATATAATGCAGGACTACTTTTTTCTAGAATAAATGTTATTTTTCACCTTTCAGAAGAATACAGATAGTCTCACTCACATTATTGCATGTTTATTTCATGGATATAGAATTTTGATTACAAGTTTCCGGATTGAATCGTTCCACAAAAAAAAAAAAATCTACTGCATCGTTAATCGAATCGCTGTGAAGCCAAAAATTCACACCCCTAGTATTATTGGATTATTATTATGGTAATTCATATTATTCTCATTATTGCGACCCTCCAGCTGGTGTATGAGCGGATCCCTCGGGGGGACCTGGACCAGAGGGTGATCCACCTGCGGGTTCTCGGTGACGGGGCTTTCTGGGAGAACACCCTGCTGGGAGAGACCTTCATCCCCCTGAAGAGGCTGGTCCCGGGTCAGCACTGGGTGGACTGGCATCAGCTGGGTGCTGCCGGCTCAGACTCCGCCCACTGATGGACAGGAAACCAGGATGCGTTGGATTCAAAGGGATGAAGAGAACCAGTTCTCCTCAGGAGGACAGAAGAAGAAAAAACAAAAAGGGAAGCCCTTTCAAAGTAAAAGCCTTGTGGCTGATCCTCCCTCTGTGTGAGAGGGAGACTAAGGTTAAAGCTGCAGTTTAACTCAGTTTAGCATGAAGTCATCTGGACTTTTATGACAATAATAATTTCAGAATGATCAGGTCCTTACGTTTAAAATGTCTGCTGTTATGATTTCTAACACAATGCACAATGAATCATTAAAAGTAATAAGTTAAACTAACTAACTAACTTCAGATTGAACAGACATCGTTAGAATATTTGTATTAATGCAAGTAAAGACACGTTCAGACTCTGCAAAGCAACGGTTCTCCTGTGAGTCGCATCGACCAGGAGATCTCTTCTGTTTATTCACATTATTAAGGCGGAGGAGGGGCTTAACTCCACAACGCCAAAATAATATTGCTGCTCTGAACATGTCATCGAGATCCGCCAGAAAACCGAACGCCGTTGTGTCCGTTCATAACATCATCCAGAGGCTAATCATTGTAGAATAATCTACCCAGAATCAAGTATTGATCTGTGATTTAATATCAATAACCAGATGAAAAGGATGCTGAAATAACTCCATCATGATGGTGATCAGTAAAAAGTGCTGAGTCATGCTTTGTTAGGTCTGTCTGCAAGACCACAAGATAACTACTGTTAAAACGCTGGTTTTCTGAATAGTCTGGTTGATGGTGCTAGGCTACGCTAACATGGTAGCTGCTCCATCAACACTCCATATAAGGTCATCTAGACATAAATACAAATGACTGCGTGTAAACGTGAAAATCAGAGAACTGTGCTTTGCGTGTGTTGTGAACGCACCATGAGGGGGCCCACCCATCATCCACCGGTCCTGGTCCTGGTCTCGATGTGGATCCATTCTGATCAGGATCAGTTTGGTTTAAAAACCATGTTTGAACAAGTCGATGAAAGATGAGAAGAAATTAATATAATAATAATTTGAATCATGATCGTAGCTTTCAGTCAGCGTGCACACCGGTGCATGCTGGGAAAATTGTGAAAGACATTTATCAGTGAACAGATGTAGGAGGAACATTTCCTGTCATGAAGTCGGGTCCCATTTTCAACACTTTTTCCTTTTTTTTATGACATTCTGCAGAAACCATGAGACACTGAATTATATCAGAGAAAATGTTGTTTCTCCTTCTGGGACTTTAAAAAAAAAAGCTGCGTTCAAGAATTCCACAGACTATTTGATTTTCAGCTTTTCACGTTCTGACAAAATCAAACCACCCAAAGTCGTGTTCGTCGTAGAGAGGAAGTCTGACGTTGATGTGGGCATCGACATCCGGGTCCTAACAGATATTTTTCTAGTGAGGATGGTTGATTTTCTGACTGTGGTGCACGAAGAGCGAGATCCTGTCTGCCTTTCAGCACCGACCGTCTGTTTCTCCATTTCATTCCTAGAGCCCCTGGGATGTTGTACAGGTGGGGGAGCAGTTTGGAATTTGAGGACATTTGAGGTGAATGAAGCCGCCGTTCCTCAGAGGTCATGTGATCATATCAGTCCTGTGTGAACCGCCATCTTGGTGATTTGGAGTCGTGTTTTATTTTTTGTTTTAAACCAGATAAAAAACGGAGGACTTGGGTGCAAATCCAGGAGGCTCATGTGGGTTTATAAGATGTTAAACACGGAATACCTTTTGTGTATTCACTCATTCACTCCACGGGGCACGAGATCTGATCCGTGTGGGAGTCTCACATCACAGACCCATGACATCACATACCCATGACATCGCAGACCCATGACATCGCAGACCCATGACATCGCAGACCCATGACATCGCAGACCCATGACGTCGCAGACCCATGACATCGCAGGCCCATGACATCGCAGGCCCATGACATCACAGACCCATGACATCGCAGACCCATGACATCGCAGGCCCATGACATCGCAGCCCATGACATCGCAGACCCATGACATCGCAGACCCATGACATCGCAGACCCATGACATCGCAGACCCATGACATCGCAGACCCATGAAATCGCAGACCCATGACCCATGACATCACAGACCCATGACATCGCAGACCCATGACATCACAGGCCCATGACATCACAGACCCATGACATCGCAGACCCATGACATCACAGACCCATGACATCACAGACCCATGACATCACACCCGGAGGACGATGACGGGACATTGTGTGTGAATATGAATATGATGGAGTCCCATTCTAAGAGGGCTGTGAGTTGTTTTTGACCCTGATGGCCTCCCGTAGTTCTTCAGTTCTAATTAAAGTGTGTGTTGACACATTGATGGCATCGGACCTGCCGATCATACTGTGATGAGTGAGCAGCGCTCGTTAAGAGTCTGTGTCTTCAAAATGGAGACGACTAATCAATTAGTCGATCGGAAAAAATCGGCAACTATTTTGATAATCTATTAATCATTAAATAATTGTTTGTGTAAAAATAACAAGAAAGTGCTGTTCTCAGCATCTCGACTATGGAGATTGTTTTCCTTTCTCAGTTTTGTATCGGATTAAACTGAATGTTTTGGATTTTGGAAGGAAAAAACAACGACTTTGAGAAACTGTGATGGACATTTTTCCACTATTTTGTGACGTTTTATAGCCAGAAGATGAATCTAGAAAATAATCTTACAGCTTAATGAAAACGTTAGTTTGCCCTTTCTTTGGCCCTTCTTCAAAACACAGAGTAAAATACAGCTGGTGTGAATGTGAAAGATATATTTAGATGAGTGATTATTTTTAACGGTGTGAATTATAACTTCAGTTCATCACTAAATATTCAAAGGGCGCCTGACTCACTGAGAGACGTGGATCACGTGTGACTCTTTGTTAAAGAGGTGTTTTTTGAGTGAGTTTGGTGAAGCCCGTCGATGTGATGAAGGCGATGAAGACTACAGGACAGAATGTAAGTCAGTGAGCTGGATCTGATTGGACAGACTCATGAACATGTGATTGGATGTCCCACTGCAGCGTGACGCTCTCCTCATTCATGTGTTCATTTTATTTTGGAACATGTTTTCTATTATTTGCACTACAAAATAAACTTGAATTGAAAAAGAAGGTTGAGTTTGTATTGAAGTGTTTCTTCTTTCATCGATCTTTTTTCTTTCCTTCACTTTTATATTTTTTTCATTTTTCCTCTCCCTTTGAATATCTGCTTCTTTCTCCTCCCTTCTTCCTCCTTCTCCACCTCCCTTCTTTCACCTCCCTTTCATCCTTCTCTCCCTGTCTCCTTCCACCTCCTCTTTCCTTCACATATTTCCTTCTTTCTGTTTTATTTGAGATGTTACCTACCCATTTTAGTAGTATTAGAGGGTCTGAGTACTCCCTCCACTGCAGCTACACGGTGAAAAATTGAGCAACTGACTTCTCTGAAAAGTGACATTTTCCAGTTTTAAATTATTTTTATTTAATCATTAATTTGTTTAAATGAATTTAAATTCGTTTTTTGGACTTAAATCTTCCTTTCTGGCATCTGTGGTGTTGATTTTTAAATTAATAGACGTGTTGTCACCTGTATGGTGTCTGGATATTTGTCATTTTAACAGAAACATAAGCAGGTCAGATTAAATACATGACATTTCCTCCACAGAGACTATTTCAGGGCCGCGGCGGGTCCAGATAAGGCAGCAGTCTGCGTGGGAGGCTCACAGCTGATAAACACGTGCAGCAGACTTCGGTTTCTTCCTTACGTAACAGCGGCGGTGTGCACGTGGTGCGGGAGCGCGCTCCCCCCTCCCCCGCGGTAACAGCGCGACGCTCCCTGGCCGCTCCCCGCCAGCAGGAGGACGACGCGTTGTTGACGGTCCCTGAACTTTCTGATGAAATCTCTCACCGGAGGACGACGACGACACACCGACACACGGAAGCGACGCGGCCGTTAAAACCCTACTTTTACTCGGGGACGTTGGGATACTATTAACACCCGAAGGAGAAAAACTAAACGGGACAACGGCGCTAAAGAACTGTTGGATTTTGTTATCGAATATTTCGAAGTTAGCTCCGGTTCACTACCAGCGCTAAGCTAGTTAGCTGCTCCCGCTAAGCTAGCCCGCTAGCCTCGCCGGCTGCCGTTGAAAGCCGCAGCAAACCTCCAGCCGCCTTCTTTCGTTCTTTCTTTTTTTGGATTTAAAAGCAGAGAACATGGCTCTTCCATCGTCCACGCGCCGGGATTTATCCACCGTGTTTTCCGTCCCCGTCTTCACGAAGTTCTCCACCAGGAAGAAGTCCAACCACCACTCTCAAAGCAGCGTCAACGCCGCGGAGCGCGCCGCTGTCACGGACGTTATCCCCCCGGTTCCCTCCCGCTTCGCTGGTCGGTGTGTGTGCCAGTCGGTGTAAAAGACGATGTTTCACTAAAATCAAACACTGTGATAAATGGATGCTAGCTGCTCCTGCTGACCCGGACCGGAGCCGCTGCAGCCCCCTAAAGTTTGACAGCTGTCACATTATCGGCTGAACTGAGAAAATCATCTGTTTCTCGGGTTAGTTTAAGTCAAATAATTTATATTTTGCTGTTTGAGTTTAAGATGTTCAGAAGTATGAGCGGTGAGGGACATTTATCCTGCGGGCAGAACTCGTCCTCCTCTGCCGGGCGGGGAGGCGCTTCTCCCGGCCTGGACAGCCAGGAAAGCTCGTGGATCGGCCTGCTGTCCAGGCCCGCGATGGCGTTTCTGCAGAGATATCTCCCGGGGCGGCTCCTTGCCCCGGCCCAGTCCGACACGGGAGGCGGGTGGCTCAATGGGGGTTTAAAGACCAGCTTCGTCGAAGAGGAAAGCGAGTTTTTAAGACAGCTGGACGACATGCTGCCTCAGACGCAGGACCCGGCTCCCCACCTGACCTACCTGCGGTGTCAGCACGACGCAGCCACAGGCCTGCTGGAGCCGAGCGGCGGCGGCGCGTTACCGTGGCTGACCGCCGACTCTCTGCGGGACATGGGCATTCAAGGCGCAGAAGAACTGGACTTAAATCTCTACCAGCACACTCAGATTGGATATGCGTCTTCTGTGAGGACTTTTTTCAGTCATGTTCTGTTGAGCGCAGCATCATCTCAGGAAATAAAACCGACAGGGGGGAAGGACTGGCAGCCGGCGGAGGTCCCGGTAAGAAACAACGGGGGTAAAAGCAGGACCTGGTGGGGCAGCTTCTGGGCCAGCGAGGAGAGCTCACATAAAGGCCTGTTGTCAGATGTGACCTGGGCTGAGGAAGCCCCCGTCACAGGCTGGCTTTGTCCACAGCAACCTGTGGCAGAAACAAAAGCACCCACAACAACCGACGTGTTTGTCCAAAGCGGCGGAAGGGGGTGGACGCCGAGAGAAAACACTGGACCCACTGACCTCAAAGAGGAGCCGGCTAACAACGGAGGCCTCCACAAAGTCCAGAACACCGCGGGGGCCACGACAGACCACCAGCGGCTCAGCATCAATAACCACCTGGGCAGTTCAGGAGGTGAGGCAGCACTTCTGACCCCTGATCAGGACAATGGTTACTCCAGTCTGGAGGAGGGACACTTCCACAAGTGCCACCTGAGTGATGTGAAAGCCCCAAGTGAGGCGCCGCCACAGCAGGAGGCTGACCTGATGGAAGGTGGTGCCGCCAGCAAGTCAGAGATGGAGGAAGAGACTTCTGAGGAGGGAAAGGAAGAGGAGGAAGAGCAGGAAGTAGCCCTTAATGAGGGCCAGTCCGCCGAGTCCCCGGTGCTCAGTTCCCCCCAGTGTCAGAATAAAGCCATTGCCTTCATCATGGGCTGCCCTTGCAGTGACGAGGATGACAGCAGCCAATCAGGCGGTGAGTCCAGTGACGATGATGACGATGATGACGACGGCTTTAATAGCGAGGGCTCATCTGAGCTGTCCGACTCGAACAGTGACGACCATGAGAACGATGATGAAGCTTCGGACAGCGAGGAAGACTCCGAGGCCGAGCGCCTGTGGAGCTCACTGTGCCAAAGCGTGGACCCGTACAACCCCCGAAACTTCACCGCTCGGCTGCACACCATCAGCACCCCGGCCAGGACCATCCCCACCCCCACGCCTCTGTCCTCCACCCATTCTGACCCCGCCTCCTCCCCTGACCTAGCCCCGCTGCCTCTCTCCCCCCTGGCAGCCTCCCCTCCCATCAGCTCCTCCTCCCCTCCATCTGGGACTGACACCTGGGATGACTCCACCTCAGCCAGCGAGGCCGAGGAAGCTGAAAGCCTCCGCCTTTGGAGCTCCTTCAGCTGCTCCTCGGACCCCTACAGCCCCTTTAACTTTCAGGCCCCGCTTAGGACTCGAGAACCCATTGAGGCAGGGCCCAGGGCCAGGACCAGGACTAAAAAGGCTTCCCAGCCTCCCTCTCGCCCCCTCCTCCATAACCCAGCATCTCCTCCCGAGTACAGGAAGGAGGAGGCTGAGGAGAGGCTGGACAGTGGTTTCTCTGAACCCTCCTCCGCCTCCTCCACCACAAAGAGCTGCATCGTGGCCAAAAAGGTCAGTTTCTTTGATTGTTCACAGAATGTATTTAATGTCAGGATAATTTGCATATACTTATTAAAAAACCTTCAAACATCAGAAAAAAGTTAGTCTAAAACAAGGAAAATATGGAGCATGGACAAATTGACACAAAATAATATTTGATACAGGATTTTGAAATATTAATTGATTATCAGAATACTTGCTTACTTGCCAGTTTACTTATTATTAACCTGTGATCTCATAGATCTTCATCATATTTTTTTTACTTGTCATAAAAGGGCAAAAAGAAATGTAGAACAAAGACAAAACATTCCTGAACAAAAATATCTTTTTATAAACTGTCTGTATTAAAACTATAATAGGAGACAGATTGGGATGTTTAACAGATTTGAACAGGTTTCTGGATTTAGAGCGACTCGTTTTACTGCACAACAGAACATGATGACACATGTCGAATCAAACTGAAACTCCGATCACTTTGTCATCATGACTCTGGGTCCCTCAGAGTCCCTTAGGGTCCCTCAGAGTCCCCGAGTCCCTCTGGGTCCCTCAGAGTCCCATATTAAAACCTGAAAGTGAAACTCTTTCTCGAAGAGCTCCATGTTCTCGTAGATCGTCAGGTTGCCAAGCAGACTTGTTTTGGGTTCCTGGAGAGTTTCAGCCAAAACCAGCGGTGAGCGTTGGTGGTCTGGTGTTGAGGAGTCAAAACTATGCTGTTACCAAGTTTATTCCTCCAGACAAGTTCAGGGAAACAAAACAATTTTCTTTTCTTTTTTTCTGATATGTCAAACGGTTAAAAAAAAAACCTGTGTGTGTGTGTGTGTGTGTTTTTCAAACGCTCTAAACAGCCAATCGGTGCTGAGCCCTGCACCAACACCCTGAACCTGTTTGTGCAGAGTCAGGTTAACGGTTGTAATACTCATGGTAAAAGTAAGGAAGTAAAAGTAATGCATCCCAAATTTGACTTCAGTAAAAATAACACAAGTATGAGCATCAACATAATAAAAGTACTCATCAGAAATATGTTTTATATTGATTATAATTATTGATGGTTTTAACATGTTCATCACTTTAATGTGGAGCTCATCTTAATAACTTAATATACGTCTGGGTCGTTTCTGTCATTTCTATAACTATAATAATGTATCATCTTTTATTAGGTGTTAGGGGTGTAACGGTTCACCGAAACCACGATTCGGTTCGACTTCGGTTTTTGACTCACCGTTCGGTTCAAACCTCGGTTTTTAAAAACGTACTGAAAAACCTTTTGGAAAACTTCCAGAAAAAATGTCTGGATTTTATTAAAGGATATATCAAGAACATGAACATTAGTTATATTAACAAGTATAACACTTCTCTTTAAACAAGTCCACAACAAAAACATTTTTTCTAAAAAACACTTCTATTAATCTCTTAAGGAATACAAATAATAAACATTTGTCTTAAGACCAGTCCCCACTAATAATGCATGGAATGTTACCAAACCTCTGCAGTAGTACACATAGGGTCTGTACTCACAAACGAGGCATTTTAAAGTTTGTAAGTACATCAGGAGTTTATTTAAAAAGAACACTTGCCTGATAGCTTCTACTGCTAAAGCTACGCTGTTTGCGTAGACGGCACCGTGTTTACACAGCTTCTTCTTCGTTGGTGTTTCAAGACAGTCGGCGTTTACCCAGCCGTTTCTGTGACGCGAGTTTCACGCCAGCGTATGAAAAAGTTTTGCCGATTTTTTTATAAATGCTTGTCGACCTGATAATATAAGCATTTATGAAAAAAAAATTAAGCGAAACCTTTTCATACTCTCGCGTGTAACTCGCGTCACGGTTAACAGCCAGGTATACGCCGACTGCTATTAAACACCAACGAAGAAGAAGCTGTGTAAACACGGGGGACCCGCTAGCTCAGGTTTATTAGCCATCTTGCAGAAATGAAACTAACCGGAGGGACCTGACACACGTGTGCGGTCGGGGCGGGGATGAACCGAGGTTCGGGATGATAGAATGAGTTTCTGAACCGAAGTCCTCTGAACCGAGGTTTTCCGTTTCGGTTCAGAACGTTACACCCCTGGTAGGTGTATACGGGTAAAGTTTCAGTTTCAGTATGACACCTTTCTGTTTGAATGGTTTCATAATAAAACTGAACTGAGATCAGTCTGGTTTTAAGACTTGCTGGTCTGAAATGGTGAGCACAGATCAGGTATTCAGATCACAAAGCAGCTCAAACATAAAGTCAAATAAATAAATACAACTCCAGCACGTCCCCTGTTCATAATGTACATCGGTTTACGTACGCTAACAGAACTGTTACACACAGAACTGACTGAAGCTATGTCACCCCCCTGTGGCCCAAATGAAAACTGCAGCAACTGTCATTGATTTAAATGGCTTAAATTCAAATATTTATTCACTTATGACCCAGGTCTGTCTTACGTTTTTGATTTTATAAAAACAAATTTTTTTTTTAATTTGGATTCAATTTTATTTAATTTTGGTCAAAACTCAAATCTATTTTTCAATATTTTTGCTATTTTATTCTCAAAGTTCAGGTCCAATTAAAAACTAGATTCTAAACTGAGATACAGGAATGAACTGGACACTTGTTCTTCTTCCTGTCAGGTTCGTTTCCGTGACGACGTGGAGGAGTTCTTTGCCAGCTGTGGTGAGGAGGAGGAGGAGGAGGATCGGCGTGGCCCCTGGGAGGAACTGGCCCGGGACCGTTGCCGATTCCTGCGACGCTGCCAGGAGGTGGAGCAGAGCATCGCCTACTGCCTGCAGCCGCAGCACCGCCGCCAGGTGTACCGCCGCCTCGCCACCACCCTCTACGCCTGAGGACCATCGGTCTGTCCTCTACGTCCTGGACGCCTGAGGACCATCGATCTGTCCTCTACGTCCTGGACGCCTGAGGACCATCGATCTGTCCTCTACGTCCTGGACGCCTGAGGACCATCGGTCTGTCCTCTACGTCCTGGACGCCTGAGGACCATCGATCTGTCCTCTACGCCTGAGGACCATCGATCTGTCCTCTACGCCTGAGGACCATCGATCTGTCCTCTACGCCTGAGGACCATCGATCTGTCCTCTACGCCTGAGGACCATCGGTTTGTCCTCTGAGGGCGACCCCTGTAGTTGAACACGTTTCATACTGAGGAAATGAAAAGCAGTGAGATATGAGGACAGATGGACGGACAGAGGGACTCTTGACTGACTGACGTCCTCTGTTTTGGACTGAAACCCGAGTCAGAGCCACGTCCTCACTGACTGCTTTGGTCAAATACTGACATCATCACTGTGCTTTGGTTGGACGGCGTCCTCGTTGAGTATCTGCAGCTGTTCTCAGTTTGTTCATGTCATCGTCCCGTTTTCAGTTTCACTCTCGGTGCTGATGATCAGATCAGAGACACAGAAACGAGCTGCAGGAGACGTTTCACCAAACGTCTGTTCAAAGGGTTTCATCCGATCGGCACCAGATTCTTGATAATAATATGTCCTTTAATCGATTATGGAAGCTGACGACCCGTTTAGTTTGTCTTTCAGAGCAGATCAGAAGGATTGATTACTCGACAGAGGGTTGCAGACGGAAGAAGAACAGCACTTCTCCACATCTGAGAAACGTCTATCAGAGACATTTAAATATTGATTTTACATGATTCTAATGATTTCAGCTCATTTCATGTTTTCAGCAGCTTCTTTCTGTGACTCGGATGTGAGTGGATGATCACCGGCGGTCCGACTGCAGCTGGACTCGTCTGCACAGAACCATTCAGGTGTCGAGTGTTTCTATATAAGCTTTTAGTTTTTATCTTTCAAGCCAAAGACGACGCTCGGGTGTGAGTGACTGGAGGAGGAGGAGGAGGAGAAGTTTGGACCCGGATTGCTTTGCATGAATTAAACTCATTAATTCAGAAAATGTTCCTCCACATGCTCTCGCAGTATCCGCCCATAATCAATACATAGTGTTTCTGCCTCTCATCAGTATATCAATCAGTGGTATTAATGAATCAGCTGACAAACCGTAGTCTCGGTAAGTTTGAAGGGTGAAAAGAGTTTAATATTTCATCTTGTAATACAAAGAAAACTCATCCAAACATTCTAAAAACCATCTAAATGATAATTAAATGTTATCAGAAGTATTGATGATCGATATGCAGTTATTCTCATTTAAACATCCGACTGAATTATGTGTTTATTTAAAGGTTCAGCCGTGTGGTTCTTCATCATGTCAGCTGAATCTGCTTCACAGAAGAGTAAAACTCAGAATCAGCAGCCATAAGAAATGAATCAGTCTTTTTAGAAATTACAACATTAGATTTACATGGTGATGTTTGCATCGTATCTTAAGTTTGATGCAGCCGTGTCGCCGTGAACAGAAACCACTGTTTGGCCTTCAGGTTTACACACTTTATACGATAGTTTAAGTGAGCACAGCCATGCAAGTTCATTACAAATTAATTACATTGAATTTAATGTGCAGCAGATGCAGAAATACCATTATTAGTATGTGGGGACACCAAATATGTCAAATGCAGTGAAACTAGTTGAAAGTTGCCATTTTCTTTAATATTTTCAGGTTTAAAACCCACAAACCTAAAATGCCCGGCTGCCGCTGATCTAACATTATTATTATTGTTATGATTATTATTGTTCACGCTGCTCCGCTGTCCAAGAAAACCCAAATTTAACCGCTGTCTTGTTTTGAAGACAGTTGCATTTATTGTGCAGCAGTGGGAGACATTGGGTTTGTATTAGCAGCACGTCGCCGCGGCAACCAGCTCACAAAACTGTATTGCAAAGCTCCATCGCCTCCGTGTCACCTGATAGATGATGTATAAACAGACAATTTAAATGAAAATCTTTAACCGGAGACTGAAACTGTTCATTTTCATGATCTCGTTATTAACAGAATGGAAATGTTGCAGATAGTCAGCTGACTGATGAAGAGAGAAACTACCAGTTAAATTGAACAATTACATTTTAATTGTCACTATTTAACCCAAGGAGAAGCTTCATCATCGTCTGCATGCTGCACTGAGATAACGTCTCCACAGGAGGAAGCGGACCGATCGGTGTTGTGTTTCTGTCGGCTGATGTTGTCGTGACGTATAATTAATAGAATTATAATTAATAGAATTATAATTAAAGACGGGAAGTTCGTCCAAGAAGTCCGAGAGCGAACAACATGATGAATCTTTGGTGTTATTTCAGTGTCGGAAACACAATGCTTTTATTTTTCTAATGCTTTGTTTGGTGGGTAACTCGTTCTGCTTCATTTCCTCAAAGTGAATATGACTATTAAATCAATATTTAATGATCACTCTGGTTTCTTTTGGTTTTTCTTCCTCTGGACGCGTCTGTCGTTCAGGTTCCAACACAAACTGAATCAAGACCTTTGAAAAACTGTGTGGAAGATGTTTTTTCCCCAACAGATTGATGGGGCTGCAGTTCATCCACCAGGGGGCGCTGCTCATCCAACGGGGAGCTGCTGACACCTACAGGACAGCAGAGTTACTGCACACAGGTAAACAGCTGCTTCAGTCCCAACCCCACCCACGGGTGTCACTGCTCCTTGGTGTTTAGTCTTTCAGCAGTATAAGAAGGTTCATGCTCCCTTCTGGATGAGCCAGAAGAACTGGTGAGCCTCTGACTCTTAGAGTAAAACTTCCTCTAGCATTAACTTTACAGTTTTTCTTTTTCAATTAAAAAACATGATTTAAAGGGTGAACGTGGCAAAAACAGACATTTTGAGTGTTAATGTTATTACAGAGATCGTTCCTGCTGCCTGTTTTTAATATCTGGCAATGGCAAACAATGTTCAGTTGATTAATTCCTATTGTCTCACATGCTGCATGTAAAGAAACATCTTCAGTGTGTATTATTTATTTCTATTCATCAGAAACACTGAAAGCTCTGGAAGATGTAAATAAAGTAGTAAGACATGATGTTTCTTCTGTCTTCATCTCTAACATGAATGGATACAAACGAATCATCATTATTATTGTTGTATTAATAACGGTCCTTCTGATCCACTTCCACAGAGGCCACGTTGACGTCTTCAGGTAGTCCTGCCCCAGTTCAAGTCAAACAGGAAGTAGCAGGTGGTGTTCTCAGTCCTCCGTCAGACCCCCCTCCATGGTCCGGTCCTCCTCCAGGTCCACCAGGCCCTGCAGGTACTTGATGTACCTGATGGCGGCCCTCAGCGTCTCCACCTTGCTGAGCCGCTTGTCGGCGCCGTGACCCGGCAGGTGGTCCCTCAGCGCGGCGTAGCCCTGGTTCACACAGCGCACCCGCTGCCGCTCACGCTCGTTCCTCTTCTGGATGAACGCCGGCTCCAACGGACACTCGAACACATGGAAGTGTCCGTGGTGGTGGAAGGAGGCCAGGCAGGGCAGCAGCCCGGGGCCGGAGCCCCTCAGAGTGGCCATGCCGGAGGGGTAGAGGAGGAGCGGCACGGGGCCCGACATCTGAGACATGCTGCAGCCCTCACCTGGAGCAGCAGGGGGCGACAACCTCAGGTAAGACGATGGGGGGAAGGTGGAGCTCATCATGTGACCTGCACAGACCTGCTGACCCCTGAACACACCACGCACCTGTGAACACACCACGCACCTGTGAACACACCACGCACCTGTGAACACACCACGCACCTGTGAACACACCACACACCTGTAAACACACCACGGACCCCTGAACACACCACGGACCCCTGGACACAACACGGACCCCTGAACACACCACACACCTGTAAACACACCACGGACCCCTGGACACACCACGGACCTGTAAACACACCACGGACCCCTGGACACAACACGGACCCCTGGACACAACACGGACCCTGAACACACCACACACCTGTAAACACACCACGGACCCCTGGACACACCACGGACCCCTGGACACAACACGGATCCCTGAACACACCACGCACCTGTGAACACACCACACACCTGTAAACACACCACGGACCCCTGAACACACCACGGACCCCTGGACACAACACGGACCCCTGAACACACCACACACCTGTGAACACACCACGGACCCCTGGACACACCACGGACCTGTAAACACACCACGGACCCCTGGACACACCACGGACCCCTGGACACAACACGGACCCCTGAACACACCACACACCTGTAAACACACCACGGACCCCTGGACACACCACGGACCTGTAAACACACCACGGACCCCTGGACACAACACGGATCCCTGAACACATCACACATCTGTGAACACACCATGGACCCCTGGACACACCACACATCTGTGAACACACCACAGACCCCTGAACACACCACGGACCTGTAAACACACCACGGACCCCTGGACACGCCACACATCTGTGAACACACCACAGACCCCTGAACACATCACAGACCTGTAAACACAACACAGACCTGTAAACACAACACAGACCTGTAAACACAACACGGACCCCTGAACACACCACAGACCTGTAAACACACCACGGACCCCTGGACACGCCACACATCTGTGAACACACCACAGACCCCTGAACACATCACAGACCTGTAAACACAACACAGACCTGTAAACACAACACGGACCCCTGAACACACCACAGACCTGTAAACACAACACGGACCCCTGAACACACCACAGACCTGTAAACACAACACGGACCCCTGAACACACACGGACCCCTGAACACACCACAGACCTGTAAACACAACACGGACCCCTGAACACACCCGAGGGGTATTCCATCAAACTAGCTAAGCGCAAAGCCGGGCTAATTTCGATAAGCCTCGCTACCTTTAGCTAGAGTTGCGTTCCATCAACGTGACTTGAGGCACTCTCCGCTAAGTAACCATGGAAATTTATCCGACCAAACTAGCCTGCTCCGGGGCAGGCTAAACATCAGGCTTACTTTAGCGGGGGTTTCAGAGAAGTCCGTCTGTCGGAA
>CM056822.1:860000-920000 GCA_029853015.1 Chelidonichthys spinosus | reverse complement strand
ATAGTCATACTCTCTCACAGACAGTAATACTCTCTCACAGACAGTAATACTCTCACAGCCTTTATTAAAGGCAGCCGGACGGAGACGTGAACGCCGTCTCACAGGAAACGGGAGGATCAGAGGTCAGAGTTCAAACTCATTCTTCAATATGAAGAAACGTAAAAGTCCAGAATCGGGAAAGATCTGCTACCAGGGCCTCCACATGGTTCCGTCGGGGCCCGGCGGCTGCTTCACTGCAGCCTGCTTCTGTCTGGGGATGGAGGAGGAGGAGGAGGAGGAGGACGAGGAGGAGGAGGGGGAGGAGGGGGCCGCCATGGCTTGGAGGAACCCCGGCTGCGGCGGCAGCATCACTTCCTCCAGGGAGCCGGCGGACAGGAAGTGCAGCGTCTCCTTCCAGCAGCGGGAGTAGCCGTGCCCGTGAGCTGGCGTGTGATTGGCCGGCGGGCCCCGAGGATGCAGCCGCTGCTGCAGGAACGCCACGGTCATCTCCAGGACGTCGGCCTTCTCCAGCTTGGCGTTGGGGTCCTGCTGCTGGAACTCCTTCTCCAGCAGGACCTTCAGCTGCTGGATGCAGCCGTTGATGCGGTCTCGCCGCATCTTCTCCACCGCCGGTTTCCTCAGCTGAGGGACAAAGACGGGAAGCGGAGGTCAGAAAGGAGGCGCAGAGAGACGGTGTGAGGAGGCGCAGAGCAGCAGGACTTACCTTGTGTCGGTCTCTGGTGGACGGCGGGGAGACGGGAGAGACTCTGGTGCTGCTGGGAGCCATGCTGGTCGGAGCAGAGTGAGCTGTGGCCCCGAGGAGCCCCTCCTCTACTTATAGGCCACATTAGCATCACAAAGCCATGAGTCCCAGGCAGATCAGCGTTCCCACACTCTGAGGCCGGGGGGCGGGGCCAACTACAACACAGAGAGCATGATGATGGTGGACCGGCCTCACGGCCTCCTGGAGGAGCTGCTGCTGACAGGAGGAGCTTTATTACCTGGGAACCTTCCTGCTGTCTGACGGGCAGGCGGCTGCAGATGTGCACACACACACACACACACACACACACACACACACAGATAAGCTGACTCCAGGTCAGTTTCCAGGCTCCGTGCAGGTGGACTGACCTGAGAGCTGCTGCTGTGTGTTTGATCGAGCACGCTTCATATTTTATTTTCCAGGAAGATTTTTATTTTACAGGATTTCTATTTTTTTCAGCTCACATGATTAAAGATATTTTCTGATTTAGTTCAGAACAAACTAAAATACTAAAAGAGACGAGGAGGAAAATTGGAGGGAAACAAAACTGTCAATTAAATACAATTATGGTGTGAAGGCACACTTCTATTGTCCTCCTCGTCCTCGTCCTCCTCCTCTCTTTAGGAGCAGATGTAATAAAGGGGACGGAGAGTGTGGGAAACCAGGCTGGGATCCTGCTCACACACCCTCCAGTCAATAGCCCCCCCCGCCCCCCGCCACACACACACACACACACACACCTCCCCCCCCTCCTCAGAGCCTCCACAACACACGTGTTTAATTTCTTTCATGACATTTAGGTTGAGGAAAACTATCACGACACGCAGACTGGAGCACGGTGTCATGGTAGCATAGTAGCATGGTAGCATGATTGTGATACTAATGTGGTAGTTGGTAGCCATGGTACCATGGTAGAGTGGTACTGATGGTAGCATGGTAGCAATGGGAGTATGGTCACATTATAGTGATGGTAGTGTGGTAGCGATGGTAGCATTATAGCGATAGTAGTGTGGTAGCATGGTAGTGTGGTAGTGCTGGTAGTGTGGTAGCATGGTAGTGTGGTAGCATGGTAGTGTGGTAGCGATGGTAGTGTGGTAGTGATGGTAGTGTGGTAGCGATGGTAGCATTATAGCGATAGTAGTGTGGTAGCGATGGTAGTGTGGAAGCGATGGTAGCATTATAGCGATAGTAGTGTGGTAGTGATGGTAGTGTGGTAATGATGGTAGTGTGGTAGCGATGGTAGTGTGGTAGTGCTGGTAGCGATGGTAGTGTGGTAGCGATGGTAGTGTGGTAGCGATGGTAGCATTATAGCGATAGTAGTGTGGTAGCGTGGTAGTGATGGTAGTGTGGTAGCGATGGTAGTGTGGTAGCGATGGTAGCATTATAGCGATAGTAGTGTGGTAGTGATGGTAGTGTGGTAATGATGGTAGTGTGGTAGCGATGGTAGTGTGGTAGTGCTGGTAGCGATGGTAGTGTGGTAGTGCTGGTAGCGATGGTAGTGATGGTAGTGTGGTAGCGATGGTAGTGTGGTAGCGATGGTAGCATTATAGCGATGGTAGTGTGGTAGCGATGGTAGTGTGGTAGCGATGGTAGTGTGGTAGCGATGGTAGCATTATAGCGATAGTAGTGTGGTAGCGATGGTAGTGTGGTAGCGATGGTAGCATTATAGCGATAGTAGTGTGGTAGCGTGGTAGTGATGGTAGTGTGGTAGCGATGGTAGTGTGGTAGCGATGGTAGCATTATAGCGATAGTAGTGTGGTAGTGATGGTAGTGTGGTAATGATGGTAGTGTGGTAGCGATGGTAGTGTGGTAGTGCTGGTAGTGTGGTAGTGCTGGTAGTGTGGTAGTGTGGTAGCATGGTAGTGTTGTAGCATGGTAATGTGGTGGCATGGTAGTGTGGTAGTGCTGGTAGTGTGGTAGTGCTGGTAGTGTGGTAGCGATGGTAGTGTGGTAGTGTTGGTAGTGTGGTAGTGTGGTAGCGATGGTAGTGTGGTAGCATGGTAGTGTTGTAGCATGGTAGTGTGGTAGTGCTGGTAGTGTGGTAGCGCTGGTAGTGTGGTAGCTATGGTAGTGTGGTAGCGATGGTAGTGTGGTAGCATGGTAGTGTTGTAGCATGGTAGTGTGGTAGCATGGTAGTGTGGTAGTGCTGGTAGTGTGGCAGCGATGGTAGTGTGGTAGCATGGTAGTGTGGTAGCATGGTAGTGTTGTAGCATGGTTGTGTGGTAGCATGGTAGTGTGGTAGTGCTGGTAGTGTGGTAGCGATGGTAGTGTGGTAGCATGGTAGTGTGGTAGCGATGGTAGTGTGGTAGCATGGTAGTGTTGTAGCATGGTAGTGTGGTAGCATGGTAGTGTGGTAGTGCTGGTAGTGTGGTAGTGCTGGTAGTGTGGTAGCGATGGTAGTGTGGTAGCATGGTAGTGTGGTAGCGATGGTAGTGTGGTAGCGATGGTAGCATTATAGCGATAGTAGTGTGGTAGCATGGTAGTGTGGTAGTGCTGGTAGTGTGGTAGCGATGGTAGTGTGGTAGCGATGGTAGTGTGGTAGCATGGTAGTGTGGTAGCGATGGTAGTGTGGTAGCGATGGTAGCATTATAGCGATAGTAGTGTGGTAGCATGGTAGTGTGGTAGCATGGTAGTGTGGTAGTGCTGGTAGTGTGGTAGTGCTGGTAGTGTGGTAGCGATGGTAGTGTGGTAGCATGGTAGTGTGGTAGCATGGTAGTGTGGTAGCGATGGTAGCATTATAGCGATAGTAGTGTGGTAGCATGGTAGTGTGGTAGTGCTGGTAGTGTGGTAGTGATGGTAGTGTGGTAGCGATGGTAGTGTGGTAGTGCTGGTAGTGTGGTAGTGCTGGTAGTGTGGTAGCATGGTAGTGTGGTAGCGATGGTAGTGTGGTAGCGATGGTAGCATTATAGCGATAGTAGTGTGGTAGCATGGTAGTGTGGTAGTGATGGTAGTGTGGTAGCGATGGTAGTGTGGTAGCATGGTAGTGTGGTAGCGCTGGTAGTGTGGTAGCGATGGTAGTGTGGTAGCGATGGTAGTGTGGTAGTGCTGGTAGTGTGGTAGCGATGGTAGTGTGGTAGTGCTGGTAGTGTGGTAGCATGGTAGTGTGGTAGCATGGTAGTGTTGTAGCATGGTAGTGTGGTAGTGCTGGTAGTGTGGTAGTGCTGGTAGTGTGGTAGCGATGGTAGTGTGGTAGTGCTGGTAGTGTGGTAGTGTGGTAGCGATGGTAGTGTGGTAGCATGGTAGTGTGGTAGCATGGTAGTGTGGTAGTGCTGGTAGTGTGGTAGCGATGGTAGTATGGTAGTGTGGTAGCGATGGTAGTGTGGTAGCATGGTAGTGTTGTAGCATGGTAGTGTGGTAGCATGGTAGTGTGGTAGTGCTGGTAGTGTGGTAGCGATGGTAGTGTGGTAGCATGGTAGTGTGGTAGCATGGTAGTGTTGTAGCATGGTAGTGTGGTAGCATGGTAGTGTGGTAGTGCTGGTAGTGTGGTAGTGCTGGTAGTGTGGTAGCGATGGTAGTGTGGTAGCATGGTAGTGTGGTAGCGATGGTAGTGTGGTAGCATGGTAGTGTTGTAGCATGGTAGTGTGGTAGCATGGTAGTGTGGTAGTGCTGGTAGTGTGGTAGTGCTGGTAGTGTGGTAGCGATGGTAGTGTGGTAGCATGGTAGTGTGGTAGCGATGGTAGTGTTGTAGCGATGGTAGCATTATAGCGATAGTAGTGTGGTAGCATGGTAGTGTGGTAGCGCTGGTAGTGTGGTAGCGATGGTAGTGTGGTAGCGATGGTAGTGTGGTAGTGTGGTAGCGATGGTAGTGTGGTAGCGATGGTAGCATTATAGCGATAGTAGTGTGGTAGCATGGTAGTGTGGTAGTGCTGGTAGTGGGGTAGTGCTGGTAGTGTGGTAGCGATGGTAGTGTGGTAGCATGGTAGAGTGGTAGCGATGGTAGTGTGGTAGCGATGGTAGCATTATAGCGATAGTAGTGTGGTAGCATGGTAGTGTTGTAGCATGGTAGTGTGGTAGTGCTGGTAGTGTGGTAGCGCTGGTTGTGTGGTAGCTATGGTAGTGTGGTAGCGATGGTAGTGTGGTAGCATGGTAGTGTTGTAGCATGGTAGTGTGGTAGCATGGTAGTGTGGTAGTGCTGGTAGTGTGGCAGCGATGGTAGTGTGGTAGCATGGTAGTGTGGTAGCATGGTAGTGTTGTAGCATGGTTGTGTGGTAGCATGGTAGTGTGGTAGTGCTGGTAGTGTGGTAGCGATGGTAGTGTGGTAGCATGGTAGTGTGGTAGCGATGGTAGTGTGGTAGCATGGTAGTGTTGTAGCATGGTAGTGTGGTAGCATGGTAGTGTGGTAGTGCTGGTAGTGTGGTAGTGCTGGTAGTGTGGTAGCGATGGTAGTGTGGTAGCATGGTAGTGTGGTAGCGATGGTAGTGTGGTAGCGATGGTAGCATTATAGCGATAGTAGTGTGGTAGCATGGTAGTGTGGTAGTGCTGGTAGTGTGGTAGCGATGGTAGTGTGGTAGCGATGGTAGTGTGGTAGCATGGTAGTGTGGTAGCGATGGTAGTGTGGTAGCGATGGTAGCATTATAGCGATAGTAGTGTGGTAGCATGGTAGTGTGGTAGCATGGTAGTGTGGTAGTGCTGGTAGTGTGGTAGTGCTGGTAGTGTGGTAGCGATGGTAGTGTGGTAGCATGGTAGTGTGGTAGCATGGTAGTGTGGTAGCGATGGTAGCATTATAGCGATAGTAGTGTGGTAGCATGGTAGTGTGGTAGTGCTGGTAGTGTGGTAGTGATGGTAGTGTGGTAGCGATGGTAGTGTGGTAGTGCTGGTAGTGTGGTAGTGCTGGTAGTGTGGTAGCATGGTAGTGTGGTAGCGATGGTAGTGTGGTAGCGATGGTAGCATTATAGCGATAGTAGTGTGGTAGCATGGTAGTGTGGTAGTGATGGTAGTGTGGTAGCGATGGTAGTGTGGTAGCATGGTAGTGTGGTAGCGCTGGTAGTGTGGTAGCGATGGTAGTGTGGTAGTGCTGGTAGTGTGGTAGCGATGGTAGTGTGGTAGTGCTGGTAGTGTGGTAGCATGGTAGTGTGGTAGCATGGTAGTGTTGTAGCATGGTAGTGTGGTAGTGCTGGTAGTGTGGTAGTGCTGGTAGTGTGGTAGCGATGGTAGTGTGGTAGTGCTGGTAGTGTGGTAGTGTGGTAGCGATGGTAGTGTGGTAGCATGGTAGTGTGGTAGCATGGTAGTGTGGTAGTGCTGGTAGTGTGGTAGCGATGGTAGTATGGTAGTGTGGTAGCGATGGTAGTGTGGTAGCATGGTAGTGTTGTAGCATGGTAGTGTGGTAGCATGGTAGTGTGGTAGTGCTGGTAGTGTGGTAGCGATGGTAGTGTGGTAGCATGGTAGTGTGGTAGCATGGTAGTGTTGTAGCATGGTAGTGTGGTAGCATGGTAGTGTGGTAGTGCTGGTAGTGTGGTAGTGCTGGTAGTGTGGTAGCGATGGTAGTGTGGTAGCATGGTAGTGTGGTAGCGATGGTAGTGTGGTAGCATGGTAGTGTTGTAGCATGGTAGTGTGGTAGCATGGTAGTGTGGTAGTGCTGGTAGTGTGGTAGTGCTGGTAGTGTGGTAGCGATGGTAGTGTGGTAGCATGGTAGTGTGGTAGCGATGGTAGTGTTGTAGCGATGGTAGCATTATAGCGATAGTAGTGTGGTAGCATGGTAGTGTGGTAGCGCTGGTAGTGTGGTAGCGATGGTAGTGTGGTAGCGATGGTAGTGTGGTAGTGTGGTAGCGATGGTAGTGTGGTAGCGATGGTAGCATTATAGCGATAGTAGTGTGGTAGCATGGTAGTGTGGTAGTGCTGGTAGTGGGGTAGTGCTGGTAGTGTGGTAGCGATGGTAGTGTGTTAGCATGGTAGAGTGGTAGCGATGGTAGTGTGGTAGCGATGGTAGCATTATAGCGATAGTAGTGTGGTAGCATGGTAGTGCTGGTAGTGTGGTAGTGTGGTAACGATGGTAGTGTGATAGTGCTGGTAGTGCTGGTAGTGTGGTAGCATGGTAGTGTGGTAGCGATGGTAGTGTGGTAGCGATGGTAGCATTATAGCGATAGTAGTGTGGTAGCATGGTAGTGTGGTAGCGATGGTAGTGTGGTAGCGATGGTAGTGTGGTAGCATGGTAGTGTGGTAGCGATGGTAGTGTGGTAGCGATGGTAGTGTGGTAGTGCTGGTAGTGTGGTAGCGATGGTAGTGTGGTAGCGATGGTAGTGTGGTAGCGATGGTAGTGTGGTAGCGATGGTAGCATTATAGCGATAGTAGTGTGGTAGCATGGTAGTGTGGTAGCGATGGTAGTGTGGTAGCATGGTAGTGTGGTAGCGCTGGTAGTGTGGTAGCGATGGTAGCATTATAGCGATGGTAGTGTGGTAGCGATGGTAGTGTGGTAGCGATGGTAGTGTGGTAGCGATGGTAGCATTATAGCGATGGTAGTGTGGTAGCGATGGTAGTGTGGTAGCGATGGTAGCATGATAGCGACATGTTGATTAAAATCCGGCATCATTGGAGCCTAATGCATGCTGGGATACGTCGGGGCGTGAAGGTTCCTTCAGTTTCAGCCTCTGAATCAGGAAAACAAAGCTGAACTGAACTGGGACCCTGACCATGTCTCACTCTGTACACCTCACCTGTCTCACACCTCACCTGTCTCACATCTGACAGGTCACAGGAAGCAACAGCACCTAAAAATATGTGGCCCCGCCCCCTCTCTCCTGGGGACCTCCCCCTCCCAGTACAAAGCATTCCTGAGGCTCCTGTGATGGACCAGGCTTTGGGAGCTGGGAACAGCCTGACCTTGGACTCTTGGTCCTGGATCTGGTCCAGGGAGGTTAGGTGACATCATCGTCCCAGAGAAGACACGCGTGAAAACAGTCCGTCACTTTGGGTTTCTGTAAGAACGTCGAGAGAAGCAGCTGTCATGTGACTTATAAACTCATCAATTAGTGCAGCTTTATATTTATAATATATTTATATATATAAAATAGTAAATCCTATATTTATTATATTTGTATTAATCTCATCTGCAAAGTAACTAATGATGTCATAAGCAGGTAGAATATTACCTGTGAGGTGTAGTGTTACTATAAAGGATGAAGTACCTCAACATTGTACTGAAGTACATTTGTTCATGTTGTGCTCCAGCGATTAGATGGCACCAGAGCACCTATTTACCTCTCATTATCACACCTGCACACTCGTATGTGCTGGGGGTCTGGGTCTCACGTGCCCCCCCTCCTCTCCCGGTCCAGATGGCCCATTGAGGGCCGGAGCTTAATGAGGGTCTGGAGGATCAGTGGCGGCCGCCGCAGGGTGGGCGGGGCCTGAATGGAGGCTGAAGTGTGGGAACGAGGATCCGCCTGCCGCTCTCACACATTCCTCAGAGCAGAGTGCTGCTGGGCGTGTGTGTGCGCACGTGGAGTGTGTGTGTGTGTAGCGGTGTGTGGAGGGGTCCACTGTGACCGGGGGGGGGGGGCACTGGAATGTGTGACTCACGTGTCAGGAACGCTCGGCGAGGACCAGAAGAAGAGAAGCTTTCAGCGTCTGTCTCCTGCAGCTTCATGGTCATCAACACCACTAAAGAACTTCCTCCGTCGCCGGGGCAACCCTCCTCCCATCAACCATCAATAGAAGCGTCCAATATTAGAAATGAATAGACCAAAAGAAAAACGCAGCACAAACAACAGCAGTAAAAATACTTCAAAGTACTTCAAAATCCCACTGAAGTAATAGTAACGAGGTACTCCCAATTCAATTGTATTTCTAGTGTCATATCACAACAGAAGTCATCTCAGGACACTTGAGAGTCAATACAATCTCAAAGTCCCAACATCACCCAGGGGGCGAAAAACTGCCTTAATAGGCTTTTAGGCAGAAATCTGGTGCAAACTACTATCTGTTGGTAGTAGTATAGTAGTAGTAGCATTAACAGTAGTGGTGGTATTAACAGAAGCAATCTCAGTTTCACTAAAGTATATTATAATTTTTCACCTGCTTATGTCGAGTCCGGTCTGCTTTTGTGAGCTTTTATTTTGGCGGGAGCTGGTGTGAACGGTCCAGCTACTGCTCGGATCACAAAAAACAACCAGTGTATATTACTATTGTCATAGTAATATTATTGTATTTTACAGATGGATCCAGCAGGGTTGCTATTCTAGGTGTCACTCTGATCCACCCGTCGCTCTTCCACAGTCCAAATATGGTCGCTTCCTTCCCGGTTCCTTCCTCAGATGGAAATGGCTGCAGCCGATTATCAGCTGGTTTACTGGTGATATCCACGATGACGCCGTGTTGCTGAGCAACAGCTGGAGAACGAGTCCTTATTGATAAGACATGGAGATTTTTATATTTAAAGTATAAATACCTGAAAATCAACTTGTGTCTGTTTGTAAGTGGAAGAAGACTCTTGAAAGTGTAAAACCTCTTTGTAGTCCCACTAGACTCACGTGGACCAGGATGACCCCTATAACATCACGTCAGCTGTTGGCCAAGACCATCAGGTATGGGTCACTACAAGGCTGCAGTGGAACGACTCCAGCAGCGCCCCCTGCTGGAGGATCTCAGTAGGGTCAGCACCGCAGCTACCGACTATTCTCACAGAAGAAGAAGAAGCTCCAGAGGATCAGAGTGGATCTGGACACACACACACACACACACACACACACACACACACACACACACACACACACACACACACACACACAATGAAATGAAAAGTTTGGAACATGATGCTCACGCTGTGTATTTTCTTCCAGTGTGAGGAAACACTGCTGGTCTCAACTAGAAGGAAACAAACCGGTTTGAAGAACCTCCAGAGATGTACATGTCTTTCACTCCACCTGGTGGTCATTCACTGTCATTACACAATTACAGCAATTAATAGAAGTATTACACACTTTTTAAAATTCTAATAATAATAATTATTATAATATTATAATATTAATAATGCAGGTTTAAAAAGAAAGTTTCAAGCCAGCTAAGATATTAGCGGTTACATTAAAAAAGGTATATTAAATATATAAATTACACACCTTTGACTTAATAGTTGACCTACTGCATGTAATAAAATAACAAAGAACATAATGATAAGGTAATGCATTTGTTTTCTCTGTTAACATCAGAAAGTAAAGAAGAAGAAGGTGAAGAAGGCCGCGGAGACGTGATCGAAAGTTCAACAAGCGGCTCTAAAATAGAACCTCTGAATGTGGCCTGTGATTGGCTGAGGATATTTAAAATGCTCGGTGATTGGCTGCTCGTGACCCGCCTGTGGAACGTTCCATTTCGGAATGCGGAGGGGGGGGGACAGTGAAGAAGTTCACCGGGAAAACGAGCTTCTCTCCGTCGGTTTGATCCCATGAGAACATTCACCGTTAAACTGATACACGGTTCTCAGTGAATCCGGTATCTTAACCCCCCAGCGACACTACCGGGACATCAGGACGGTTCAGCGGTGGGAGGAGGCATGGCCCGCCCTACTCTACCTCTGATTGGCTTACCCTAACGTACTAGCCAATCAGAGGCGGGATAGCTCGGACGCGTTTCCGCCATCGCAGGATTCGTACTCGGGGTAGTCAGTCCTCCTCCAGACGTCTCCGTCGGACCCGTATCTGCCCAGAGTTCGATCCGTGCTCAGGTGTGTCCGAGGCCGCGTCCGCTCCGTTTCCTCCACCTGTCAAAGACAACATGCTGCGCGTGAGGGCGGCGGCGAGCCAAGCATGGAGGGGGTGAGTACGAGCGCGAGCTCCTGGCACGAGACGTCTTCACCTACACCAGATGTCAGCCAGCAGCTAATGCTAACCGAGACATGTTGTGATCTGTGGTGGGACGGGGCATGACGTAACGTGACGTGACGTGACGATTAACCACGCTGTCAATTTGCTTCATGCCGTATGTAATGATCTGACAGGTTGAAGTAGCTCCTTCCTCTGCTCCTCTTCCTCAGTGTAATACCAGCTGATCTTCTGACTCCTCTCTGGTTGTATAGAAGTCTATGAGAAAATGGTCCTACTTCTCTCTGCTGGCCACCAGGGGGCGACTCCTCTCTGGTTGTATAGAAGTCTATGAGAAAATGGTCCTACTTCTCTCTGCTGGCCACCAGGGGGCGACTCCTCTCTGGTTGTATAGAAGTCTATGAGAAAATGGTCCTACTTCTCTCTGCTGGCCACCAGGGGGCGACTCCTCTCTGGTTGTATAGAAGTCTATGAGAAAATGGTCCTACTTCTCTCTGCTGGCCACCAGGGGGCGACTCCTCTCTGGTTGTATAGAAGTCTATGAGAAAATGGTCCTACTTCTCTCTGCTGGCCACCAGGGGGCGACTCCTCTCTGGTTGTATAGAAGTCTATGAGAAAATGGTCCTACTTCTCTCTTGATGTATTATCTCAGTAAACATTGTAAACATGAGTTTATGGTCTCAATCTCTAGTTTCAAGTCTTCTTCAATCCAGCATGATGTTCATTTAGTACATTATGGTCCATTTAGAGTCCACCAGACCAGGAAGCAGGGGATGCTGTAGGGGGCGGGGCTTACCTGCTGATTGACAGGACTGGACTACCACAGCTGTAAGGTGTGTTCAGTGACCTTGACTCTTTATCTTCAGAATCAGAACTCACCTGTTTATCTGTGACTTCTGTAACAATAAACTCCTTCAGCTCCCAGATGTTTGTTATTCTCTCTCATGAACCAGCTGTGACCTTCAGTCTGCACGTTTTGACTGGAGGAGAGGGAGAGGGAGGGAGAGAGAGAGAGAGAGAGAGAGAGAGAGAGAGAGAGAGAGAGAGAGAGAGAGAGAGAGAGAGATCCTGCTGTGATGAAACTGGATAAAACCAGAACCAGTTGTTCATCAGAAAATGACTGAAGTCCAGTGAAGCAACAAAGGAAGTCTCTGAATGTCTCGGGTTCAGACTGACACTCTTTTATGTATTTATGTATATATGTATATATATATATATATAACTCTCATATTCACTTTCTATGATTCTGATGATCACATGAAGGAAGCCAGGATCTGAATCTGTTATTAAGAACATGAACAGAATGGTGTTCATGTTCAAAGTTAATGTTTGAACCAGCACGGCCAAAGTCTCACGTTTCACCCTGTCACCCCAGCCTGGGACCGGTCTGCCTGTGATGAAGACCAGATCCAGTTCAAAGAGGGTCCGGCTGGAACCAGTTCAGGACCCGGATTTTCACGGTCCCTTCAGGTCAAAGTCTACCTGTGCTGTGTTGCTAACTGTGTGTGTGTGTGTGTGTGTGTGTGTGTGTGTGTTGTGTGTGTGTGTGTGTGTGTGTGTGTGTGTGTGTGTAGGTTCAGAACGTCCCCCCGTGCGGCGGTGGGGGTGAAGAATGAGCCCATCCTCGGCTTCTTGGAGGGCAGCGCTGAAAGAAAAGATCTGCTGAAGGTAAAACCTGCGTCCCCCCCCACAGTCCTGTAACAGCTGGTCCCCCACAGTCCTGTAACAGCTGGCCCCCCCACAGTCCTGTAACAGCTGGTCCCCCACAGTCCTGTAACAGCTGGTCCCCCACAGTCCTGTCACAGCTGGCCCCCCCACAGTCCTGTAACAGCTGCCCCCCCACCCCACGGTCCTGTAACAGCTGGTCCCCCCACAGTCCTGTAACAGCTGCCCCCCCCCCACCCCCCCACCCCACGGTCCTGTAACAGCTGGCCCCCCACAGTCCTGTAACAGCTGGTCCCCCCACAGTCCTGTCACAGCTGGTCCCCCCACAGACCTGTAACAGCTGCCCCCCCCCCACCCCACAGTCCTGTAACAGCTGGTCCCCCCCACAGTCCTGTAACAGCTGGTCCCCCCACAGTCCTGTAACAGCTGCCCCCCCCCCACCCCACAGTCCTGTAACAGCTGGCCCCCCCACAGTCCTGTAACAGCTGGTCCCCCCACAGTCCTGTAACAGCTGGTCCCCCCACCAGTCCTGTAACAGCTGCCCCCCCACAGTCCTGTAACAGCTGGCCCCCCCACAGTCCTGTAACAGCTGGTCCCCCCACAGTCCTGTAACAGCTGCCCCCCCCCACCCCACAGTCCTGTAACAGCTGGTCCCCCCACAGTCCTGTAACAGCTGCCCCCCCCACCCCACGGTCCTGTAACAGCTGGTCCCCCCACAGTCCTGTAACAGCTGCCCCCCCCCACCCACCCCCGCACCCCACGGTCCTGTAACAGCTGGTCCCCCCACAGTCCTGTAACAGCTGGCCCCCCACCAACAGCTCCCCACATCGTAACAGCTGGTCCCCCCACAGTCCTGTCACAGCTGGTCCCCCCACAGACCTGTAACAGCTGCCCCCCCCCCACACCCCACAGTCCTGTAACAGCTGGCCCCCCCACAGTCCTGTAACAGCTGGTCCCCCCACAGTCCTGTAACAGCTGCCCCCCCCCCACCCCACAGTCCTGTAACAGCTGGTCCCCCCACAGTCCTGTAACAGCTGCCCCCCCCCACCCCACGGTCCTGTAACAGCTGGTCCCCCCACAGTCCTGTAACAGCTGCCCCCCCCACCCACCCCCCCACCCCACGGTCCTGTAACAGCTGGTCCCCCCACAGTCCTGTAACAGCTGGCCCCCCACAGTCCTGTAACAGCTGGCCCCCCCACAGTCCTGTAACAGCTGGTCCCCCCACAGTCCTGTAACAGCTGGCCCCCCACAGTCCTGTAACAGCTGGTCCCCCCACAGTCCTGTCACAGCTGGCCCCCCACAGTCCTGTAACAGCTGCCCCCCCCCCCCACCCCACAGTCCTGTAACAGCTGGCCCCCCCACAGTCCTGTAACAGCTGGTCCCCCCACAGTCCTGTAACAGCTGCCCCCCCCCCACCCCACAGTCCTGTAACAGCTGGCCCCCCCACAGTCCTGTAACAGCTGGTCCCCCCACAGTCCTGTCACAGCTGGTCCCCCCACAGTCCTGTAACAGCTGCCCCCCCCCCCACCCCCCACAGTCCTGTAACAGCTGGCCCCCCCACAGTCCTGTAACAGCTGGTCCCCCCACAGTCCTGTAACAGCTGCCCCCCCCCCACCCCACAGTCCTGTAACAGCTGGTCCCCCCACAGTCCTGTAACAGCTGCCCCCCCCACCCCACGGTCCTGTAACAGCTGGTCCCCCCACAGTCCTGTAACAGCTGCCCCCCCCCACCCACCCCCCCACCCCACGGTCCTGTAACAGCTGGTCCCCCCACAGTCCTGTAACAGCTGGCCCCCCACAGTCCTGTAACAGCTGGTCCCCCCACAGTCCTGTCACAGCTGGTCCCCCCACAGTCCTGTAACAGCTGCCCCCCCCCCCCACCCCACAGTCCTGTAACAGCTGGTCCCCCCACAGTCCTGTAACAGCTGGCCCCCCCACAGTCCTGTAACAGCTGGTCCCCCCACAGTCCTGTAACAGCTGCCCCCCCCCCACCCCACAGTCCTGTAACAGCTGCCCCCCACAGTCCTGTAACAGCTGCCCCCCCCCACCCCACAGTCCTGTAACAGCTGGTCCCCCCACAGTCCTGTAACAGCTGGCCCCCCCACAGTCCTGTAACAGCTGGTCCCCCCACAGTCCTGTTACAGCTGGCCCCCCCACAGTCCTGTAACAGCTGGTCCTGTTCCCCTGCAGGCGCTGGCCGGTCTGAAGGGGACCACGGAGGAGATCCCCTGTGTGGTTGGGGACGAGCATGTGTGGACCAGCGACATCAGATACCAGCTATCAGTAAGTCAACACTGATGACATCACAACTCAAACACTTAATATTGACTGTTGGACAATAATGTCATTAACCACCAAATACCCTCACTGCCCTCCGGCGTGTCATCTCCAGTCATACATCTGTAATAAACGTGTGTAACGGCTGAGAGATGATGATGGAAGTAGGAGATGGTCATTCCCCTACTTATTATGGGTTTTTAAAAAACAATTAAATGATACCCTTTGGTGCAGAATTGGACCGTTGTGACCCCTCAGATTGATTAAACATTCCCAAAAAATCCTCCCAAATACCACATTAAGATCTTAAGACTCCAAGACAAGTCATCTGGTGTCTGAAGCGTTTGACATTTGGAGATTTCTGCATTCATTATTTCATTCATTGTGAACAGAATACGTAAGGAAGTCAAACATCCTCTGAACGTCTAGTTTGTGGTCTCACTATGTCAGATGGTTTCTATGAGGACTCACAGCATCACATGTGAATCCGGTTCTGAGTTTCTCCCAGTCAGACCACATCTCTACACTTCCAGTCGTTTGTGGAGCCCAGTGTGCAGAAGTATTCCCATGTTTAGAATATGTGAAAATAACACGTAAATGAAGAACTGTATGGGATCAGTCGGATACATTTCCTCTGCTAGAACAGAATGTTGTGATTTAAAAAACTGCCATGTCATGTTGAGCTTATTGTAAACTCATTGACTTTGTTTGTTTCTCTTCACAGCCGTTCAATCACGCCCACAAAGTGGCAAAGTTCTGCTACGCTGACAAGGTACGTTCCAACAAAGACCTTTACGTGGAGCTTTCATTTCTTATTCTAACTTTCTGACTTTACGAGTTCAGTTCTGCTAAACGTAGGGGTTTAAACTGAGAGACTGCCGGACCAGTCACAAGGACGTCTGTCGGGTTCTGACTCGGTTGAAGGAAGTCCTTGTTCAGGTCCCTGGATCATCGGCTACATAGAGCCGAGTGTCGTCTGCGTAGGGGTTGAATACTGAGCTTGTTGATCATCTTCGATCCCCAGAACAGATTCAGTGCCCTGACACCAGACTGGGACTTTTCAAGTACGGTGGTTTTGATGAAGTCCTGGTAGACTAGCTGAAGTCGGCTCGTCCAGAGAACCTTGTTTAAGTTTGTGTACATGATTGCAGTTTGAAAAATAAAAGTGTTGTAGGAAGAGTTGAGAATAGAAGATCAGCCAAAAGTCTGAGTTTCAGTGGATCACATGTTTACTGCTGAACCACTTCCTTCCTGTTTGGTGCCGGTACATGTGTCAGGAACGGTGTTTTTAATTATGGTGAGGTTTTCCCTCCTCGTCCGCTTGAATCCACGTCGTTTTTGAAAACAGGCTGTAGAAATAAAGCTGACTCATTTAACCAACTCCTTGTTTTTGCTGGAACGTTCCAGGAGCTAATCAACAAAGCTATTGCGGCGTCGCTAGCAGCGAGGAGAGAGTGGGACCTGAAGCCGGTCCAGGACCGCGCCCAGGTTCTCTTCAAGGCCGCCGACATCATCAGCGGACCCAAGAGAGCAGAGATCCTCGCCAAGACCATGATCGGCCAGGTACAGAAGACCCCGTTCAGCTGACCACGGTGTTTCTGGTTGGTCGGCATGTTGTTGGGTTTGTTTGGTTAATCAATTAATTACATGGAGATAGCTGCTTGTACGACGGCGTGTTAGGGCCGCTGTAGGGAGAGAAAGTGAGCCGGTCCGTCTGCATCCTGCAGGGAAAGACCGTGGTCCAGGCGGAGATCGACGCCGCCGCCGAGCTCATCGACTTCTTCAGGTTTAATGCCAAACATGGCGTGGAGCTGGAGCAGCAGCAGCCGCTGGACGCCGAGGGGAGCACCAACACCATGTTGTACCGCGGCCTGGAGGTGAGCGCAGCATGGCTTAGTGTTTGGCTACAGGTTCAGGTCAGGACCTGGTGTGTGCGGTCTCATTTACCCGTCTGTCTTTCCACCTGTCTGTCTCCCTGTCTCCCCTCAGGGCTTTGTAGCCGCCGTGGCCCCTTTCAACTTCACTGCTATTGGAGGAAACCTGGCAGGTACGCCGGCTCTGATGGTGAGTGTCATCTGTGTACAGCAGCGTTGGTGAGAGACGGGGGGCGTTCCATTCAGGTCAGGAGGAGCCCATCCTCGCTCGCTCTAGCTGCGTCCGATCGATGCTGATGCTGAGTTGGGAAGCAGCTTTGTAGCCACAGAGCTGCTGAACCTCCTGTATCAGTTCTGGGTCCTGGACTGGAGGTCTACCTTTGTGTTTCCAGGGTAACGTGGTGCTGTGGAAGCCCAGCGACACCGCCATGTCGGCCAGCTACGCCGTCTACAAAGTCCTGAGGGAGTCCGGTCTCCCCCCCAACATCATCCAGTTCCTACCAGCCGATGGTCCGGTCTTCGGGGACGCCATCACCTCCTCCGAGCACCTGGCGGGCATCAACTTCACCGGCAGCGTCCCGTAAGGACGTTTATAGAGCATGCTGGGAACTCGTAGCTGCAGTCTCACTTAAATATCCGGTTTTCTATTCGATGTTATCAAAGAGTTTGTGCTGCTGATGGTTTGGTTCCTTCCTGAATCTCAGAATCACAAGTATTTAGCAAACTAAATACTGCAGACGTGTAGAAATACCAAAGTAATCCTCAAAACATAGTTCTGTACAGTAGAAGTACTCATTCTACTTCTTTACTCTTTACTAAAACTGGAAAAGTACTGAAATATACTCAAAGTAAAAGTCTCCTTATGAAGGACATTTCTACTGAACCTCATCATATTCATAATAAACACAAATCATTTGGTTTTGTTTTAGGACATTCAAGCGTCTTTGGAAGCAGGTGGCCCAGAACCTGGACTCCTACAAGACCTTCCCCAGACTGGCAGGAGGTGAGCAGGACCCCAGTCAGACCTCCAGTCAGACCACCAGTCAGACCTCCAGTCAGACCTCCTCAGTCAGACCTCCTCAGTCAGACCTCCAGTCAGACCTCCAGTCAGACCTCCAATCATACCTCCTCAGTCAGACCTCCAGTCAGACCTCCAGTCAGACCTCCTCAGTCAGACCTCCAGTCAGACCTCCAGTCAGACCTCCTCAGTCAGACCTCCTCAGTCAGACCTCCTCAGTCAGACCTCCAGTCAGACCTCCTCAGTCAGACCTCCAGTCAGACCTCCAGTCAGACCTCCAGTCAGACCTCCTCAGTCAGACCTCCTCAGTCAGACCTCCAGTCAGACCTCCAGTCAGACCTCCTCAGTCAGACCTCCTCAGTCAGACCTCCAGTCAGACCTCCAGTCAGACCTCCTCAGTCAGACCTCCAGTCAGACCTCCAGTCAGACCTCCTCAGTCAGACCTCCAGTCAGACCTCCTCAGTCAGACCACCAGTCAGACCACCAGTCAGACCTCCTCAGTCAGACCTCCTCAGTCAGACCTCCAGTCAGACCACCAGTCAGACCTCCAGTCAGACCACCAGTCAGACCACCAGTCAGACCCAGGGTGCGAGTTACGGGGGAGCAGGGGGAGCCATGGCTCCCCTGGTGGCCACCTGAGCTCCACTGGAAACATGATTTGTGAAATTTGGGGGGAGCTCTAAAATATTGATATGATTGCCAAATTAATTATATTTTGGCCATGGTTTTCCCTCAAAGGTGTAAAATAAGAGAAATAAAATTGTATTTTTAGTTCGTGATTCATGAAAAAAGTGTTGCCTGCTTGCACGTCGGAGGCGCTTGAAGCGTGGGGGCGCTCGATCGGGGTGTTTCATGTAAATATTGTACATAGACCTATGGTGTGCGTGCAACGGATTTTCTCTTTATAATAGGCATATGCTGTTGCTATTAATGACAGGATCAGCATTTAAACTTTGCCCCCCTCCAAAAAAAAATAAAAAATGATCGCCCGCCCCCAGCCCCGGCTCCCCCGGACACCGTGGTATAACTCGCACATGGTCAGACCACCAGTCAGACCTCCTCAGTCAGACCTCCTCAGTCAGACCACTAGTCAGACCTCCAGTCAGACCACCAGTCAGACCACCAGTCAGACCACCAGTCAGACCTCCAGTCAGATCCCTGATCAGATGTTGAAATACTGATGTAGGAGTTTCCTTTCACACTTTCAGAGTGCGGCGGGAAGAACTTCCACTTCGTCCACAAGTCTGCGGAGGTGGAGAGCGTGGTGAAGGGAACCATCCGCTCCGCCTTCGAGTACGGAGGCCAGAAGTGCTCCGCCTGCTCCAGGATGTACGTCCCAGACAGCTTGTGGCCCCAGATCCGGGATCAGCTGCTGGAGATCCACCGCCAGCTCAAAGTGGGAGACGTGAGTACCGCTAAAGTACCACTAGAGTACTACTAAAGTACCACTAAGGTACTAATAAAGTACTACATTCCCCAGCAGCTCAAAGTGGGAGACGTGAGTACCGCTAGAGTACCACTAGAGTACTACTAAAGTACTACTAAAGTACTACTAAGGTACCACTAAGGTACTAATAAAGTACTACATTCCCCAGCAGCTCAAAGTGGGAGATGTAAGTACTACTAAAGTACAGCTAAAGCACTACTAAAGTACAACCAAAGTACTACTAGAGTACCTCTTCAGTGGGAGGCGTGATGTTCTTGATCAATACTGTGATTGATTCCTGTTGTTTCGGTCCTGCAGCCCGTTGAAGACTTCAGCACCTTCCTGTCAGCCGTCATCGATGACAAGGTGGAGCTTCCTTCAGTCTTTTCAAAATAAAAGCCCCTCTAATGGTATGTGCATGTTTACAGCGTTTCCTCCTCTGTTTCCTCCCGAAGTCGTTCGCTCGGATAAAGACGTGGCTCGATCGCGCCAAATCATCGTCCACGTTAAAGGTCATTGCTGGTGGTAACTATGACGACAGGAAGGGCTACTTCGTGGAGCCGACCATCATCCAGACCAGCGACCCTCAGGATGCCATCATGAACGAGGTACGACCTGCTTTCCATCCTCGTACACGTTGTGAGTCTGCTCTTTATGAGGCTGTATAGATGTGATGTAGTGACCCGCAGACGCCACCAGGGGGTAGTGTCTCCAGTGGAACAGAAAGCTGAGCTCAGAGAGACTCAGCGTTTCCGTATTTTGTTGCCTTAAGAAGCTGATAGTTTGTAGTCAGGACGTCCGTTTTGGTTTGTTTTGTTTTCGGATTGAAAGAAAATGCGAACTAACGTAACAAACTGAGTTACTGACGTGATTTGGAGGTATTTTACTTCATTTCCTGTTGCTGCATTTTGATCATGTGACGGTTGCAGCCTCCGATCAGCTGATTGGTTCTGATTGGAGACTGAGCTCATTGTAGCCGTACCCGCTGTGTGTGTGGTAGAGAGGGGATATTAAATTACCCAGCATGCCTCCCAATCCTAATCTGTATTATGAACATGTGTTTGTCTGCAGGAGATCTTCGGACCGGTTCTGTCCGTCTACGTTTATCCTGAGAACGACTACGAAGAAGTCCTGCAGCTGATCGACAACACGTCTCCGTTCGCTCTGACTGGAGCCGTGTTCGCTCAGGACCTGTGAGACCCGTTCACCTCGCACTCACACCTGGACCAGGACCTGGACCTGGGTTTACCTGAGTCTTAGAGAGACATGTTCACCTCACTCACACACACCACTACCAGGACCTGGACCTGGGTTTACCTGAGTCTTAGAGGGACATGTTCACCTCACACTCGCACTACTAGGACCAGGACCTGGGGCCCGTTCCAGAAAGCAGGTTTTCCTGAAACTCTAAGTTTGTTAAAGTGATGGTTCAGAGTAAAATGCAGCCGGGGTAATTTCCACCATGACATCCAGCCAAACACCCCCTCGGAAGCATTTTTAGTGGTCAGCATTGGTCAAGATAGGGCTATCAGCCGAATGGCTTAGTACTAGCGCCATGGTCCAGAGGGTATATCTGGTAAATTACCCCACTAATAATGCATGGAATGTTACCAAACTTCTGCAGTAGTACACGTAGGGTCTGTACTCACAAACCCAGGCATTTGAAAGTTTGTAAGTACACCAGGAGTTTATTTAAAAGAACACTTGCCTGATAGCTTCTATCCTCGGCTGCTAACGCTAACTAACGCTACCGCAGCGTAGACGCCACTTCCGTGTTTACCCAGCCGATGCCGTGACACGAGTTTCACGCGAGAGTAAAAAGTTTCGCTGAGTTTTTATAAATGCTTGTATTATCAGTTCAACAAGTGTTGACCTGTAAATACATGCATTTATAAACATTTAGCCAAACTTTTTCATACTCTCGCGTGAAACTCAGAGTTGCCCATCTCAGAGTTGGTTGAGCCTGCTTTCTGGAACTGGACCTGGACCTGGGTTTACCTGAGTCTTAGAGAACCAGGTCTAAAACCTCCCTGTAGATGACAGACTGCTTGTTCTCTGCTGGTCTTGAGTCTGGTTTCTCACGTCCCTGGTGTTTGTGTTTGCAGGAAGGTGATTGAGGAGGCAGCTCAAGCCCTGAGGAACGCCGCAGGGAACTACTACGTTAACGACAAATCCACCGGCTCCGTCGTCGCTCAGCAGCCATTTGGTGGCGCCAGAGCTTCAGGTAAGAGCCTGTCTCACCCTCCATGCCATCGGAGAGGGAGACATGAAGGGAGACAGGGAGACATGTAGAGACAGACAGGTAACCAGTCTATCACAGGGAGACATCCTCTACCTAGTCCTCTATCTAGTCTCTATGTAGTCCTCTACCTAGTCCTCTACCTAGTCCTCTATGTAGTCCTCTATGTAGTCCTCTGCCTAGTCGTCTGCCTAGTCCTCTACCTAGTCCTCTACCTAGTCCTCTATTTAGTCCTCTACCTAGTCGTCTATGTAGTCCTCTAACTAGTCCTCTACCTAGTCCTCTATGTAGTCCTCTACCTAGTCCTCTATGTAGTCCTCTGCCTAGTCGTCTACCTAGTCCTCTATGTAGTCCTCTGCCTAGTCGTCTACCTAGTCCTCTATCTAGTCCTCTGTGTAGTTCATTATATATCTGCTCTCCACCAGGAACCAACGACAAACCCGGAGGTCCACACTACGTCCTGCGCTGGACCTCGCCTCAGGTGGTGAAGCGGACCCACGTCCCCCTCAAGGACTGGAGCTACTCCTACATGGGCTGAGTGCAGCGCTGCCCCCTGCTGCTAACACCGGAGCCCCCATGAGTCTTTGCACTGAAACCTGGACCTGAATGTATGTGAGGAGACCTGCAGCAGAGCGGCGAGAGTCCTCCGTCCGCCACCATGGAGCGTCGCCATGACGACGCACTTTACCTGCCGCCACTCAGCTGCTTCCTTAATCGGCCGTCCAATGATTTGAGTGGTCAAAGACAGCTATCAATAGTTTTATTTTTTAAATCCTGAATCAAATTAGATCTCAGTCTTTCATTGAATCGACTTGTCAACATGATCGATTAATAATCTTCTGAATTCTGATTTTTATGCTTTTCTTACTCTTCCATGATGAAACTGACAAAACCAGATGTGAGATCAATCAGCTTGTAGGTTAATTGAGCCAATACCGTATATATATATATATTATATATATATATATATATATATATATATATATATATATATATATATATATATATATATATAATATATAATATTATTTCAGGTCAATGTCGGGATATAAAGTGTTCCTCTATGCCAGTCTCTGAACACGAAGCCTTTTTATGTCTCATATTTGTTAGTTTTACGATGAAACAAATGTCTAGTAATCTAATAATAATAATAACTAACGTGGGAGGACTGTGAAAAAAACGATGTTAACGGACAAGCTGTGATTTCACTTCTCAGAGGTTCAAATGACACTTTGCATTTTTTTTTAAGTGCTGAAAATGAAAGTTCTGTCTGTCCTTTATCAACCAGTTAGATTAATGTGTATTTTCTGAAGAGTATTTTGTATTTTAATCGGTCAATGTTCAGAACATGCCTGCCTTAGTAACTCTGAATTCAGATCATTTTTTGACAATAAATAATCAATTATTTAAGTCTAAATCAGGACTCTTTTTTTGTTCCCTGGCTTCTATTTATTTATTTATACATGGTTTTCAAACAGTGATGCGTCTCCTCAAGTTTAACCCAGTTTTCACCAAAACTCACAACCGATGTATGAAACAGTGACTCGTTCATCATCGTCATCATGTTTACTGAGATAATACATCAAGAGAGAAGTAGGACCATTTTCTCATAGACTTCTATACAACCAGAGAGGAGTCGCCCCCTGGTGGCCAGCAGAGAGAAGTAGGACCATTTTCTCATAGACTTCTATACAACCAGAGAGGAGTCGCCCCCTGGTGGCCAGCAGAGAGAAGTAGGACCATTTTCTCATAGACTTCTATACAACCAGAGAGGAGTCGCCCCCTGGTGGCCAGCAGAGAGAAGTAGGACCATTTTCTCATAGACTTCTATACAACCAGAGAGGAGTCGCCCCCTGGTGGCCAGCAGAGAGAAGTAGGACCATTTTCTCATAGACTTCTATACAACCAGAGAGGAGTCGCCCCCTGGTGGCCAGCAGAGAGAAGTAGGACCATTTTCTCATAGACTTCTATACAACCAGAGAGGAGTCGCCCCCTGGTGGCCAGCAGAGAGAAGTAGTACCATTTTCTCATAGACTTCTATACAACCAGAGAGGAGTCGCCCCCTGGTGGCCAGCAGAGAGAATGCAGCTTCATGGCTCTTCAGCCTCGGCTTCACTGAGTGTTTGTATTCTGAGGTATGATTTTCGTTTACATACATACATGTGCATTTTAATGAAATGCTTAGATTTGTGTTAAATACTTTACATTAGACAGTACTACTCCTTTCTACTGACGCCCATTTTTGCCACTGATTTTAACACTATCTGATCATTTTGAGACAGTGGCCCAACGGGCTTCCGTAGTTTCCACCACTGGCCGGCCCGTTTCTGACTTTGCGTTTTTGCCGAGCGACGCCTCTTATTTTGTACCAACTGGCGCGCCGTATCGCGAGAGGCGTTGACTGTTGTGGTAGAATTTAGCCGTTTTTCCTCCCGGCCGCTGCCCGTGTAAACAACCGTACGTCTCCGTCCGTTAGACGGACAGCAGCAGCGGGACTCCGGACTCCGGCCGCCGGGGAGAGGCTCGTCGGGACCGCGGGAGAGGAAGGTGGGTGCCGCTGTCAGCTCGTCGTGCCCAGCTAGCTTAGCTGTCCGCTGGCTAGCTGCGATGCTGCTCCGCAAAACGGACCGTTTGTGTGACCGAGCCGTGAGCCGGCCGGCTGCGTGTCACACACCGGGGCTCCGCGGTACTGCCGACGCCCGGGGATGTGTCCCGTAATTCGGCTGGTCTCAATCCGGTTTAATGGTTCATATCAAAACAACACACTTGATTACAGTGCTGTGCCCAGTGAGCTAACTGTGGCTAGGTGGTACACTACGTGCTTCCTAGCTTATATTATTATTATTAATAATAATATTATCATCATTATTAATAATAAGAATAATAAGCCTTTTCATTCCGACAAGAAGCACGCTGGTAGTTACAGCACAGCGAAGCAAAGGACTCAGTTACAAGCAAGTACACAAGTATTGTCAGTTTGAAGGAGTTGCAGTATCAGCAGTATAATATCAACCTTTATTGATTGTCATTGATTGAACAGAAAGCAATCATGGGAGAAGCTGCATAAACTAAAATCAGAAAAATAATGAAATAGATACTACACACAAGGAGTCATCAGTAGATGTTCAGAGGTAGAGGAAGCAGACTGACACCAGAACAGGTCCTTGAGGTGCGCCGGTGTTGCTGAGGCAGTGCTGCTATGCCCCTTCAGGTGTGACAGGGTCCTGGCAGTCAGGAGGAGGATGGGGTCCTCCAGGTGTGAGAGGATCTTGGCAGTCAGGAGGAGGATGGGGTCCTCCAGGTGTGAGAGGGTCTTGGCAGTCAGGAGGAGGATGGGGTCCTCCAGGTGTGAGAGGGTCTTGGCAGTCAGGAGGAGGATGGGGTCCTCCAGGTGTGAGAGGGTCTTGGCAGTCAGGAGGAGGATGGGGTCCTCCAGGTGTGAGAGGGTCCTGGCAGTCATATGGTTGATGATGTCATATTTATATCCTCCCTCTGTTCCTCTGCAGTATTTGGTCCAGGTGACTCCAGGTGACTCCAGGTGACTCCAGGTCAGTCAACATGAGCTCCAGAGGAGGCACCACTCTGACCCGCCGCAACTACAGACTGGCTTCAGACACTGACAAACCCAAAGCCACAGGTATGACCACCTGCTGCCTCCAAATGCCACACACAGGAACATAACACACCTGGGTGCTGTGACGGGATTCAGAGCAGACAGGTGAGATGAAGACAGGTGAGATGAAGACAGGTGGATGAAGACAGGTGATTTGTCGTGAGGTGAGATGTAGAAAGGTGAGATGTAGATGAAGACAGGTGAGATGTAGATGAAGACAGGTGAGATGAAGACAGGTGAGATGTAGATGAAGACAGGTGAGATGTAGATGAAGACAGGTGAGATGAAGACAGGTGAGATGTAGATGAAGACAGGTGAGATGAAGACAGGTGAGATGTAGACAGGTGAGATGAAGACAGGTGAGATGTAGATGAAGACAGGTGAGATGAAGACAGGTGAGATGTAGATGAAGACAGGTGAGATGTAGATGAAGACAGGTGAGATGAAGACAGGTGAGATGTAGATGAAGACAGGTGAGATGAAGACAGGTGAGATGTAGACAGGTGAGATGAAGATGAAGACAGGTGATTTGTCGTGAGGTGAGATGTAGACAGGTGAGATGAAGACAGGTGAGATGTAGATGTAGACAGGTGAGATGAAGACAGGTGAGATGTAGATGTAGACAGGTGAGATGAAGACAGGTGAGATGTAGACAGGTGAGATGAAGATGAAGACAGGTGATTTGTCGTGAGGTGAGATGTAGACAGGTGAGATGTAGACAGGTGAGATGAAGACAGGTGAGATGTAGATGAAGACAGGTGAGATGAAGACAGGTGAGATGTAGACAGGTGAGATGAAGATGAAGACAGGTGATTTGTCGTGAGGTGAGATGTAGACAGGTGAGATGTAGACAGGTGAGATGAAGACAGGTGAGATGTAGATGTAGACAGGTGAGATGAAGACAGGTGAGATGTAGATGAAGACAGGTGAGATGTAGATGTAGACAGGTGAGATGAAGACAGGTGAGATGTAGATGAAGACAGGTGAGATGTAGATGAAGACAGGTGAGATGAAGACAGGTGAGATGTAGACAGGTGAGATGAAGATGAAGACAGGTGATTTGTCGTGAGGTGAGATGTAGACAGGTGAGATGAAGACAGGTGATTGGTTGTGAGGTGAGATGTAGACAGGTGAGATGAAGACAGGTGATTGGTTGTGAGGTGAGATGTAGACAGGTGAGATGAAGACAGGTGATTGGTTGTGAGGTGAGATGTAGACAGGTGAGATGTAGACAGGTGAGATGTAGACAGGTGAGATGAAGACAGGTGATTGGTTGTGAGGTGAGATGTAGACAGGTGAGATGAAGACAGGTGATTGGTTGTGAGGTGAGATGTAGACAGGTGAGATGAAGACAGGTGATTGGTTGTGAGGTGAGATGTAGACAGGTGAGATGAAGACAGGTGATTGGTTGTGAGGTGAGATGTAGACAGGTGAGATGTAGACAGGTGAGATGTAGACAGGTGAGATGAAGACAGGTGATTGGTTGTGAGGTGAGATGTAGACAGGTGAGATGAAGACAGGTGATTGGTTGTGAGGTGAGATGTAGACAGGTGAGATGAAGACAGGTGATTGGTTGTGAGGTGAGATGTAGACAGGTGAGATGAAGACAGGTGATTGGTTGTGAGGTGAGATGTAGACAGGTGAGATGAAGACAGGTGATTGGTTGTGAGGTGAGATGTAGACAGGTGAGATGAAGACAGGTGATTGGTTGTGAGGTGAGATGTAGACAGGTGAGATGAAGACAGGTGATTTGTCGTGAGGTGAGATGTAGACAGGTGAGATGAAGACAGGTGATTGGTTGTGAGGTGAGATGTAGACAGGTGAGATGTAGACAGGTGAGATGAAGACAGGTGATTGGTTGTGAGGTGAGATGTAGACAGGTACAGCTGTGATTTGGAGTTATTGATTGTCTCTGTGTCTCTGTCAGGAATAGTGAATGAGCGGTTGCTAAGCGACTACCTGCACCATGTGTTCCCCTCCACCAAACCGGGTGCTGCTCTGGCCTCCCTCAGGTAACACCACCCGTCATCCCTCCACCTGGAAACATGACCACTGGCTTTTATCCATCACTTCAGCTCAAGCTTTCTAATGTTCTGTTGCTCCTTCAGTCTAAAAGCTTTCACCCAGCGATCATGCAGGAGGCTTTTATTGTGAAGGCGGTTCAGGGACACATCCTGCTGTGTTTGGTCAGTTTTTAAACATCACAGGGAGCAGCAACACAAACAGAGGGAAATATATCCACAACTCTTTAATAGAGCCGTAAACATTCATGTTCCCCTCAGGATGAACCTCCATGACTTCCCCCTCGAGCACCAACAGGTTCTCTCCATCGAGTGTGGATCAGACTAAAGAAGACATTTAGTGATTATGAAGTTGCATGAACGGAAAGCAAAACTGTGAAAAGGTTAAAGTTTAAAGACTTAAAACTCTCAGGGTGCACAACGTCATGATGATATCCTAGACTCATGTTGTGTTTTAATGTGTTAGGGTCAGAAAGTGAGGATTCTCTGAGGAAACTGTAACAGTATTCGAAGTACTTGGACTCGGTCTAAAAACGAGTGCTATCCGTGCTTCTCTGACTGCTATCACTTTGCATTTAGTTAAAAAACTAATATTTTTATTGCTTCACAGATCAGAAACACATGTTTTGTGAAAGACAATCAAATAATCTTAAATAAGATGACCATGGATCATAAAGTCTCCCTGGTTTAATCAAGGATGAATAAATAAAACACGTCTTTTTTAAACCAGACTCTGTTTTTCACCCTGACAGTGAACTATCAGCTTTTCTAAGTCACTCATGATCATAGTTATATCATAGTTATTCACCTTATCGTGAGTTTCTTTTTATTGCGATCCACAACAAAGTCCTGTTGATTTGTTTTTGGGAATCTGCACCAAACGAAGCTGTTTCTTCAGCCTGGATATTATGATGTGAAGGCAGGATTTAACTAGGATGATACGATGGTAGCACTGTCGCCTCACAGCGAGAGCATCCCGGGTTCGATTCCCGGCTCGGGCCCGGGTTCCTTCTGTGTGGAGTTTGCATGTTCTCCCCGTGTCAGCGTGGGTTCTCTCCGGGTTCTCCGGCTTCCTCCCACAGTCCAAAGACATCCAGGATGGGGACCTGTCTGTCTCCCTGTGATAGCCTGGTTACCTGTCTGTCTCTACATGTCTCCCTGTGATGGACTGGTTACCTGTCTGTCTCTACATGTCTCCCTGTGATAGCCTGGTTACCTGTCTGTCTCTACATGTCTCCCTGTGATAGACTGGTTACCTGTCTGTCTCTACATGTCGGCCCTGTGATAGACTGGTTACCTGTCTGTCTCTACATGTCTCCCTGTGATAGACTGGTTACCTGTCTGTCTCTACATGTCTCCCTGTGATAGACTGGTTACCTGTCTGTCTCTACATGTCTCCCTGTGATAGACTGGTTACCTGTCTGTCTGTACATGTCTCCCTGTGATAGACTGGTTACCTGTCTGTCTCTACATGTCTCCCTGTGATAGACTGGTTACCTGTCTGTCTCTACATGTCAGCCCTGTGATAGACTGGTTACCTGTCTGTCCCTACATGTCTCCCTGTGATAGACTGGTTACCTGTCTGTCTCTACATGTCTCCCTGTGATAGACTGGTTACCTGTCTGTCTCTACATGTCTCCCTGTGATAGACTGGTTACCTGTCTGTCTGTACATGTCTCCCTGTGATAGACTGGTTACCTGTCTGTCTCTACATGTCTCCCTGTGATAGACTGGTTACCTGTCTGTCTCTACATGTTGGCCCTGTGATAGACTGGTTACCTGTCTGTCTCTACATGTTGGCCCTGTGATAGACTGGTTACCTGTCTGTCTCTACATGTCTCCCTGTGATAGACTGGTTACCTGTCTGTCTCTACATGTTGGCCCTGTGATAGACTGGTTACCTGTCTGTCTCTACATGTCTCCCTGTGATAGACTGGTTACCTGTCTGTCTCTACATGTTGGCCCTGTGATAGACTGGTTACCTGTCTGTCTCTACATGTCTCCCTGTGATAGACTGGTTACCTGTCTGTCTCTACATGTCTCCCTGTGATAGACTGGTTACCTGTCTGTCTCTACATGTCGGCCCTGTGATAGACTGGTTACCTGTCTGTCTCTACATGTCTCCCTGTGATAGACTGGTTACCTGTCTGTCTCTACATGTCTCCCTGTGATAGACTGGTTACCTGTCTGTCTCTACATGTCTCCCTGTGATAGACTGGTTACCTGTCTGTCTCTACATGTCTCCCTGTGATAGACTGGTTACCTGTCTGTCTCTACATGTCTCCCTGTGATAGACTGGTTACCTGTCTGTCTCTACATGTTGGCCCTGTGATAGACTGGTTACCTGTCTGTCTCTACATGACGGCCCTGTGATAGACTGGTTACCTGTCTGTCTCTACATGACGGCCCTGTGATAGACTGGTTACCTGTCTGTCTCTACATGTCGGCCCTGTGATAGACTGGTTACCTGTCTGTCTCTACATGTCTCCCTGTGATAGACTGGTTACCTGTCTGTCTCTACATGTCTCCCTGATAGACTGGTTACCTGTCTTTCTCTACATGTCTCCCTGTGATAGACTGGTTACCTGTCTTTCTCTACATGTCTCCCTGTGATAGACTGGTTACCTGTCTGTCTCTACATGTCTCCCTGTGATAGACTGGTTACCTGTCTGTCTCTACATGTCTCCCTGTGATAGACTGGTTACCTGTCTGTCTCTACATGTCTCCCTGTGATAGACTGGTTACCTGTCTGTCTCTACATGTCTCCCTGTGATAGACTGGTTACCTGTCTGTCTCTACATGTCTCCCTGTGATAGACTGGTTACCTGTCTGTCTCTACATGTCTCCCTGTGATAGACTGGTTACCTGTCTGTCTCTACATGTCTCCCTGTGATAGACTGGTTACCTGTCTGTCTCTACATGTTGGCCCTGTGATAGACTGGTTACCTGTCTGTCTCTACATGACGGCCCTGTGATAGACTGGTTACCTGTCTGTCTCTACATGACGGCCCTGTGATAGACTGGTTACCTGTCTGTCTCTACATGTTGGCCCTGTGATAGACTGGTTACCTGTCCAGGTGAACCCTGCCTTCACCCAATGACAGCTGGGATCGGCTCCAGCCCCCCCGTGACCCTGAATACAGGATAAGCGGTAGAAAATGGATGGCTGGAAGATACGACAACGTTTCCCTTTAACAAGTATAAATATATATATAAAATGAAGTTTTGGACTAAATGAAGAGTAGTTGTGCCGCCTGAACCCGGATCTTTCTTCAGCGCTGTCACAGCGGAGCGGAGGCTACAGCTGGTGGGACTGAGGACATGTATTTGTGTACTTACTTGTATTACTGTGTGTGTGTGGGGGGTACTCTGACCTGGCCTCTTTTCTTAAGCCAGACTGGTTCATGTTACCCCAGCAGCTCTAAACATAGACCGCGTCCCTCCAGTGGGTACACCTGTGAGGTTGACTCTGGTGGACCAGCAGCACCTCGGCCTCCATGTGAGGACGATCAGCTGTGAACGTTGGCAGCAGGTTGAGTTTCATCTGTGGATGAAACACTGAAGAGGCAGAGACCCAAATATACATACACCCTCTTTGCTTCAGATCTATCTCTCTCTCTCTCTCTCTCTCTCATATATATATATATATATATATATATATATATATATACATACATACACACAGTGGGGCAAAAAAGTATTTAGTCAGCCTCCGATTGTGCAAGTTGTCAGACAGTTGGCAACAGCCCCAAAACATCACTGCTCCAGAGGAGATCTGCATGGAGGAATGGGCCAAAATACAGTGTGTGAAAACCTTGTGAAGACCTACACTAAACGTTTGACCTCTGTCAATTGAGTTGAACTTTTGTTATTGACCAAATACTTATTTTCCACCATAATTTACAAATACATTCTTAAAAAATCCTACAATGTGATTTCCAGGATTTTTTTTCACATTCACATTCACATTCTGTCATGATGAAAATTACAGACCTCTGTCATAATTTTAAGTGGGACAACTTGCACAATCGGCAGCTGACTAAATACTTTTTTGTGTATGTATGTATGTATGTGTGTATTATATATATATATATATATATATATATATATACACACACACACACACACACACACGCACACACACACAATATAGTGTATATTGCCAAAAGTATCTGCTCACCTGCCTTGAATCGCATATAAAAGCTGCTGTGTAAGAAATGATTTAATAAAAGGCAGCAGCAAATTTTCTTCATCTTCGTCTTCGTCCTCGTCTTCTTCTTCTTCTTCGTCCTCGTTTTCTTCTTCTTCGTCTCCTTCTACTTCTTTTGTTTTACTTGGAATCATGCATTATCCTCCTCCTCCTGTTGTACAGGAAGCCGCTGGGTTTCCAGGATCTTGGTGCTCACCTGGAGAGGTTGTTGTCGGAGGGAGAACCCACCGAGGAGAGTAGAGGTAAAGTTTGCCTTCCTTCTCTGTGATCACCTTCCTTCAAACATCTCTTTATAAAACTACACCACAGGGAAGAAACCATCATTTACCTTCTCATCTACCTTTACCGATGTTTACTGATGATGTAATCTGCAGACCAGCCTGCTGAAGGCCGTCTGGGCCCTCAGCCCGTCGTCCTGGATCACACCAGCGGATTTGAAGGACTCCTGTTTGTAGACGATGACCTGCTGGGGGTAAGATACTGAAGAATATGTTGCTTTATCCACAGTTCCATTTTAAATCCTTGTTCTTATTAAGTTTAAATAAGGCCTCTATACTTTATTAAATTCAATAAATGAGTATGTTTTTATGGTTTTAGGTCATCGGCCACAGCAACTTCAGCTCCATCAGAGCCACCACATGTGTTTATAAAGGTAAATACTCTATTACTCTATTACAACATGCTAATAATAATAGTGATAATAACAACTCATCATGGGCCTTTGCTCAGCTGTTTCATGGAATAATATTTCTGTCTTTTATAGACGAGAGCTTTGTAAAGATGACAGCTGGACTCTAGCTCCCCTCTCAATCACAAGATCCACACGTTTTAGTGATGATTTCATTCATTTGACCAAAGTCACAGATGGTTAAATGCAGCGCGCCACAGTTTCATGATGAACCAACAATACTTTTACACTTTTCAGTCACATCCGTCAAGCCTGGGTTAAAGGTTAAAGGTCCCTCGTGGGACCTCTTCCCAGCACCGGCTAACTTCCTCTTCAGCGGTGGGCTAGGACTAGGTTTTGGGTCAGCTTGGCAAGGCCGGGGGGAATGTGGCCCGTAGCTCCGGCTGTGGATTTACAGCCTAGTCTGTAGAGAATACGACATCCTCCGAACCAGGACCCTCGCATCAGATCAGGAAGAACTCCCTTCAAACCTCTTAATGGGGGGAAATAGAAGAAAGCTCAGGGAGTGCCTGGGGAAGGAGGCGAGGCAGTCCTCCAGCACTTTAATCAAACCTTTCAAATCGTAGACTAGGGCTTTAACTAAGGGCCGGTCCAAGACGAGCCTGAGCCGTCGTTTGGAATTGAAAACCATCATTATTATTCTGTATTGTTGCGTTTGTGTCTGCAGGGAAATGGGCCTACGAGGTGCTGATCTCCTCCCAAGGTCTGATGCAGATCGGGTGGTGTACTCTCAACTGTCGTTTCAACCAGGAGGTACGTACACACACACACACACACATACTCATGTGTGTTTATTGTTACTGTATCTGTGTGTTCGTGTTTCCTCAGGAGGGCGTCGGCGACACGCCGGACTCGTACGCTTACGATGGAAACAGAGTGAGGAAGTGGAACGTGACGACAACGAACTACGGAAAGGTTAGCGACGAGGACGAGGACGTTATATTAAAGGTAAAGAACTTCATCTTAATGGATGTTTGTGTCTCCTCAGTCGTGGGCGGCGGGCGACATCGTCAGCTGTCTGATCGACCTGGACGAGGGAACCATCACATTCTGCCTGTGAGAAATAAACTTGTATCTATTCTGTGTTAATGATCAGCTGGGGTTTACTTTATGAAGAACATTCAGGGAAATCATGGACTTCTGGGGACTCCGATGTTCAACGGCTGCTTCATTTAGCTTCATGTTTAGTGTAAAAACAAGAAAGTTTATCAGCCTGAACATCCGACTCTCAGAGGAAGAGACAAAGAAGATGAACTGTTACAATTTCAATCAGTTTCCAGACAGAAAAAAAGGAAACGGGGACAAGAAAGAAAAATAAATCAGTCATTTTTTGAATGCACTCGATGATGCTGAAATTAAAATAATGTGAACTGAACATAATTATAAATATAATCAAATAGTAACGACGACGGCGGGGGGGAACCATGTCATTGAGACAACCTCGTACTCTCCTCCTCCTCCACCTCAGTGCTGCCTTCGGCACCGTCAATCCCTCCATCCTCCGCCCTCTGCTGGTTCACCTCCTACCTGTCTGAAAGATTACATCTCCATCAACAACCACAAATCCCACACCCACTTGGATGAACCACTACTTCCTGAAACTCAATGGCAATAAAAACGAAAATTATCATCTTTGGCCCAAAGTCCTCCCCACCTTCACTCTGTCACTCCCTCCCCCTGGTCAGAAACCTCTGCATCATCATGGACCCCACACTCTCTTTCAAGTCACACATCAACCACGTCACCAAAACATCTTTCTTCCACCTCTGCAACATACTCACTCCTCCTGCAGAGCTCACATCACTCCCATCCTCCATCAACCTCACTGGCTTCCAATACAACAACACATCCATTTCAAGATTCTCCTCACCGCCTACCTTGCACACTCATGCCTGACGGATCTCCTCCATCGCCAGTCCCCCACTCACCGCCTCCGCTCTGCTGACGCCAACCTTCTCACCCCCATCACCAAGACCACGTATCGCATCTTGGGACACAGAGCCTTCGCCATTGCGGCCCCTACCCTCTGTAACTCAGACACACTACCTTCATTCAAAACTCAGCTTAGATCCCATCTCTTCGGGGCCGGTGGTGCAGTGGTTAGGGCAGCCGCCCCATGTACAGAGGCTCAATGTCCTCGATGCGGTGGTCCCGGTTTCGACTCCGGCCCGGGACGCATCTCCCGCATGTCATCTCCCTCTCTCTCTCCCTGTTTCCACACTGTCTGAAAAATGAATAAAAAGGCTTCAATGCGCTCTAGCCAAAAAATATTCTTTGAATCCCATCTCTTCAGGATCACCATCTTCCATCCTCTCTTTCCTCTAAATGTGATGTTCTCTTGTTAGTGTTATTTTACTTGCTTTCTGTTTGATTGTCTATTTCTATGTGTATTCTCTGCAAAGCGTCTTTGAGTACTAAGAAAAGTACTATATAAAATAGATTTATTATTATTATTAAGATTTTATTTATCTTATAGTTATTAATGAAAAAACAAGAAAATGGGAGGTAGATAACTCGACCCTACATTCAATACTACCTACAGTCAATAGTTTTCTGCTGTCTGTCCTCAGGAACGGCCAGTCTCTCGGCACGGCGTTCACCAACATTAAGACGGGTCCCGGCGTTGCCTACTTCCCTGCCATCAGCCTGTCCTTCAAAGAGTCGGTGGCCTTCAACTTCGGCAGCAGACCCCTCAGATATCCTTTTATCAGACCACAGATATATGTCTCCTATAAGGAGGTTAGTGCTTGATTTTATTTTCACCTGTTGAGTGTTGGTCTTTAACCCAAGTGTGACCACGTATCCTGTGGACGGGTACCTGCCCCTCCAGAACCCCCCAACCTCAGACCTGGCAAAGGCCCACAAACTACTGGGCTACATCAAGAACGTCCTCTCAACGAGCATCGACGCACAGGTAGGAACAGGAAGTGTTGATACAGGTAGGAACAGGAAGTGTTGATACAGGTAGGAACAGGAAGTGCTGATACAGGTAGGAACCGGAAGTGTTTACTCAGGTAGGAACAGGAAGTGTTGATACAGGTAGGAACAGGAAGTGCTGATACAGGTAGGAACAGGAAGTGTTTACTCAGGTAGGAACAGGAAGTGCTGATACAGGTAGGAACAGGAAGTGCTGATACAGGTAGGAACAGGAAGTGTTTACTCAGGTAGGAACAGGAAGTGTTGATACAGGTAGGAACAGGAAGTGCTGATACAGGTAGGAACAGGAAGTGTTTATTCAGGTAGGAAAAGGAAGTGCTGATACAGGTAGGAACAGGAAGTCTTGATACAGGTAGGAACAGGAAGTGTTGGCTGCGTTTCGGATCGCATGCATTTGCGCCGATGCATGAATGAGACTTCTTCTTTCTTCTTCTGGCATTTGAAGTCCCGTTCTTGACGGAGGCTGAGGAATTTTCTCACGTGGGAAATACCACGTGATAATTCTAAACAACTAGGGCAACGTTGAGGGGAGTGTCTTATGTCCGCACTTATTTCAGACCATCTGCACAGAAAAACATGTGGAGGGAGGTACCCTGGAGATACCGCGAGTTTTTAAAGTCATGTGACATGTCGCAAAGGGAAGTTATCACCAGCTTTTGTGACGTTTTTTTCCCAGAATGCATGGTTTTGCGAGGCAAATGCGTGCGCATGCATGATTGGAAACTCGCCTAAAGGTAGGAACAGGGCCTACATCAAGAACGTCCTCTCAACGAGCATCGACGCACAGGTAGGACCAGGAAGTGTTGATACAGTGCGCGTTTCGGATCGCATGCATTTGCGCTGATGCATGAACGAGACTTGAGAGTTTCCACCGGAACTCGTCATAAACACGTCAAGTTCCCATCACGTCCAAGTCGGACACAGGTGCACTTCACGGACCGTTTTTTTCTTTTTTTTTTAATTTAAACTTTATTAATAATTGTATACATAACAAAAACTGTCGCTCCAGGGGAAACTTCACGGACTTTGCACAAAGAATATGTTCTGCCCAGTGGCGCTGGCTTTCTTCGTCGCTGACGAACTCGAGCCGAGGCATTTGAAGTCCCGTTGTTGACGGAGGCTGAGGAATTTTCTCACGTGGGAAATACCACGTGATAATTCTAACCAACTAGGGCAACGTTGAGGGGTGTGTCTTGTGTCCGCACTTATTTCAGACCATCTGCAGAGAAAAGCATGCGGAGGGAGGTACCCTGGAGATACCGCGAGTTTTTAAAGTCATGTGACATGTCGCAAAGGGAAGTTATCACCAGCATTTGTGATGTTTTTTCCCAGAATGCCTTGTTTTGCAAGGCAAATGCATGTGCATGCTTGATTCGAAACAAGCCTACAGGTAGGACCAGGAAGTGTTGATACAGGTAGGAACAGGAAGTGCTGATACAGGTAGGAACAGGAAATGTTTACTCAGGTAGGAACCTGTTTTGTGTTTTTGTGGGCACCCAGTGAAACCTGATGTGTTTGTGTCGGCTGCAGGAGGAGCGGTTGGTGGAGAAGGACTGTGCACTCTGGAGGCTTCATGGAGACCCGACAGTCCTGGTGACTCTGGCTCATATCTTCAACCACTTCGCTCCTCTCATGGTGATGTTTCCTGTTGTTCTCATGTTTGGGTGCTCAATCTTCTGACGGTGTTTTATGATGGTTCCATGTTTCATGTGCATTTCCTCGCAAATCAGTTTACTTTTAAAATGTTCGATTTTTATCTGTAATTTGTGCAGAATTCCCTGAACTCAATAGACCCCTTTTCTATTGATTGATTTGAAGTGTAGAGTAATGTGTTGTGTGTTTTTACAGTGTAAAGTAATGAGAGTGTCCTGTGTTTTTTACAGTGTAAAGTAATGAGAGTGTCCTGTGTTTTTTACAGTGTAAGGTGTACCTGGTGGAGGACGTGCTGATGAACTTCCTGTTGGGGATCCTGGAGGGTGGAGGTTCAGTAGATGAACACCAGCTCATACAGCAGCTCATGGATCTCTTCTGGCTGCTGATGGAGGTAAAAGCACCAAAACCAGGTCTTCTGAGGCAGTGGAGGTTCTAGACCAATTTTACTGAGGGGGCCTGGCTGGGGCCAGAGGTTTTGTCAGAGGGGCACATTCAACCCGGGGCGTATTATTAGGTCCGCCTTTTGCGTCGGCGTAAAAGGCGGAACTGATAAATACTGTATTATTCTTCATTCGGAGGGGGGCCACAGGGGGGTCCAGACTCAGTGTTACAGGGGCACTGGCCCCTGCTGCCCCCCCCCCCCCCAGAACCGCCACTGTTCTGAGGGTCCACTCAGCCTCGGGTAGCCTACCCTGACTCTCCTTTTTAATTAAACTGGTGATCTAACAGTGACTCAGCAATTCACACCACATGTCAGTAATTCTAGAGTGTCTGTCTGTCTGTCTGTCTGCCTGTCTGCCTGTCTGCCTGTCTGCCTGTCTGTCTGTCTGTCTGTCTGTCTGTCTTCCTGTCTGTCTGTCCGTCTGTCTTTCTGCAGGACTATGAAGTGAACGAGTGTCTGAAGCAGCTGATGATGTCCCTGCTAAGGGCCTACCGCTTCTCCCCCATCATCCCAGACCTGGGCTTCCAGGTAGGACCCGGACCCTCCCTCTGGACCTGGTCCTAGTCCTGTTCCTGGTCCTGTTGGGACCCGCCAGATTAAGTGTTGACCTCAAATAGAAGCCACTCTTTTACTTTGCTCTTTGAAACAGAACCTTTACATTTACATTTAGGTCATTTAGCAGACGCTTTTGTCCAAAGCGACTTACAATAAGTACATTTGTCAAAAGAAGGAAACAAAGAAACCACGACGTATCATTGCCGATAAAGTAAGAGCTAAAAATAGAACAAGTGTTAGATCCTCATCTGAGTAAAGTAGTACTTCAAGAGCAACAGTGCTAAGATCAGAGTGCTATAGGTAAGGTTTTTTTTTTTTTTTTTTTTTTTTTTTTTTTTTTTGGGGGGGGGGGGGGGGGGTGTCGAGGGAGGGTGCTAGTGGGTCATGCTATGTAGAGCCAAGGTGAAGTCTGAACAGGTGAGTCTTGAGCCTTTTTCGGAAGATGGCAAATGACTCTGCTGTCCTGACATTGGTCGGGAACCTTTATGATACAGATTCATACATAAACCTGCAGTCATGAAATATTACCTGCAGGTTTAGATTTATTTGATTAGATAAAGTAAATATATCAAATAGGCAGTTTGGGAGAATATATCTAAAATCCCTCTGACTGGTAGTTTTCTTTGAATTCCTCCTGACAGCAGTAAAGTGTTGCTGTTGGGTCTCTGACTAACGCAGACCTGGTTCCTGTGTTTCAGATCCACTACCTGCGTTTGACCACGGCCGTCCTGCACCACGAGAAGTCCAGGAAGTACCTGCTCAACAACGTCTTATATCCTTCTGTGTCGCTGACGCCTCTTAAAGGGACAGTACAGACCAGTACATACGTCAACCCATTTGTTCCCATGCTGCTGCAGCTACCTGTTCCTCCAGACTCCATCTAAGACTCCAAGTACCTCTGAACTATCTGAACTTTCCCTTTAATGCGCAGCTTTTATCGCTGCACATCTCTCTCTTTAGAAAATATAATGTTATTCAACATTTTATAGGCTGCGTATTGTCTCCCTAGAGACCGAGAAGGAGAATGGTATTGAGCTGTTTTAGGTTGGTTGAAGGCAAATTCTTAAAGTTTGAAGCCATGACATCATGGAATACTTTCTGAGGTCAAATAAACATAGAACTGTCCTCAGAACACGCTGAGATGGTATAAACACTGAAGGGAGACTTGATGAAGAATACCTGGTGGATTCATTTACTCCTCTTCTTCTTTCTGCTTAATGAGACGTCGTTCTCCTTAACACAAGTCCACGTTCGACGTCCTGCGCTCAGTGGTGTTTTTCTACATCAAGACGCCCCTGAGAGTGAAGGAGGCGGGGCTAGAGGAGCTCATCCCGACCACCTGGTGGCCCACGCACTTCGACAAGGAGGTAAAACTCCCTGAGTTCAGGCCCAGCTGGACACCAGCGTCTCTATCAGCTGTACGAGCTGGAGGAATGACTCAGGCTGTTCAAAAACCAAATATAAAAAACTATGATTTGATTTAGTCAGAAGCAACAGTTTCTGTTATTAGAAACAATTTGTTCATTTCAATGACTCAAACAGCAGTTGGGAGTATTCGGCCTTCTTGGAGAGCCTGAATGGAGTCCTGCATGGCTCCAATAGGGGAATCCATAGCCGCTGCTCCTTTGTGTTGAAAGGAGACAGCTGAGGTGGTTCGGGTATCTGGTAAGGATGCTCCCTGGGTGCTTCCCTAGGAGGTGTTTCAGGCAGGACCATCTGGGGGAAGACCCAAGACTAGGCGGAGAGATTATATCTCCACACTGGGAAAGCCTGGGGCTGGGAAAGCCTCGGGATCCCCCAGTCAGAGTTGGCTGATGTGGCCCGGGAAAAGAAAGTTTGGGGTCCCTGTTACCCTGGATAACCTGGATAAGGTGCAGAAGATGAGATGATGAGATTACAGAGCTTCATTTGTGAGATTACTCACCTTTTCTGGGGTTAAAGACAAATCAAAGAGGGCGCGCAGTTGGCGGAGTGGTTAGAGCACATGCCATGTACGAAGGTACATACGCAGCAGACCCCGGTTTGAATCCCGGCCGGAGGTCCTTTCCTGCATGTCACACCCCCTCTCTCTCCTATGTTTCTATCTGTCCACTGCTAATAAAGGCAAAAAAAAAAAAAAAAACTATTGTCTTCACACCTGAAAGCCTCGTCTCTGTTTCAGCAACTTGCAGCAGAAACTTTGTTTTATTCTGCTGATGGTTTGTCTGGATGAGGCCGACTGTGATCATGGGTCCCTGCTGACGGGTGTTTATTCTTCTCAGGGGAAAGATGAGCGTGAACCCCGAGATGAAAGTTCAGACGAGCGCCTGAGACGGAGAGCGTACGAGAGAGGCTGCCAGAGACTCAAGAAGAGGATTGAAGGTCACTTAGTTTTTAGCTGGTTATCTCCGTTTCTTTGTTCCTGCTGAGTCATGGTTTATATCGGCTGTAGTAGATCGATGAAGATCTCTGGGGCCGATGTCTTTATCACCTTTATCAGATCCCCATGTATTTTTAATACAGCTGTTACTACACACATTACTAATGCCAGGCCGACCCTGAACGAGGCATGCTTATGTTATTGTATATTATCGTTGGTAATCTAGCAGGCAGTCGTTAGGACGGTCCATCTGCCAACTAGTTGTAGAGTTTAGTTCCGTTGGATCTGATTTCCAGCACGATGTCTGAGTTCAAGTTCATCTTTAGTGTCTCCTCCACTACCTCTCCGGTGTACATATTGTGTCTTTGTACTGTGGTATTAGTACTGAACTGCCCTCTGTTCTCCTCTCAGTGGTGGAAGAGTTGCAGGTTCAGATCCTGAAGTTGCTGCTCAATAACAAAGACAAGACTACGGTATGCCGCGTTGATCCTTTATTTGAACCTTTAACACCCAACGATAACATCTCCTGGACACGACGTTTCCCTCCGTGTGTGTGTTTCAGGGAGAAGCCTCTCGCTACATCTTCCTCAACAAGTTCAGGAAGTTTCTCCAGGAGAACGCCAGCAACCGAGGGGTAAGAAGACGTTCCTGTTAACCCTACCAGTTATGTGCAGCCTGATGTGTGTCTGGATGCAGCTTTTATCTGATCTTCACCTAAACATCCTGCCATTGGCTCTAAAGGCTCATTCTCCCTTTGATTGACGGGTACCTCAACGTAGCTACAGTAGCTTTATAATGATATAATATCCTGCTAGTATGCAGTATCATAATCCCAACACTGTCCCTTTGCTTGATGTGTTCTTATTTTATTTATTTGGCTGTGTATCTGGACGTAAACATCGTATCTACATAGTGTGAGATAACAGCTGGAAATAATCAGCTTTATTGGTAATGAAGTGATCGTTAGTTTCAGCTGGTAAAGAGTCGGTGTGATGGTCGGGGGAGGAGACGTCTCTTTCACACCTGAGCTTCATTTTTATATCTTTACATTAAACGTGTGTGTGTGTGTGTGTGTGTGTGTGTGTGTGTGTGTGTGTGTGTGTGTGTGTGTGTGTGTGTGTGTGTGTGTGTGTGTGTGTGTGTGGCAGCATCCTACAGCCCTCTGCCCTCCTGAATACATGGTGTGTTTCCTGCACCGCCTCATCACGGCCGTGCGCTCCAGCTGGGACGACGGCAGCCGGAAGAGTCTCAGCAGCGAAGGTACGGAGACGTCGGACTGTCCGTCTGTCTTTTCAGTGCGTCTGTTCTGTTCGGTCCGGTCTGTTCTGTTTGATCCAGGCTGTTCTGTTCGGTCCGGTCTGTTCTGTTTGATCCAGTCTGTTCTGTTCGGTCCGGTCTGTTCTGTTTGATCCGGTCTGTTCTGTTCGGTCCGGTCTGTTCTGTTTGATCCGGTCTGTTCTGTTTGATCCAGTCTGTTCTGTTCGGTGTTTGTTCTGTTCGGTCCGGTCTGTTCTGTTTGATCCAGTCTGTTCTGTTCGGTGTTTGTTCTGTTTGATCCAGGCTGTTCTGTTCGGTCCGGTCTGTTCTGTTTGATCCGGTCTGACATAAGTAAAGTCGACGTCTGACTTTAATCTTGTACAAGAGGAGCAGTTCCAATGCAACAACGTGTGAGGATGCTACAGAGGAAGTGCTCCAATCATTGTTGTGACTTGAGTCTTTTAAAGGCACAGGAGATAACGCGTCATTGACAACATGTAATACAAGACATCATGTGCACAGGCCCCTGATACAGTTAGCTGTTTTACAGGATGGCTTTAGGGCCTGTTTAGGTCATCAGTGGAAATACTAAAGTCATTAACAGTTCAGCGCATATGTACTAAAGTCATGGACAGCTCAATATATGCTTTAAGGCATGGGGCCTCCTAAGACATGGGACCTCAGAGGTCACCGTGGATGCTAAAGTCGTAAAAATACTGAGACCCCTAAAGCTCTAACAGACACAGAGAACACTAAAATCATGTGGCTAAACAAAATTCTTATAACACAGTCTGTTCTGTTTGATCAGGTCTGTTCTGTTTGGCCCATTCTGTCTGTTCTGTTTGATCAGGTCTGTTCTGTTTGATCCAGTCTGTACTGTTTGGTCCATTCTGTCTGTTCTGTTTGATCTGGTCTGTTCTGTTCGGTCCAGTCTGTTCTGTTTGATCCAGGTGGTTCTGTTTGGCCCATTCTGTCTGTTCTGTTTGATCTGGTCTGTTCTGTTCGGTCCAGTCTGTTCTGTTTGATCCAGGCGGTTCTGTTTGGCCCATTCTGTCTGTTCTGTTTGATCCAGGCGGTTCTGTTTGATCCGGTCTGTTCTGTTTGATCTGGTCTGTCTGTTTGATCTGGTCTGTTCTGTTTGATCCAGGTGGTTCTGTTTGATCCGGTCTGTTCTGTTTGAGATTTCGTCTCAGGGAGGAGAGAGTCATTAAACCGGATGTATATTGAGTGGTTTATGAAAGGAAACATCCAGAACACTGTGCCAGACGTGTTATCGTTAATGAAACTATGCCTGAAGCTTTAAGTTTTCTTTTGCTCGTGAATTCTGATGAAGGTTGTTTGTGATGAGCTCGGCGTCGCTGCTCCCCTGTCAGCTGTTATCTCCTCCTCTGGGCCTCCTGCTGATTTCCTCTCCCTCTGCTGTTCCCAGACGCCTACGTCCCCCCCCAGCTCTTCTACAACGGGAAGGTGGACTACTTCGACCTGCAGAGACTCGGGGGGCTCCTGTCCCACCTGAAGAAAACCCTCAAAGGTTGGTACGCTCCAGGTTCACGTCTCAGTACTGATATTTAGCTGCCCACTGCAGAGTTGTTCACTTAACAGGATCAAAAAGAACTACAGATTATTATTTTGACTTATCCTGAGCTGTTGATCCAAAACTGAAGGTCCTGACTCAAACCGGTTCATGTGGAATTACAAAAGGGACTGGTCTAATTTCACATTTCAACAGTTAGTCATAAAACACCGTCGGCCTTCATTCACACAGGAAGTGATGTGTGAGGTCAAACTCCACAGGATGTTATTATTATTATTGTTATTATTATTATTATGGTGTTATTAAGTTTTGAAATGCTACCTGGACCTGATGAGGAGGGCTGTTGGCTGCCTGGTGTCTCCACTGGAGGGCGCTAGAACAAAATAAAAGCAGGTTTATACACTGAGAGATAGCAAAGTTGAATTTAATTCTTAAAACCATGAACGTGCATCGTTCTGACGGGTTCAGTTTCCCTTTTTGAATGCATCAAACCCAAACTGAAGGGATTTAACATGACCGGTATGTTTGTAATGGCTCTACTTCATGGCTCATCAGGTCACCGCCGTGTAAATATTACATTCAGAGAAATAAAGTCCTCCAGGCCGCAGTGCTGCTGAGTCTGTGGTGCTGCTCCTCACTGCTCCTCCACCCTGCTCCTCCTCCCTGCTGCTGCTGGCGCGGTGCTGCTGAGTCTGTGGTGGGAGGCTGGTGAGGGATTGATATTCCCCCAGCAGACGAGCGACGACACGCCGCTCCTTCAGTGTCGGGGAGGAGCTGCAGGACGGTCCCTTTCTCCCTGAGAGGGAGAGCTGCTCCTCCTCGCTCCTCCTTGCCGCCACTCCTCGCTCCATCACTCCTTCCCAAGTCAGTCGTCTGAGTGTGGAGGAGCGTCACAGAAACATCTGTCTTGCTTCCTTCAGCCCGTCTCACATCAGGCCCAGCTGTTGATGGAGAGACGTGTTGACACCTTGAATCTGAGATTCAGATACATTCAGCTGTATTCATGGTATCACAACAGAAGTCATCTCAGGACACGTTACACATCAGCAGGACGAGGACACACGATGACCAGAGTTAATGTTACACATCAGCAGGACGAGGACACGCTCACGATGACCAGAGTTAATGTTACACATCAGCAGGACGAGGACACACGATGACCAGAGTTAATGTTACACATCAGCAGGACGAGGACACGCTCACGATGACCAGAGTTAATGTTACACATTAGCAGGACGAGGACACACGATGACCAGAGTTAATGTTACACATCAGCAGGACGAGGACACACGATGACCAGAGTTAATGTTACACATCAGCAGGACGAGGACACGCTCACGATGACCAGAGTTAATGTTACACATCAGCAGGACGAGGACACGCTCACGATGACCAGAGTTAATGTTACACATCAGCAGGACGAGGACACGCTCACGATGACCAGAGTTAATGTTACACATCAGCAGGACGAGGACACACGATGACCAGAGTTAATGTTACACATCAGCAGGACGAGGACACGCTCACGATGACCAGAGTTAATGTTACACATCAGCAGGACGAGGACACACGATGACCAGAGTTAATGTTACACATCAGCAGGACGAGGACACGCTCACGATGACCAGAGTTAATGTTACACATTAGCAGGACGAGGACACACGATGACCAGAGTTAATGTTACACATCAGCAGGACGAGGACACGCTCACGATGACCAGAGTTAACGTTACACATCAGCAGGACGAGGACACACAATGACCAGAGTTAATGTTACACATCAGCAGGACGAGGACACGCTCACGATGACCAGAGTTAATGTTACACATTAGCAGGACGAGGACACACGATGACCAGAGTTAATGTTACACATCAGCAGGACGAGGACACGCTCACGATGACCAGAGTTAACGTTACACATTAGCAGGACGAGGACACACGATGACCAGAGTTAATGTTACACATTAGCAGGACGAGGACACACGATGACCAGAGTTAATGTTACACATCAGCAGGACGAGGACACACGATGACCAGAGTTAATGTTACACATCAGCAGGACGAGGACACGCTCACGATGACCAGAGTTAATGTTACACATCAGCAGGACGAGGACACACGATGACCAGAGTTAATGTTACACATCAGCAGGACGAGGACACGCTCACGATGACCAGAGTTAATGTTACACATTAGCAGGACGAGGACACGCTCACGATGACCAGAGTTAATGTTACACATCAGCAGGACGAGGACACGCTCACGATGACCAGAGTTAATGTTACACATTAGCAGGACGAGGACACACGATGACCAGAGTTAATGTTACACATCAGCAGGACGAGGACACACGATGACCAGAGTTAATGTTACACATCAGCAGGACGAGGACACGCTCACGATGACCAGAGTCAATGTTACACATTAGCAGGACGAGGACACACGATGACCAGAGTTAATGTTACACATCAGCAGGACGAGGACACACGATGACCAGAGTTAATGTTACACATCAGCAGGACGAGGACACGCTCACGATGACCAGAGTTAATGTTACACATCAGCAGGACGAGGACACACGATGACCAGAGTTAATGTTACACATCAGCAGGACGAGGACACGCTCACGATGACCAGAGTTAATGTTACACATTAGCAGGACGAGGACACACGATGACCAGAGTTAATGTTACACATCAGCAGGACGAGGACACACGATGACCAGAGTTAATGTTACACATCAGCAGGACGAGGACACGCTCACGATGACCAGAGTTAATGTTACACATCAGCAGGACGAGGACACACGATGACCAGAGTTAATGTTACACATCAGCAGGACGAGGACACGCTCACGATGACCAGAGTTAATGTTACACATTAGCAGGACGAGGACACACGATGACCAGAGTTAATGTTACACATCAGCAGGACGAGGACACACGATGACCAGAGTTAATGTTACACATCAGCAGGACGAGGACACGCTCACGATGACCAGAGTTAATGTTACACATTAGCAGGACGAGGACACACGATGACCAGAGTTAATGTTACACATCAGCAGGACGAGGACACGCTCACGATGACCAGAGTTAATGTTACACATTAGCAGGACGAGGACACACGATGACCAGAGTTAATGTTACACATCAGCAGGACGAGGACACACGATGACCAGAGTTAATGTTACACATCAGCAGGAAGAGGACACGCTCACGATGACCAGAGTTAATGTTACACATCAGCAGGACGAGGACACACGATGACCAGAGTTAATGTTACACATCAGCAGGACGAGGACACGCTCACGATGACCAGAGTTAATGTTACACGTTAGCAGGACGAGGACACACGATGACCAGAGTTAATGTTACACATCAGCAGGACGAGGACACACGATGACCAGAGTTAATGTTACACATCAGCAGGACGAGGACACGCTCACGATGACCAGAGTTAATGTTACACATCAGCAGGACGAGGACACACGATGACCAGAGTTAATGTTACACATCAGCAGGACGAGGACACGCTCACGATGACCAGAGTTAATGTTACACATTAGCAGGACGAGGACACACGATGACCAGAGTTAATGTTACACATCAGCAGGACGAGGACACACGATGACCAGAGTTAATGTTACACATCAGCAGGACGAGGACACGCTCACGATGACCAGAGTTAATGTTACACATTAGCAGGACGAGGACACACGATGACCAGAGTTAATGTTACACATCAGCAGGACGAGGACACGCTCACGATGACCAGAGTTAACGTTACACATCAGCAGGACGAGGACACGCTCACGATGACCAGAGTTAACGTTACACATCAGCAGGACGAGGACACGCTCACGATGACCAGAGTTAATGTTACACATCAGCAGGACGAGGACACGCTCACGATGACCAGAGTTAACGTTACACATCAGCAGGACGAGGACACGCTCACGATGACCAGAGTTAACGTTACACATCAGCAGGACGAGGACACGCTCACGATGACCAGAGTTAACGTTACACATCAGCAGGACGAGGACACGCTCACGATGACCAGAGTTAACGTTACACATCAGCAGGACGAGGACACGCTCACGATGACCAGAGTTAACGTTACACATCAGCAGGACGAGGACACGCTCACGATGACCAGAGTTAACGTTACACATCAGCAGGACGAGGACACGCTCACGATGACCAGAGTTAATGTTACACATCAGCAGGACGAGGACACGCTCACGATGACCAGAGTTAATGTTACACATCAGCAGGACGAGGACACGCTCACGATGACCAGAGTTAATGTTACACATTAGCAGGACGAGGACACACGATGACCAGAGTTAATGTTACACATCAGCAGGACGAGGACACGCTCACGATGACCAGAGTTAACGTTACACATCAGCAGGACGAGGACACGCTCACGATGACCAGAGTTAATGTTACACATCAGCAGGACGAGGACACACGATGACCAGAGTTAATGTTACACATCAGCAGGACGAGGACACGCTCACGATGACCAGAGTTAATGTTACACATCAGCAGGACGAGGACACGCTCACGATGACCAGAGTTAATGTTACACATCAGCAGGACGAGGACACACGATGACCAGAGTTAATGTTACACATCAGCAGGACGAGGACACGCTCACGATGACCAGAGTTAACGTTACACATCAGCAGGACGAGGACACGCTCACGATGACCAGAGTTAATGTTACACATCAGCAGGACGAGGACACGCTCACGATGACCAGAGTTAATGTTACACATCAGCAGGACGAGGACACGCTCACGATGACCAGAGTTAATGTTACACATCAGCAGGACGAGGACACGCTCACGATGACCAGAGTTAATGTTACACATCAGCAGGACGAGGACACGCTCACGATGACCAGAGTTAATGTTACACATCAGCAGGACGAGGACACGCTCACGATGACCAGAGTTAATGTTACACATCAGCAGGACGAGGACACGCTCACGATGACCAGAGTTAACGTTACACATCAGCAGGACGAGGACACGCTCACGATGACCAGAGTTAATGTTACACATCAGCAGGACGAGGACACACAATGACCAGAGTTAATGTTAAACATCAGCAGGACGAGGACACGCTCACGATGACCAGAGTTAACGTTACACATCAGCAGGACGAGGACACGCTCACGATGACCAGAGTTAATGTTACACATCAGCAGGACGAGGACACGCTCACGATGACCAGAGTTAATGTTACACATCAGCAGGACGAGGACACACGATGACCAGAGTTAATGTTACACATCAGCAGGACGAGGACACGCTCACGATGACCAGAGTTAATGTTACACATTAGCAGGACGAGGACACACGATGACCAGAGTTAATGTTACACATCAGCAGGACGAGGACACACGATGACCAGAGTTAATGTTACACATCAGCAGGACGAGGACACGCTCACGATGACCAGAGTTAATGTTACACATCAGCAGGACGAGGACACGCTCACGATGACCAGAGTTAATGTTACACATCAGCAGGACGAGGACACGCTCACGATGACCAGAGTTAATGTTACACATCAGCAGGACGAGGACACACGATGACCAGAGTTAATGTTACACATCAGCAGGACGAGGACACGCTCACGATGACCAGAGTTAATGTTACACATTAGCAGGACGAGGACACACGATGACCAGAGTTAATGTTACACATCAGCAGGACGAGGACACGCTCACGATGACCAGAGTTAATGTTACACATTAGCAGGACGAGGACACACGATGACCAGAGTTAATGTTACACATCAGCAGGACGAGGACACGCTCACGATGACCAGAGTTAACGTTACACATCAGCAGGACGAGGACACACAATGACCAGAGTTAATGTTACACATCAGCAGGACGAGGACACGCTCACGATGACCAGAGTTAATGTTACACATTAGCAGGACGAGGACACACGATGACCAGAGTTAATGTTACACATCAGCAGGACGAGGACACGCTCACGATGACCAGAGTTAACGTTACACATTAGCAGGACGAGGACACACGATGACCAGAGTTAATGTTACACATTAGCAGGACGAGGACACACGATGACCAGAGTTAATGTTACACATCAGCAGGACGAGGACACACGATGACCAGAGTTAATGTTACACATCAGCAGGACGAGGACACGCTCACGATGACCAGAGTTAATGTTACACATCAGCAGGACGAGGACACACGATGACCAGAGTTAATGTTACACATCAGCAGGACGAGGACACGCTCACGATGACCAGAGTTAATGTTACACATTAGCAGGACGAGGACACGCTCACGATGACCAGAGTTAATGTTACACATCAGCAGGACGAGGACACGCTCACGATGACCAGAGTTAATGTTACACATTAGCAGGACGAGGACACACGATGACCAGAGTTAATGTTACACATCAGCAGGACGAGGACACACGATGACCAGAGTTAATGTTACACATCAGCAGGACGAGGACACGCTCACGATGACCAGAGTTAATGTTACACATTAGCAGGACGAGGACACACGATGACCAGAGTTAATGTTACACATCAGCAGGACGAGGACACACGATGACCAGAGTTAATGTTACACATCAGCAGGACGAGGACACGCTCACGATGACCAGAGTTAATGTTACACATCAGCAGGACGAGGACACACGATGACCAGAGTTAATGTTACACATCAGCAGGACGAGGACACGCTCACGATGACCAGAGTTAATGTTACACATTAGCAGGACGAGGACACCACGATGACCAGAGTTAATGTTACACATCAGCAGGACGAGGACACACGATGACCAGAGTTAATGTTACACATCAGCAGGACGAGGACACGCTCACGATGACCAGAGTTAATGTTACACATCAGCAGGACGAGGACACACGATGACCAGAGTTAATGTTACACATCAGCAGGACGAGGACACGCTCACGATGACCAGAGTTAATGTTACACATTAGCAGGACGAGGACACACGATGACCAGAGTTAATGTTACACATCAGCAGGACGAGGACACACGATGACCAGAGTTAATGTTACACATCAGCAGGACGAGGACACGCTCACGATGACCAGAGTTAATGTTACACATTAGCAGGACGAGGACACACGATGACCAGAGTTAATGTTACACATCAGCAGGACGAGGACACGCTCACGATGACCAGAGTTAATGTTACACATTAGCAGGACGAGGACACCACGATGACCAGAGTTAATGTTACACATCAGCAGGACGAGGACACACGATGACCAGAGTTAATGTTACACATCAGCAGGAAGAGGACACGCTCACGATGACCAGAGTTAATGTTACACATCAGCAGGACGAGGACACACGATGACCAGAGTTAATGTTACACATCAGCAGGACGAGGACACGCTCACGATGACCAGAGTTAATGTTACACATTAGCAGGACGAGGACACACGATGACCAGAGTTAATGTTACACATCAGCAGGACGAGGACACACGATGACCAGAGTTAATGTTACACATCAGCAGGACGAGGACACGCTCACGATGACCAGAGTTAATGTTACACATCAGCAGGACGAGGACACACGATGACCAGAGTTAATGTTACACATCAGCAGGACGAGGACACGCTCACGATGACCAGAGTTAATGTTACACATTAGCAGGACGAGGACACACGATGACCAGAGTTAATGTTACACATCAGCAGGACGAGGACACACGATGACCAGAGTTAATGTTACACATCAGCAGGACGAGGACACGCTCACGATGACCAGAGTTAATGTTACACATTAGCAGGACGAGGACACACGATGACCAGAGTTAATGTTACACATCAGCAGGACGAGGACACGCTCACGATGACCAGAGTTAACGTTACACATCAGCAGGACGAGGACACGCTCACGATGACCAGAGTTAACGTTACACATCAGCAGGACGAGGACACGCTCACGATGACCAGAGTTAATGTTACACATCAGCAGGACGAGGACACGCTCACGATGACCAGAGTTAACGTTACACATCAGCAGGACGAGGACACGCTCACGATGACCAGAGTTAACGTTACACATCAGCAGGACGAGGACACGCTCACGATGACCAGAGTTAACGTTACACATCAGCAGGACGAGGACACGCTCACGATGACCAGAGTTAACGTTACACATCAGCAGGACGAGGACACGCTCGAGATGACCAGAGTTAACGTTACACATCAGCAGGACGAGGACACGCTCACGATGACCAGAGTTAACGTTACACATCAGCAGGACGAGGACACGCTCACGATGACCAGAGTTAATGTTACACATCAGCAGGACGAGGACACGCTCACGATGACCAGAGTTAATGTTACACATCAGCAGGACGAGGACACGCTCACGATGACCAGAGTTAATGTTACACATTAGCAGGACGAGGACACACGATGACCAGAGTTAATGTTACACATCAGCAGGACGAGGACACGCTCACGATGACCAGAGTTAACGTTACACATCAGCAGGACGAGGACACGCTCACGATGACCAGAGTTAATGTTACACATCAGCAGGACGAGGACACACGATGACCAGAGTTAATGTTACACATCAGCAGGACGAGGACACGCTCACGATGACCAGAGTTAATGTTACACATCAGCAGGACGAGGACACGCTCACGATGACCAGAGTTAATGTTACACATCAGCAGGACGAGGACACCACGATGACCAGAGTTAATGTTACACATCAGCAGGACGAGGACACGCTCACGATGACCAGAGTTAACGTTACACATCAGCAGGACGAGGACACGCTCACGATGACCAGAGTTAATGTTACACATCAGCAGGACGAGGACACGCTCACGATGACCAGAGTTAATGTTACACATCAGCAGGACGAGGACACGCTCACGATGACCAGAGTTAATGTTACACATCAGCAGGACGAGGACACGCTCACGATGACCAGAGTTAATGTTACACATCAGCAGGACGAGGACACGCTCACGATGACCAGAGTTAATGTTACACATCAGCAGGACGAGGACACGCTCACGATGACCAGAGTTAATGTTACACATCAGCAGGACGAGGACACGCTCACGATGACCAGAGTTAACGTTACACATCAGCAGGACGAGGACACGCTCACGATGACCAGAGTTAATGTTACACATCAGCAGGACGAGGACACGCTCACGATGACCAGAGTTAATGTTACACATCAGCAGGACGAGGACAGCTCACGATGACCAGAGTTAATGTTACACATCAGCAGGACGAGGACACGCTCACGATGACCAGAGTTAATGTTACACATCAGCAGGACGAGGACACACGATGACCAGAGTTAATGTTACACATCAGCAGGACGAGGACACGCTCACGATGACCAGAGTTAATGTTACACATCAGCAGGACGAGGACACGCTCACGATGACCAGAGTTAATGTTACACATCAGCAGGACGAGGACACGCTCACGATGACCAGAGTTAATGTTACACATCAGCAGGACGAGGACACGCTCACGATGACCAGAGTTAATGTTACACATCAGCAGGACGAGGACACCACGATGACCAGAGTTAATGTTACACATCAGCAGGACGAGGACACGCTCACGATGACCAGAGTTAATGTTACACATTAGCAGGACGAGGACACACGATGACCAGAGTTAATGTTACACATCAGCAGGACGAGGACACGCTCACGATGACCAGAGTTAATGTTACACATCAGCAGGACGAGGACACACGATGACCAGAGTTAATGTTACACATCAGCAGGACGAGGACACGCTCACGATGACCAGAGTTAATGTTACACATCAGCAGGACGAGGACACACGATGACCAGAGTTAATGTTACACATCAGCAGGACGAGGACACACGATGACCAGAGTTAATGTTACACATCAGCAGGACGAGGACACACGATGACCAGAGTTAATGTTACACATCAGCAGGACGAGGACACGCTCACGATGACCAGAGTTAATGTTACACATCAGCAGGACGAGGACACACGATGACCAGAGTTAATGTTACACATCAGCAGGACGAGGACACGCTCACGATGACCAGAGTTAATGTTACACATTAGCAGGACGAGGACACGCTCACGATGACCAGAGTTAATGTTACACATCAGCAGGACGAGGACACGCTCACGATGACCAGAGTTAATGTTACACATTAGCAGGACGAGGACACACGATGACCAGAGTTAATGTTACACATCAGCAGGACGAGGACACACGATGACCAGAGTTAATGTTACACATCAGCAGGACGAGGACACGCTCACGATGACCAGAGTTAATGTTACACATTAGCAGGACGAGGACACACGATGACCAGAGTTAATGTTACACATCAGCAGGACGAGGACACACGATGACCAGAGTTAATGTTACACATCAGCAGGACGAGGACACGCTCACGATGACCAGAGTTAATGTTACACATCAGCAGGACGAGGACACACGATGACCAGAGTTAATGTTACACATCAGCAGGACGAGGACACGCTCACGATGACCAGAGTTAATGTTACACATTAGCAGGACGAGGACACACGATGACCAGAGTTAATGTTACACATCAGCAGGACGAGGACACCACGATGACCAGAGTTAATGTTACACATCAGCAGGACGAGGACACGCTCACGATGACCAGAGTTAATGTTACACATCAGCAGGACGAGGACACACGATGACCAGAGTTAATGTTACACATCAGCAGGACGAGGACACGCTCACGATGACCAGAGTTAATGTTACACATCAGCAGGACGAGGACACACGATGACCAGAGTTAATGTTACACATCAGCAGGACGAGGACACACGATGACCAGAGTTAATGTTACACATCAGCAGGACGAGGACACGCTCACGATGACCAGAGTTAATGTTACACATTAGCAGGACGAGGACACACGATGACCAGAGTTAATGTTACACATCAGCAGGACGAGGACACGCTCACGATGACCAGAGTTAATGTTACACATTAGCAGGACGAGGACACACGATGACCAGAGTTAATGTTACACATCAGCAGGACGAGGACACACGATGACCAGAGTTAATGTTACACATCAGCAGGACGAGGACACACGATGACCAGAGTTAATGTTACACATCAGCAGGACGAGGACACCACGATGACCAGAGTTAATGTTACACATTAGCAGGACGAGGACACGCTCACGATGACCAGAGTTAATGTTACACATAGCAGGACGAGGACACACGATGACCAGAGTTAATGTTACACATCAGCAGGACGAGGACACGCTCACGATGACCAGAGTTAATGTTACACATTAGCAGGACGAGGACAGCCACGATGACCAGAGTTAATGTTACACATCAGCAGGACGAGGACACACGATGACCAGAGTTAATGTTACACATCAGCAGGACGAGGACACGCTCACGATGACCAGAGTTAATGTTACACATTAGCAGGACGAGGACACACGATGACCAGAGTTAATGTTACACATCAGCAGGACGAGGACACGCTCACGATGACCAGAGTTAATGTTACACATAGCAGGACGAGGACACACGATGACCAGAGTTAATGTTACACATCAGCAGGACGAGGACACACGATGACCAGAGTTAATGTTACACATCAGCAGGACGAGGACACGCTCACGATGACCAGAGTTAATGTTACACATTAGCAGGACGAGGACACACGATGACCAGAGTTAATGTTACACATCAGCAGGACGAGGACACACGATGACCAGAGTTAATGTTACACATCAGCAGGACGAGGACACGCTCACGATGACCAGAGTTAATGTTACACATCAGCAGGACGAGGACACACGATGACCAGAGTTAATGTTACACATCAGCAGGACGAGGACACGCTCACGATGACCAGAGTTAATGTTACACATTAGCAGGACGAGGACACACGATGACCAGAGTTAATGTTACACATCAGCAGGACGAGGACACACACGATGACCAGAGTTAATGTTACACATCAGCAGGACGAGGACACGCTCACGATGACCAGAGTTAATGTTACACATCAGCAGGACGAGGACACACGATGACCAGAGTTAATGTTACACATCAGCAGGACGAGGACACGCTCACGATGACCAGAGTTAATGTTACACATTAGCAGGACGAGGACACACGATGACCAGAGTTAATGTTACACATCAGCAGGACGAGGACACACGATGACCAGAGTTAATGTTACACATCAGCAGGACGAGGACACGCTCACGATGACCAGAGTTAATGTTACACATCAGCAGGACGAGGACACACGATGACCAGAGTTAATGTTACACATCAGCAGGACGAGGACACGCTCACGATGACCAGAGTTAATGTTACACATTAGCAGGACGAGGACACGCTCACGATGACCAGAGTTAACGTTACACATCAGCAGGACGAGGACACGCTCACGATGACCAGAGTTAATGTTACACATCAGCAGGACGAGGACACGCTCACGATGACCAGAGTTAACGTTACACATCAGCAGGACGAGGACACGCTCACGATGACCAGAGTTAACGTTACACATCAGCAGGACGAGGACACGCTCACGATGACCAGAGTTAACGTTACACATCAGCAGGACGAGGACACGCTCACGATGACCAGAGTTAACGTTACACATCAGCAGGACGAGGACACGCTCGAGATGACCAGAGTTAACGTTACACATCAGCAGGACGAGGACACGCTCACGATGACCAGAGTTAACGTTACACATCAGCAGGACGAGGACACGCTCACGATGACCAGAGTTAATGTTACACATCAGCAGGACGAGGACACGCTCACGATGACCAGAGTTAATGTTACACATCAGCAGGACGAGGACACGCTCACGATGACCAGAGTTAATGTTACACATCAGCAGGACGAGGACACACGATGACCAGAGTTAATGTTACACATCAGCAGGACGAGGACACGCTCACGATGACCAGAGTTAACGTTACACATCAGCAGGACGAGGACACGCTCACGATGACCAGAGTTAATGTTACACATCAGCAGGACGAGGACACCACGATGACCAGAGTTAATGTTACACATCAGCAGGACGAGGACACGCTCACGATGACCAGAGTTAATGTTACACATCAGCAGGACGAGGACACGCTCACGATGACCAGAGTTAATGTTACACATCAGCAGGACGAGGACACGACGATGACCAGAGTTAATGTTACACATCAGCAGGACGAGGACACGCTCACGATGACCAGAGTTAACGTTACACATCAGCAGGACGAGGACACGCTCACGATGACCAGAGTTAATGTTACACATCAGCAGGACGAGGACACGCTCACGATGACCAGAGTTAATGTTACACATCAGCAGGACGAGGACACGCTCACGATGACCAGAGTTAATGTTACACATCAGCAGGACGAGGACACGCTCACGATGACCAGAGTTAATGTTACACATCAGCAGGACGAGGACACGCTCACGATGACCAGAGTTAATGTTACACATCAGCAGGACGAGGACACGCTCACGATGACCAGAGTTAATGTTACACATCAGCAGGACGAGGACACGCTCACGATGACCAGAGTTAACGTTACACATCAGCAGGACGAGGACACGCTCACGATGACCAGAGTTAATGTTACACATCAGCAGGACGAGGACACACTATGACCAGAGTTAATGTTACACATCAGCAGGACGAGGACACGCTCACGATGACCAGAGTTAATGTTACACATAGCAGGACGAGGACATCACGATGACCAGAGTTAATGTTACACATCAGCAGGACGAGGACACGCTCACGATGACCAGAGTTAATGTTACACATCAGCAGGACGAGGACACGCTCACGATGACCAGAGTTAATGTTACACATCAGCAGGACGAGGACACGCTCACGATGACCAGAGTTAATGTTACACATCAGCAGGACGAGGACACACAATGACCAGAGTTAATGTTACACATCAGCAGGACGAGGACACGCTCACGATGACCAGAGTTAATGTTACACATCAGCAGGACGAGGACACGCTCACGATGACCAGAGTTAATGTTACACATCAGCAGGACGAGGACACGCTCACGATGACCAGAGTTAATGTTACACATCAGCAGGACGAGGACACACGATGACCAGAGTTAATGTTACACATCAGCAGGACGAGGACACGCTCACGATGACCAGAGTTAATGTTACACATCAGCAGGACGAGGACACACGATGACCAGAGTTAATGTTACACATCAGCAGGACGAGGACACGCTCACGATGACCAGAGTTAATGTTACACATCAGCAGGACGAGGACACGCTCACGATGACCAGAGTTAATGTTACACATCAGCAGGACGAGGACACGCTCACGATGACCAGAGTTAATGTTACACATCAGCAGGACGAGGACACCACAATGACCAGAGTTAATGTTAACATCAGCAGGACGAGGACACGCTCACGATGACCAGAGTTAACGTTACACATCAGCAGGACGAGGACACGCTCACGATGACCAGAGTTAATGTTACACATCAGCAGGACGAGGACACGCTCACGATGACCAGAGTTAATGTTACACATCAGCAGGACGAGGACACCACGATGACCAGAGTTAATGTTACACATCAGCAGGACGAGGACACGCTCACGATGACCAGAGTTAATGTTACACATTAGCAGGACGAGGACACACGATGACCAGAGTTAATGTTACACATCAGCAGGACGAGGACACACGATGACCAGAGTTAATGTTACACATCAGCAGGACGAGGACACGCTCACGATGACCAGAGTTAATGTTACACATCAGCAGGACGAGGACACGCTCACGATGACCAGAGTTAATGTTACACATCAGCAGGACGAGGACACGCTCACGATGACCAGAGTTAATGTTACACATCAGCAGGACGAGGACACACGATGACCAGAGTTAATGTTACACATCAGCAGGACGAGGACACGCTCACGATGACCAGAGTTAATGTTACACATTAGCAGGACGAGGACACACGATGACCAGAGTTAATGTTACACATCAGCAGGACGAGGACACGCTCACGATGACCAGAGTTAATGTTACACATTAGCAGGACGAGGACACACGATGACCAGAGTTAATGTTACACATCAGCAGGACGAGGACACGCTCACGATGACCAGAGTTAACGTTACACATCAGCAGGACGAGGACACACAATGACCAGAGTTAATGTTACACATCAGCAGGACGAGGACACGCTCACGATGACCAGAGTTAATGTTACACATTAGCAGGACGAGGACACACGATGACCAGAGTTAATGTTACACATCAGCAGGACGAGGACACGCTCACGATGACCAGAGTTAACGTTACACATTAGCAGGACGAGGACACACGATGACCAGAGTTAATGTTACACATCAGCAGGACGAGGACACGCTCACGATGACCAGAGTTAATGTTACACATTAGCAGGACGAGGACACACGATGACCAGAGTTAAGTTACACATCAGCAGGACGAGGACACGCTCACGATGACCAGAGTTAATGTTACACATAGCAGGACGAGGACACACATGACCAGAGTTAATGTTAACATCAGCAGGACGAGGACACACGATGACCAGAGTTAAGTTACACATCAGCAGGACGAGGACACACGATGACCAGAGTTAATGTTACACATCAGCAGGACGAGGACACACGATGACCAGAGTTAATGTTACACATAGCAGGACGAGGACACACGATGACCAGAGTTAATGTTACACATCAGCAGGACGAGGACACGCTCACGATGACCAGAGTTAATGTTACACATTAGCAGGACGAGGACACACGATGACCAGAGTTAATGTTACACATCAGCAGGACGAGGACACACGATGACCAGAGTTAATGTTACACATCAGCAGGACGAGGACACACGATGACCAGAGTTAATGTTACACATCAGCAGGACGAGGACACGCTCACGATGACCAGAGTTAATGTTACACATCAGCAGGACGAGGACACGCTCACGATGACCAGAGTTAATGTTACACATCAGCAGGACGAGGACACACACGATGACCAGAGTTAATGTTACACATCAGCAGGACGAGGACACGCTCACGATGACCAGAGTTAATGTTACACATCAGCAGGACGAGGACACCACGATGACCAGAGTTAATGTTACACATCAGCAGGACGAGGACACGCTCACGATGACCAGAGTTAATGTTACACATCAGCAGGACGAGGACACGCTCACGATGACCAGAGTTAATGTTACACATCAGCAGGACGAGGACACACGATGACCAGAGTTAATGTTACACATCAGCAGGACGAGGACACGCTCACGATGACCAGAGTTAATGTTACACATCAGCAGGACGAGGACACGCTCACGATGACCAGAGTTAATGTTACACATCAGCAGGACGAGGACACGCTCACGATGACCAGAGTTAATGTTACACATCAGCAGGACGAGGACACGCTCACGATGACCAGAGTTAACGTTACACATCAGCAGGACGAGGACACGCTCACGATGACCAGAGTTAATGTTACACATCAGCAGGACGAGGACACGCTCACGATGACCAGAGTTAATGTTACACATCAGCAGGACGAGGACACGCTCACGATGACCAGAGTTAATGTTACACATCAGCAGGACGAGGACACGCTCACGATGACCAGAGTTAATGTTACACATCAGCAGGACGAGGACACGCTCACGATGACCAGAGTTAATGTTACACATCAGCAGGACGAGGACACGCTCACGATGACCAGAGTTAATGTTACACATCAGCAGGACGAGGACACGCTCACGATGACCAGAGTTAATGTTACACATCAGCAGGACGAGGACACGCTCACGATGACCAGAGTTAATGTTACACATCAGCAGGACGAGGACACGCTCACGATGACCAGAGTTAATGTTACACATAGCAGGACGAGGACACCACGATGACCAGAGTTAATGTTACACATCAGCAGGACGAGGACACGCTCACGATGACCAGAGTTAATGTTACACATCAGCAGGACGAGGACACACGATGACCAGAGTTAATGTTACACATCAGCAGGACGAGGACACGCTCACGATGACCAGAGTTAATGTTACACATCAGCAGGACGAGGACACGCTCACGATGACCAGAGTTAATGTTACACATCAGCAGGACGAGGACACCACGATGACCAGAGTTAATGTTACACATCAGCAGGACGAGGACACGCTCACGATGACCAGAGTTAATGTTACACATCAGCAGGACGAGGACACGCTCACGATGACCAGAGTTAATGTTACACATCAGCAGGACGAGGACACGCTCACGATGACCAGAGTTAATGTTACACATCAGCAGGACGAGGACACGCTCACGATGACCAGAGTTAATGTTACACATCAGCAGGACGAGGACACGCTCACGATGACCAGAGTTAATGTTACACATCAGCAGGACGAGGACACGCTCACGATGACCAGAGTTAATGTTACACATCAGCAGGACGAGGACACGCTCACGATGACCAGAGTTAATGTTACACATCAGCAGGACGAGGACACGCTCACGATGACCAGAGTTAATGTTACACATCAGCAGGACGAGGACACGCTCACGATGACCAGAGTTAACGTTACACATCAGCAGGACGAGGACACGCTCACGATGACC